>CM066193.1:27706589-27743334 GCA_033675215.1 Rhodiola kirilowii
GACAGTAAAGTAAAAAAGAGAGGACTTACAAAAACCATTGAAAGTGCTAAAGCTTCGATTCCAAAGTAAAGCGATTACATGATTGTGCCCACAAAAGCTAGAGAGATAAGTGGATTGTGTTTTTGAGGATGAAGAGAAGAGGGTTAAGCCCTCTATCTCTCTAAAGAACTTGTGAATTGTGGGATGATATTACAAGGGCAAGGGAGTGTTTTAATTATAGGCTAGGAGAAGGAAGGAGAGCCACACACTTGGAAGAGGGAGAGGGATGTGGATTGAGATCATAACACATGGCAAGGGATGAGAGGGCAACCCAAAGCAGCCGGCTGCTCTCTCAAAGCCGCCGGGACAGGTGGCCAAAGGTGGAGGAGGAAGTGAGTTGAGTGGATTGAGATATTTGTCTCCAAAAAGCCATCGGTTTGACTGGAGCTTTGGCCGGAGCTTCTTGGATTTTGGAGAGTGTATTCTGAATGAAAATATCATTCTAAGATGATCTCAAGAAGGAAGTTAAGCCAAATTCTACCCCAAACATGGTCGAAATCCCAAATCGGCTGAAATTGCCCTTGTTTGGCCTTTACCGGGCTCGGTGCCTTTGCATTGTGTTCCTGTCCAAATGCCGACTGTTCTAGCATATTTGAGTGATTCCAAGTCGGTTCTTGAAAGTTGGAATTTGGTCGTGTCCTGGAATGACTCGTAATTCATTTTCAGCTTTAAAACTCCTCCTTAGCCTGTATTCTCTCTAGACTTCAAAATACCTTGTAGATAAATATCGGAACTAACAAGCAAAAGTTAAATAGACAAAGAGTCTAATTTGGTGGGTTTAACTGTGTTTATGATTCATACAATTATGGTCCATCAATCAGACTTAAAAGACTTGATGATCAGACTTAAAAAGACTGAATGATCAGACTTAAAAGACTTAATGATAAGACTTAAAAATAGGCAATGATCAGACTTAAAAGACTTAATTATCAGACTTAAAAAGCAGCAATGATCAGTCTTAAAAGACTTAATGATCAGACTTAAAAGACTTAATTATCAGACTATTTTAAGTTTGATGATCATCTATTTTAAGTCTGATCATCATCTATTTTAAGTTTGATGATCATCTATTTTAAGTCTGATCATCATCTATTTTAAGTCTGATCATCATCTATTTTAAGTCTGATCATCATCTATTTTAAGTCTGATCATCATCTATTTTAAGTCTGATCGTCATCTATTTTAAGTGTGATTATTTATTTATTTTAAGTCTGATCATCATCTATTTTAAGTCTAATATTTATTTATTTTAAGTCTGATCATCATCTATTTTAAGTAAATTTTACCGTGGCAAAAGTCAAATTTCTATTCAAAATGATCAGACTTAACGCATGCTGATCAGACTTAAAAATGTACTGTAGCGACAGTCAAAATTTATTCTAAATGATCAGACTTAACGGGAGAACGATCAGACTTAAAAACGTACTGTAGCGAAAGTTGAATTTTACTGTAGCGAATTTTAGGACGATTACACCCCTCCTATCTTTTATGTATTTTTAAATAAGTCCGCGTGTATTTTTATTAGTTACAAAAAAAACCCGGTCGAAATTAATTCTGATTGGTCGATTTTGACACGTGTCAATTTTATTATGAGTTAGTAGTTTTTATTTATAATGTTGATTTGTATTTAATCCAATTCCTTAAGTATAATACTGATATTATAAAATAAACTCTAATTTAAGAGGTTAGTCATTAATACTTTTATTGTTTCCCATACACATTTAATGGGAATCAAGCAATTAAATGCAAAGCTAATACCTATTTTGATGACTAAGCAGCCATGTCACCCTCCACATAAGGAGTGTTAGTGACCCTTAGGGTCAATGAATCATTGTCCGGAAAGAATCTGAGAACTTTATTTTCTTGTTATTGTTGTCTGGCACTTTTAATGGGTAAAAAATAAATGCGGCTTCCAATGGTCATTTTTCGAACTTGCATTTGGTAGTATTGTATGCACTGAAGAGCGATATTGATAGCAGCACATTTCCCATCAAGGTAAAATCTTTTGTAGTTCCATCTCTCTCATGTTTAGTATTAGGCCGGTCCACACTGGCTGCCATCAGCATAGGAGAAAAAAGTATTGTTCCTAAATTTGTCTGGAGAGTTATAGATATATTCTCATTCTGATCCGAGTACTTGATTTCGAAACCAAGAAATTCATTATAGAAGAATGATCTACAGTGATCTCTAGTCACACTATATGTGATACTTTAAGGATGCTTGGGGTCCTTCGACCAATCTCTCCCAAATGTTTCCAGGATGCTCCAGGACCATTCCCAAGTGATTTGGAGCCTTAGGAAGGTCTCCATGCACCATTTATAGGCTTGGGGTCTTCGTCGGATCCTTCGGGGCCTTTGGTTTTGTTGGGGCCTTCGGCGGGTGCCTCGGCTACGACTTAGCGAAATCGGGGCCTTCACTCCGGGTCGTAACACAAGGGGAGGAGAACCAGCCCATATGCGCCTTGGAGACGCGGTTCATGCACTTCATTTATGAGGCACTTTTAGGGGGAAGCCAAGCATTAAAGGCACATGTCTTTTGCTTCTCTAACCCTATATAAACACACTTGTACTCTTCTTTATAACATTCATCGAGAATTAATAAAAATTACCTTTTCATTTATCTTAGTTTCTAGTATTTTCGAGCACTACGCCTTGTGGCTGACCTAGACCCTTGATACGAGGTCTTGGAGGGAATTAATCTCCAAGTATCACCTCTACCAGCACAACCTTCAGCACTGGGGCCTTTCTGGACGATTTATGTCAAGATCGGTCCCTATCATCTAGGCATCAGAGCCGGTTCAATCGAGACCATTACGATAATTGAAGTACATTACACGGAGCGTAAGGGATAATTTGAAAGAATCAACACAAGGTTCGATAGGCTTGAAACCTTATTGAAGTCCATAGTAGCTAGAACATCAACAAGGGAAGCTTGAGCATGGAACGATGAGGTAAGAGCGACTTTGGTTCCTACCCACGGTCCGAACCAAGGCACGGAGGCGCTTCCTGAGCTAGTGAGGCCCTTAAAGAGCGACTTTGTCCTCAAGGTCGAGCCCAAGTCCCTCAATGCCTTCCTTAGATGTCCTGAACACGTCCTCGAAGTCCTTGAGAAATTCCAATATTGCCTTAGGTGTCTCGTCGGCTAAGCTGTTCTTTATCTCAATGATTGGCCTTAGTTCGTCCTCTTTCATTTGTTTCAGATCAATTAAGTATCACTCCGCAATGTCCTTGTGTCCTCGAACGATTGATTAGAGAGATGCCTCCATTCTACATAAGCTCGGGTCACCCCTGAGTTGTACCTTCCTTCCATTGTCTTGGAACTCCATTCGCAAAAGGCTCCAGTTGGTCTTTATGTTGCCTAAAGTCCCCAGCCATTTCATGCCAAGAATCACATCAGTCCCCTTCATGTTTATTGGGAGAAAATCAACTTGCACCTTGTATCCTGGAAGTTCCAGCCGCACATTGGGGCACAACCCCCAGCTCTCCTCCATAGTGCATGTTCCCAATGTTATTCAAAGTCTGCCTTTGTCCACCATTTGGATGCCTTCCTGATCGACCATCTTTCGGGCGATGAAGTTGTAAGTTGCCCAACTATCCACTAATACTAGCACCTCATGTCCTCCTATCTTGCCTTTGAGCTTCATCGTATACAAAGGGGGTTAACCCTGGCAAACTATTGAGCGAGACATCGACTGCGTGGTAGCCTTGGCCATCGTCCCCGCTGGTGACCATAGTTCGTCTCCCGGGTCCTCATCTTCCTCATTAACCAAGAGTACTTGGAGTGTCTTCGGGTTGCACCGATGGCCCGACACCCATCTTTCATAGTAGCGGTAGCAGATCCCTTTGGCCTTCTTGGCTTGAATGTCGCTCTCGGCCATTTTCTTGTATGTTGGTGGGCTGTGTCTTTCTCCTCACCCGACTTCTGTGGTCTGTCCTATGCCCCTAACTGGGTTGGCTCCAGGGTACCTTTTACTGCCTTGCGTCCCCAATTGAGAGTTATCAATGCGGGCTTTGGTTTGCCCCGGCGTGCCTTGCTCTTCCACCAATTGGTCAAGTTTCATGGCCTCGCTAAGGTCCCTCGGTCTCAGCACTCGGACAGCTGCCTTGATGTACGACTTTAGGCATTTCATGAAGTTACCGAGTATGGCCTCGTCGGTCATCCCACCAAGTCCTCCGGCTAAGAGCTCGAATTGGTCACGATAAGTTTCGACGGATGCATCTTGTGTGAGAGCGAATAAACGCTCGTGAACTTCAGTAGTGCGCTGGCCCCTGAACCTCTCGAGAAGGCTTTCACGAAATTCTGCCCATAAGTAAATGGGCTGCCTCTCCTCCCGCTAGCGGAACCAGGCCAGCACTCGCCCTTTCAAGCAAAGTGATGCACCACTTAATTTTTTAGCATCAGAAAAAATATTGTTGACTACAAAATACCTTTCGGCTTTGTAGATCCAATCCTCCACGTTGACTCCTTCAAAGAAAGGCGTCTCTAGCTTGCGGATACGAGAGTCGTCGGCCCTTGGC
The DNA here is from genome assembly GCA_033675215.1 of Rhodiola kirilowii. Lineage (NCBI taxonomy): Eukaryota > Viridiplantae > Streptophyta > Magnoliopsida > Saxifragales > Crassulaceae > Rhodiola > Rhodiola kirilowii. The sequence goes on from CM066193.1 coordinate 27,711,146, forward strand.
TGCCTCGCCGGTTGATGAAATGGCTGCTCGCGTCGAGTTCCCCTTGTCCAAGGCTCTTGGCTCGCCCCGTAGTTCGGGTGGAAGCCTCAATAGTTTTGGCGCTCGTCGGACACTCCTTGGTGAAATCCTCCAGTATGGGAAGTTCCACCATGTTCATACCCTCCAAGGACGGCTGGTTATTGCGGCACTCCAACGCTCAGCGGGAAATGTGGACTTGTTTGGGTCCTTCCTTGCGGGGCTTGTGGTAGAGCATACGCACAATGGCCCATGCCTAGGTGACTGGGGCCTCCAAGGACTCCCCCGGCTCGGATGCAATGTCCTTACCCTTATCCAAAATGATGGGAGGGTTAGTAGTTACCTCATTACTTTCCTTGGTTGCTTTAGGCGTGTTGTTAGAGGCGAGTTCCTTCAACATGGCTTCGAGCTTTGCAAACCCCTCGTCTATCTTTTTCTCCAAGTTCGTATCTCGTACTTCGTTGTCGGCCACGAATTTGGTGTGGTCCGCCCGTAGTTCCTTCAGCGCTTCTTCGAGAGAAGTAACTCTATCTTCAATCTCAGACGTCTTACTCATCGTCATGGTCGCTCGATCGACCGGCTCTGATGCCAAGATGATACGACCCGCTGAGATGGTTTCCCAGATATGGCGTATTTGTGGTTGCGGAAGTGTGGTGGTGGGTTATAGTGAGGGATAGGTAGTTGATACTAAGGTATTAATGCCCTCCAAGACCCCGTATCAAGGGTAAAGGTCAGCCCCAAGGCGTAATGCCCGAATTACTACTAAGAAACTAAGATAAAAAGAGAAAAGACTTCGATTGATTCTTCATGAATGAATAAAAGAAAAGAGTACACATGCATTAAATAGGGGAAAGGATGCCTAGGCATGTGCCATGAATGATGGGCTTTCCCTCCAAAAGCTAGGAATCAATGCCACGCATGAACCGCGTCCCATCAATGCCATGCGCGTTTCCAAGCCGCGTATACGCGGATTCATCCCCTTTGGCCACAAGGCTCGGGCGCTCCTCTGGGTTAGTGACTTCGTCCACCTAATTGACCATTTCGATCATATTGGATGAGCCAGATTGAGCCAATTCTCCCATCTGCTTGATGGTTCTGGTTTTGGTGCTGTTCTGCTCGCTCGGGGCCTGATCGAGGTCCTTCGACCCAATCTCTCCCACATGTTGCTGGAAGGCTCCAGGAGCATTCCCAAGTGATTTGGAGCGTTAGCGAGGTCTCCATGCACCATTGCTAGGCTTGAGGCCTTCGTCTGATCCTTCCGGTCCTTACCGAGATAATTGCATGCTAGAAAAGATTATACACTTGCAAAAGGTTGCAAACAGATTGCGAGATGCATTTACGAATGTTAAGACAGTGACCAAGTCACATATAACATCTGTTAATGCTCCTTGCAAAATAAATCTTCCTGATGAAGATATTGGAAGTAAACTGGCAAGTGAGTCTAAAGCACGACAGAAACGTGGTAGACCAGTTGGGTCCAAGGATAAAAACGCTAGAAAAAGAAAGGTTCAAGATAACCAAATGAATGCATCAACCGCTATTGCAAAAGAAAATGATATATATGAATCATGAAGAGACTTCTTTGAAAGATAATGATATACCTGAAACTGATGACAATGAAGAAATTTCGATCAATTATGTCATTTCATGGAAAAGGTGGAATAGAAAAGAAATTATAGTGGATAATATATTATCCTATTCTATGGCTCTAGATATTAAAAAAGAAAATGTGGATCATGAGCCAAGATCGGTTAATGAATGCCGACGAAGAAATGATTGGCCAAAATGGAAAAGTGTCATCGATGCAGAATTAAATTCAGTTGAAAAACGTCAAGTCTTTGGAAAAATTTCCCTAACACCCAAGAATGTCGAACCTGTTAGTTATAAATGGATATTTGTGTACAAACGAAATGAGAAAAATGAAGTCGTAAGATATAAAGCACGACTTGCAGCACAAGGCTTCTCGCAAAGACCAGGCATTGATTATGAAGAGACATATTCACCAGTCATGGATTCGATAACATTCAGATTTTTATTGAGTTTGTCAGTCTTAGAATGAATCCAAATGCATTTAATGGATGTCATGACAGCCTATTTATATGGGTCACTTATTAATGACATTTATATTAAAATTCCCGAAGGATTAAAATTACCTGAAGCATGTAGCTCAAAACCACGGGAAATGTACTCAATAAAATTACAAATATCATTATATAGATTAAAACAATCCGGGCGAATATGGTACAATCGTCTAAGTGAATATCTTTTGAAAGAGGGATACATCAACAATGCAATTTGCCCACGTGTTTTTATTAAAAGGACAAAAACCGGATTTTCTATTGTCGCGGTTTATAGTGATGATTTAAATATCATTGGGACTCCAGATGGACTTACTGAGATGATTGCATGCTTGAAAAGTGAATTTGAAATGAAAGATTTGGGCAAAACAAAATTCTACCTTGGCCTACAAATTGGCATTTATCAAAGGGCATTTTTGTTCATCAGTCCTCGTATATTGAAAGGGTCATCAAACGATTTAATATGGATAAATTACATCCGTTGAGTGTGCCTATGGTTGTTCGATCAGTTAATGTGACAAAAGATCAATTTCATCCTCGAGAAAACGATGAAGAACTACTTGGTCCTGAATTACCATATCTTAGTACTGTTGGTGCATTAATGTATCTTGCTAATTATACACGACCTAATATTGTATTTTCGGTTAATTTACTAGCAAGATATAGTTCTTCTCCAACTCGATGACATTGGACTGGCATTAAACAAAATTTAAGATATCTTCGAGGAACAACTGATATGGGCTTATTTTATTCAAAAGACTCAAAATCAGGATTAATTGGGTATGCCGATGTCGGGTATTTATCTGACCCTCATAAAGCGCGATCACAAACGAGTTATGTATTTACATATGGTGATACCGCTATATCTTGGCGATCTACCAAACAGACTCTTACAGCCACTTCTTCTAATCATGTTGAAATATTAGCACTTCATGAAGCAAGCTGTGAATGTGTGTGGCTGAGGTCTTTAATCCATCATATCAGAGGATCATGTGATCTTTCAGGCGACAAAGAAAATCCTACTGTTATATTTGAGGATAATGCTGCTTGTATAGCTCAAATTAAAAATGGCTATATAAAAGGAGACAGAACGAAACACATATATCCAAAGTTCTTCTTTACACATGAACTTCATAAGAACGGAGAGATTGATATTTGTCAGATTCGTTCTTGGACAACTTAGCCGATTTGTTTACAAAGGCACTTCCCACAATTCCCTTTGAGAAATTGGTCTATAAAACCGGCATGTGAAAGCTTAGAGATTTATGTTAAAGACCACATAGAGGGGGAGAATACGCGTTACACTCTTTTCCTTATTTTAGGTTTTATGCCTTTGGGTTTTCCTAAATAAGGTTTTTAATGAGGTAACATTTATGCGTAATGTACAGTTTTGTACTCTTTTTCCTTCACTAGGTTTTTCCCATAGGGTTTTCCTAGTAAGGTTTTAATGAGGCATAATATCTGTACGAGTCATCCAAAGGGGGAGTGTTATGAATATTGTGTTGGATGACCTTTAGCCCTTCACATGGCCATGTCCTTTAGCCTTTCATGTACCCCATAAATTCTTATCTTTATTTCTTACATTGATTCCTAGTCTATCATACCGGGAACAATTGTAAAGATCAATGCAATGAGAATCACTCTTCTTCTCTACATTTTCTACTCCTGTTCATGTTCATGTTCTACCTTTAAATTTCCTCTCCATATCCATTTATCCATAATTTTCACAACACTTTTCTCTCTTTTTATTGATATTTCTAATAATTATAATCGTAATACATTTTCAGTTTGGTATCTTTTTGTTATTAATTTTTTTTAATGCCTCAATAAGAGCTAAAGCGCACAGGGATAACGTGAAGGTTTTTTTGAACCAGTTCTAAAACTCTTTTCTTTTTGAATTTTTTTGAAAAAGTACACAATTGCGGTATAAAACAACCCGACTTATATAATTTTTCAAGGTGGCAGAAGGGAGGAGTTCGTGTCTGGATAAAATGAGAAAAGAGAGGGACAACTTTCATCTTAGTTTTTATTCGCCATAACATTATGATAACTCAGAAATTTTAAGTTTTTTTATTTTAAAAATCATTTACGTAAAGAAATTTGAAATAGAACTAATATTAAGTTGAGGGAAAAAGATCATATGAGAAGTAATAACTTTGGTGAGAAATGAAAAGTAATTAAAATTCGTAGCTTAAAAAAAAATTTGTAATGTAAATAAAACTAAAAGAATCAAAATTCGTACACTTAAATTATAAAATTCGTATAGTCAAAAAAATAACAAAATTTGTAACGTAAAAATAGTAAAAATAACAAAATTCGTAAAACCGGTAACTACATGGATACAAATTTACCATAATGACCTTACAGACATATAATATAGATATTAAGATTCAAAAATCCAAAAAATAAGCGTTGTTGGATCAAAAATTGGATGGTTGTGATTGATTCTCATTTTTCACCAAATTTAGTACTTTTCATGGGATCTCAACCCTTAAAAGTTGAGTACGGATCAAATACAAATCAGCATTATATATAAAACCTAAAAACCAATTAAATATTGCCACGTGTATCATTCGACCAATCATAATTCGGGCGTTTTTTAAACAATTTTTTTTGAAACGAACTTATTTAAAAATACATAACAGATGCGAGGGTATAAACGTCCTAAAAATTAACCAGACTCAACATATGCATAAGTTAAGTATGGATATTATTGTGCAAGTATAATTTTAAGTCTGATCATTACAAATTTAAGTATGATCATTACAATTTAAGTCTGGATATTATCCATTTAAGTCTGATCATTACCAATTTAAGTGTAGATATCAATTTAAGTGTGTTTTTAAGTCTGACCATTACTATTTCAAGTCTGGATATCAATTTTAAGTGTATTTTTAAGTCTGGACATTACTAATTTAAGTCTGGATATCAATTTAAGTATGTTTTTAAGTCTGGACATTATTATCAATTTAAGTCTGGACAGTATTGATTGTGTGTTTAAGTATGGACATTACTAATTTAAGTCTGATCATTATCAAGTTAAGTCCGATCATTACCGAGTTAAATCTGATCATTACCAATTTAAGTTTGGACATTATCAATTTAAGTCTGATCATTACCAAGTTAAGTCTGATCATTTCCATGGACAGTATTGAGTTTGTTTTTATGTATGGACATTATCAATTTAAGTCTGATCATTACCAAGTTAAGTATGATAATTACCAATCCAAGTCTAAACAGTACTGAGTATGCTTTATACCTGTGTAAGGATCCAGTATATCATGAAAGAACTAAAAATATTGATGTTAGGTTCCATTTTATTAGAGATACAGTTGAATCAAAAGAGGTTGAAATCAGGAAGATTTTGGTATAAAAATTGTGTCTACTGACAAGTTCTTGTTTTGCAGGAAGAGCCTGCATAACCTTGAGGTTCCTTAAGGGTATGAGGCTGAGCCAATGATGGTTGGGATGAGGTCTCGCTCAATGTTCCATAGAATTAGTCGCCAAAAAAGTTCTTGCACAAGTAGGATTAGGAGGGCAAATTGTGAGGTTTTAATCCTCCTTTTGTGCTCCTATAGGTTAGTTCACCAAGCCAATGAGTCCTAGACTAGGATATTATCCCTTAGAAGATTCTGTGTAATAGGCTTGCAGGTTAAGCCATGGAGACCAAAAGAAGCAGCTGATCAAGCTTGATGAGATGCAAAAGCTGGGTTTGGGTCTGAGCTACAGGAAAGCCGAAATGATGGCGTCTAAGCTTAGAGGCAAAGTTTTTTATTGCAGTTACAAGAGGAGCGGCGTCGTTATGACAAAAGCGGGAGTAGTCCGGTTTGAGCTCAACACAGCGTTTCATTAAGGACGCTTAAATGGAACGCTGTCGTTTGGATGAGCACAAAACCAGACTAAATTTGAGCTTGCGATGTCGTTTTACTCGTCTCCTTCAGCTCAATATAAAGCTCATCAAAATTGGGGATTAGGGCACGAGATTGATTTAGAAAATCAGAGAGAAATTGAAGCGATTCTTGGAGCGATCGAAATCGTGAGCTAGTTCGAGAGGATCAATTCATCGAGGCGTAGCAATTACAGTTCGGAAATCACCAATTGGCCAAGGCGCGACTGTGGCTTGGAGTGGACGACGGGTCGACTGACTTCGGCTGTCTGTGGTAGCGTTTGACTCTTCTCGTCCAGGGAAGTCTCTGCTTGGTTCCTTAGTTCGTGTCTATAGTCTCAGTTAGGGTTTCAGTTTGGTCATTTGGCTTATTGGCTTGTTTAGGGCAATTGTAATTGTGCAAACTGATCGGTTGTAATTTAGCGGAAATATTCGAATAGAATTCAAATACTATTGCTAGTCACGATTAATCAAAACAATTTATATTGACTCGGGAAATCCGAGGTCGTACCCAAAAGATAGGTGATTAAACTAATGGTGCTAAAGATTCAATTTAGAACGTTTGTGGTTTGGGGGGGATTTGTTCCTCGTGAGAGGTTGATAGCAAGTTTTTACTATCCAAAGGAGATTTTAAACAATGAAACAAGTAAACAATCGATTAAAAGATGACTAGGGATTACTTCCCCACCTAGACAATTATTGTGACAATGATATTGGATGCCAATGATGAATTTACATGCACATGAGTAGAATTTAGCCATGCAACATTCAAGCTAAGTTCAACTCGCGCAACAACTTAGAATGAAGGGGTTACATCTCGCATAGGACCTCACACTCGCGCTCTATTGGCCCTATAGAACATGCATGTCTAGTCTCACACTCGCACTCTATTGACTAGATAAACACATTCTTGTTAAGTTCAAGCCATTCTCATTAGAATTTAGGTGTCGCCATGTAACACAAAGACTCTAATGCCTCTTCATTCATTTCATTGAAGTCATATTGATCAACGTGAGCTACATCAAACATGAGATCAAGCTAAGTTTCCATTGAGGACATTTCACAAACACCTTATGGGCAACTATAAACATTTAGTTCAAATGAAGAAGATTCATGTGCAAACTCATTCAACATTAGCATCAATGGTATTTACATCATCACAAATGTGTCTAGGGGATCCATAATCCCCAATCAAAGTCACTACTCACTCATGGTGAGATTACAAGCAAAACAAATGAAAGAGATGGAGTTTAGGAGTGTAAAACCAATATGAGATTGAAGAGTATGAGGATCCTTGTTGTTGATCTTCTTCTCCACTCAATCCACCTTGAAATCAGTGCAGGTCTCCTCAAAATCCGTGCCAAAAAAGTCTTCTTTGAAAATCCCCAAAAGTTTCTATTTATAGCCAACATTAGGGTTTCTGGTACTGTAGCTCCAGTCGGTCGACTGGCGGGAGCTGGTTTTCCCAGTCGGTCGACTGATGCTGAAAATGTGGCTGATGAAGGAGTTTCCCAGTCGGTGACTGGCTGGTCCAGTCGACCGACTCGATGGAGGCGCATGGAAGGCCATCTGAGGTGCTTGCCAACTCGACCGACTGATGCTGCGAGTCGAGCGACTGGCGCCTTGTGCTCTGTTAAGCTTCTCTTCAGTCGACCGACTGGAGGTTCCAGTCGACCGACTCGATTGGCGTGCTTGAGGAGGCCATCTGAGAAGTTCTCCAACTCGACCGACTGGAGGTGGCCAGTCGACCGACTCGATGGAAGCATTTGAGGAGCATTCTGGTACTCGACCGACTGGCACAGGGGAAATAGTTAGTCGGTCGATTGGAGCACCTTTCAGTCCAAATTTGCTCAAATCTTTGATTATTCCTTGATTCTTCGTGTCAAGGTCCTGAGCTCAATGTATGGTTGCTCCAAGCCTGAAATGCAATGATAATGGTCAAATGGCATCGAAATAGCATCGGGAATGGACCAAAACTCTTCATAAATGGGTATGTAAATGAGTCGAGAATTCGACTCTTCAAAACACTCCACACTTAGAGTTTGATCGTCCCGAGCAAACAATAAGAACAAGCCAAAGAGACACAATGGGTAAACTTATTTCTAACTACTCTAACACAAATTTACAACCTAACTCCTTTTCGTAGGTGTGACGAGTGCATTTAGCATATGCACCAAGCCTTTAAACCCCTAGGCTACCCTAGTGGACGAGTTATAGTCTCGTGAGAGTTTTCAGAAAAGGGAATACTCACAAATCCCAAGTGCACTTATCCCATGAGAATTGAATTCAAGAGTGTTTAACCAAGGCTATGATTTCTCAAAGCAAATTCATCACCCCACGCTAGGGCTATCCTCACAATACTATCAAAAGGACTTTCGAACCACTTTGAGTACCTTTGAGATTGTGCATTCAAGGTCATCAATACTAGAGCTATCAATCGTCTCGTCCAAATGTCTATTCATTTTCAAGGCAATACAATAGAAGTAGAGCTTTTAGTTTGCACAAAAGGTGTCAATCGCTCGCCTATGCTAGCTAGGGCTAGTCCACGGCTTGCGACATGAAACTCGTTCCCAAGTTTTAGGCGCTTAAGCCGTAATCCATAAGGGAAGAGGAGTTCGACACGAGAGTTCTTTACAAACAAGTCATAAACCAAATGAATACTCCCGTGCAAGCACATGGGTCGTCCAAGGGTTGTTCCAACTAGCACACAATGCAAATGTTGAATCACGCACAAGTGAATAATGATGGAAGAACATAGAGTCAAGTTTTAAGTGCCTCTTATTTTCCTCCTTTTTTTGAATGGCCTTTGGCCTACAAATGCTTTCGAGGGGGGACTTACCTCCCTAACCCCCGGCATTTGTATCATTTTTTTGTGTGTGCGGGGCTTCGCCCTCTTTTGACTCCACACTTAAAACTTGACAATATGTTCAAAAAGTGTATGGAATGTGCGGGGAACACACATAAGCAAGGCACCGTGTTAGAGAACTCAAGTCACCAAGGAATATTCAAGGGGTCTAAGTTTTTCACGAAGATTTTTAAAAGTGCTTGCTATAGCTTGATCCAAGGTATTTCAATGAAAATACTTAGAGAATTAGATAGACGAGAGATAGCAATGATATTGGTTTTCAAGAATACATATTCAATGGACTAGGTCGGTTCTAGGTTCAAGATCCAATAAATGTGGCAAATAGGCTAGATGTGATTTATAGGAATTGGAATTGATAGTCACAAGCCTATGTGGTTAAGAACACTCTCATGTAGGGATAAGGTGCAAAAGATGCAAGTGTCCATCAAAAATGATATGTAAGGCATGCAAACATGTGAACTATGCGCATAGAACCACTCCACACTTAACTCAAGCTTACTCCCTAAGCGCAAAGAATGATAAAATAAAGGGAAAGGCGCATAGGAACTCCCCTCATTTGTAGAGCCGATGACAAAACTCATGGGAGTGAGAAATACCCTTTTGGTCGCAAATGTAGACAAGAAGGTGAATTTTGAACATGAGAGGAATATAAAGGTGCATGTCCTGTAGAGTGAACAGTAGAATAGGTAAACACCTTCAATATCATATGAAATGTAGCATATAACCAAAAGCAAGTCAAGGGAAAATCACTCAAAATGGCATACATCATCCAAAATTTGCGCCAAAAGGCGACTTAACATCCAAAACAGTCATCCAATGTAACAAGTAAAATAGGAGATAAACATGTGAGGGCTAAATGAAACATGGGATCATGATGTAGCCTCGTCGTCTCCGGGCCTAACTGAATCAACGACACCCTCATCATCAGGCGGTGCCGTGGTGCCCGTCATCAGTGGGCTCTCCTCCCTGAAAGAGCGAACCGGCTCCGCGGTCTCTCCTGAGAGACGTGACCCCGCCTCTCCGACTCTGTAAGCTGGCGTGGTAGGCAAGGGAGAGGCGCCACGAGGGACAGAAAACTCTGGAGCAGCTGGGGAAGCAACTGGGCCACCAGAACCACTGACCATGGATAAAACTGTGGACCGGAGCCACTCCCACTCCTGGCGAGCTCTCGTGTCAGACTCTCGAACAAAATCCTTAAGGCGAGCCAAGCCGCTCCTCAAATCAGCCACTCCATCGTTCAGGTCAGCAATGTCAGAGGAGGTCCTCTGTCTCCACTCGGTCAGATCATCTGTGGTAGGAGGAGGTCTCTCCACAGCAGCATCAGCGTGAGGCAAATCCTCCTGAATGAGTGTCTCCTCAGGGATAGGGGCATCAGGATTGTCGGCCGGAGGAGGGGAATGGATAGGAGAGGCAAGAGGGGAAGGGGTGAGATGGGTGCTGCAGTAGAGTGGGTTCGCCCTCTTGAACAACCGCCTCCTATACGCGGCATTAGTCACGAGGTCAGGCTGATGAGGCTTCATGTCCACCTCCCAAGTCTTCCCGTCCTTCTTGACGATGTGCATTCGCTTCATGGTTTTCAGAGTAAGAGTACTCTTGGAAGGCTTGGTGCATCCCTCATGGCCGAAGGTGAAGTTACACCTAAGGGCAATCAATGTAATCAAAGAGCCTCCTCCTAAGGCGCGGTTCCTCGCACCCTTCTTCACAATGTTCTTAAAACGAATAGCAAGGGTAGCGAGCCAATCGATGCCCTCCTCGTGATCAATGGCAAGCATGAGGTCCATGTCCGGAGAGTGAATGAACGAGCCTTCGCCGTCCGGGTGTTTATCCCAATAGCAATGAGATGATGTATGATCTTCCACACCGGGTCGGTGATCGTCGAAGAGTTATATGATGAAATGAACCACTCGTTCCTCCCTGAAATCCGCTTCCAGAATCTGCTCTGATCATGTTCGGAGTATTTCCGGGCTATGGCATCATAAGGAGGGAATCCCAACCATTCACTGATCACACTTTCCTATATCGCAAAATTCCGCCCACCCAACACAAACTTCCAATAATATTCCTTTCCTTCCTCCCCCTCCTCTCTGATCCAATCAAATGAGCTAATAAACTCCTTCACTACCCTCTCATAGCAAACGGGATCATCATTCAATAAAAAGTTCAAACCACAACGGGAGAGGCGCGAATGTACCTCATCGGTGACCGCACTGTCAATGCCTCTGAGGAGTCCCATGTCGGGGTAGAGAGTGGGGATGACAGTCTTCCTCTTCCTCACGATTGTGGCAAGATTGGTCCGGTACGTCTCATCCGCGAATGCTAGAGGCACCGAGAAGGGGTAAGGAGTCGGGAAGGGCAACGGTCCATCCAATGGTCCCTCATTCGGCAATACCAGGACGATAGCACTGGCGGATGGTGCAAGATCTGGAGGAGAGGGTACTCTGGGCATCGGAGGTGAAGGGGCTTTAGGAATGGGTGGCACGGGAACTCTCCTCTTCTGCACCGGTTTCTTCGGTGGAGGCCTTTTCTTCTTAGGCGGAGGCGTGGGAGAAACCGGTGCAGCATCCAATTCCTCATCCGAGGATGAGCTAGAGTCTGCTAGCGAAGCTCCGAACTGCTTCCTCTTGCGAGAAACAAGAGGCAAATCGTCGTCGTCTGAATCATGGTACTCATCAATTTGATTATCAAGGGAGGGCTCATGAGCAACTTCCTTGCCCTTTGATGTGGATTGGGATGAAGAACCAATGCGGGGCATGATTGAACTGACGATCAAAACTGAGCAAAAACTCACTGAAGTCCAATCCAGTCGGTCGACTGGTGCTGCAGGGTAATTCCAGTCGGTCGACTGGAGGGCAATTAGGGCAAAAATGGGGTTTCTCCAAATCGGGCTCGGCGACTCGAATCAATGGTCGGGGTTTGTAGACGGACGAATGGAGAGTCGATTGAGAGGTCGGACGAGGTCGGAGGACGCCGGACGGAGGAGATCGGCAGGAGCTTAGGTTTTCGATCGGAAATGGAGATGCGGGATGGCGGAGGCTGTGCTGGCTCGGTCGGCTGGTAGATGATGGCGGCGAGGCGAGCAGGCGGCGAGGATGAGTGAAAGCTGGAGGATGATCGGAGTCGGAGTGAATGGTGAAGGGAAGAGAGAGTCGGGCGACTGAAGCGAGTCGGGTGAATGAAATGAGATTGAAGGAGGAACTGGGGTATTTGGATAAGGGGATTCCAGTCGGTCGACTGGCTGGCGAGTCGGTCGACTGGAATGACATGAAAATAGGGTCTCGCTGAAACTTGGCCAACTCGACCGACTGGAGGTCGCGAGTCGACCGACTCGATCGGCAGGAAAATGACGCCTTGCTGATTCTTCACCAACTCAACCGACTGGACGTTCGGTCCTCTCTCAGTCGGTTGACTGGGGGCAAATTCCAACTTCAATGAATTTTTGTCCTCTGTTTTTGCTCCCAACTCCACACTTAAGATTTCACCAACACCAAGATAATTCATGCAAGCACAAAACCTCACCAAGCACACCCACTCATGCATTTTGGATCATACAAGCACCAAGTTCACATACATAGTTCTATGACGCATGCCAAACATATATGAAATTAATTGTGCATCAATGGACAACTCACAAACCGGGGTACCTCCCGTGAGGGCCTAGTTTAATGTCTTGGCAAAGACCGAGCCGGGGCTTGATACGTAGAGAAGCACACTAAGAGAAGTCCCGAGCGGGATCCCTTCTTTAGCGGTATTGCGTATAGCATTCACGAGGGTGCTTCCAATAGGGCCTGGTTTCCATCAGCAGCATGATAGATCTTAACTCTTTACCCGTTTGCCTTGAAGATGTTCTCATGGTTGTCAATTAGCTCTAGGTGGCCATCGTTAAAAACTCTATGAATTTTATATGGCCCAAACCACCTAGACTTGAACTTCCCGGGAAATAATTTGTATTTAGAGTTGAATAGCAAAACCTTGTCTCCCACCGAGAATTGTTTCTTCAGAATGAGCTTGTCATGCCATCTCCGAGTTTTCTCCTTATAGATTCTTGACCTCTCGTAGGAGTCTAATCGGATTTCATCTAGTTCATTTAGTTGAAAGAGTCTCTTTTCCCCCGAAGCTTTCGTGTCAAAATTTAGCTCCTTAACCGTCCACATGGCCTTATACTCGAGTTCCACCGGAAGATGGCATGATTTGCCATACACTAGCCTCTAAGGAGACATCCCAATTGGTGTCTTGAACGCGGTCCTATATGCCCATAGCGCATCATCAAGCTTCAACGCCTAGTCCTTTCCTGACTTTCCAACTGTCTTTGTCAAGATGTTTTTTATTTCTCTGTTTGACACCTCGACTTGACCATTGGCTTGAGGATGATATGGAGTGGAACACCTATGGTAGATCCCGTGTTTCTTTAGCATGGACTCAAATCTCCTTTCCTTGAATGGGAGCCATTGTCACTGATTACTGCTCTAGGGACTCCGAATCTTGGGAATATGATCTTCTTGAACATCTTAATCACTACTTTAGCGTCGCAAGATGGGGAAGCTATGGCTTCAACCCATTTGGACACGTAGTCCACCGCTATTAGAATAAATGCATTCCCTTGTGACGATGGTAGGGGTCCCATGAAGTCTACGCCCCAAACATCAAATATCTCGACCTCTAATATGCCTTTCTGAGGCATTTCTTCCCTTCTAGCAATGTTTCCCATTCGTTGACATTCATTGCAAGCCCTGACAAATTCATACGTGTCTTTAAACATGCTTGGCCAATAGAATCCCGACTGAAGAATTTTGGACGTGGTTTCGGAGGCCGAACCATGTCCACCATAAGAAGAAGAGTGACAACTAGCTATGATTTTTTTGAAGTCTTCCTTGGGCACACATGTTCTATACATCCCATCCAAGCATAGCTTGTATAGGAACGGGTCATCCCAATAATATCTCGAGACGTCATGCAAAAACTTACTCTTCTGATTGTAATTAAGGCCTTCTGGAAGAATGTTGCATGTCAAGTAGTTCACAAAATCTGCATACCATGGGGCATCATCTTCGGCACTCATCAAATATTCGCCGACAAAAGAGTCTTGGATAGGCGCCGAGAACCATTTTGAATCATATAGCTCAACCCTTGAGAGGTGATCCGCTACTACATTTTCCACCCCTTTCTTGTCTCTAATCTCAATATTGAACTCTTGTAGAAGGAGGACCCAACGAATAAGCCGTGGCTTTGCATCTTTCTTAGCCATCAAATACTTAATAGCGGCGTGGTCCGTGTAGACAATAGTCTTGGTTCCAACGAGATAAGGCCTGAATTTTTCAAAGGCGTAGACTACCACCGCTAACAACTCCTTTTCGGTGGTTGTATAGTTCATTTGGGCATTATCGAGCACCTTGCTCACGTAGTAGATCACATGGAGCTTCTTCTCGATTCGTTGTCCCAAAACTGCCCCAATGGCATAGTCACTTGCATCGCACGTTAGTTCGAAGGGAAGATCCCACTTCGGCGGTTGCACTATAGGTGCCGATACAAGGTTCTTCTTCAGTTTTTCAAATGCCTCAAGGCATCCTTCATCAAAATTGAAATCCACATTGTTGCAAAGGAGATGAATCAATGGCTTGGCAATTTTTGAGAAATCCTTGGTAAACCTTCGGTAAAAACCGGCGTGGCCAAGGAAACTTCTCACTCCCTTTTGATTTTTTCGGAGGAGGTAGTTGCTCAATGATGAGCCGTATTTATACGACTCGTCGAGTCATCAAATCCCACCAATTCCAGCACTTTATTATACGAACAGTTACTTCTTAGTGTTGTTTCGTGTTTCAGGTGATTTGGAAGCTCTAGGAGGAATCGCGTTCAAAATATGGCTTTTGGTGCCAAAAACACCACAAGGACCCAAGGACTCAAGACCGGATCCAAACCAGCGCACCAGGCGCGTTCCAGGCATCCAGCGCTAGTCCAGCCAAGGACCGGACTCATCCGGGCGTCCCAGCGCTCAAGCCCGCGTCCTTCGTCCGGGCGTCTCAGCGTCTGAGTCCTTTCAGGCGCTCGTCCAAGCCAGGCGCCCGAGAGCCTGAGTCCCAGCCCAACCGAGAGCACGCGTCTCAGGCGCCCGAGCCCGTCCAGCGCAGACCGTCCGTCCGAGTCCAAGCCCATCCATCCGTCCGGCCCAAATCAATGTGAAATTAGGGCAAACTACATCTAGGGTTTTGGAACATTCAGGAAGGATCTAGATGGCTTAATTCCCAAGCAAAGGAGTAGCTTGAAGATAAAGCAAGGAAAAGATATGGGAATATTTCCTAAATTATCTTTTGGATTATTTAGGGAATTTTGAAGCCTTTCTCAACTCTATAAATAGAAGAGCTCATAAGCTTTCAAAGGCATCCCTTAACTCACACGAGCTCCTCTCCTCACTCCCCACGTCCAAACCCTAGCTCCTCCGTGCTCCGCCCTTTGCACCGCCGCACTCCACCGCTTGTCCGCCGCTGCTCAGCCCACACGGCCGGTTCTCAACTCCTTCTCGGTTTAGTGAAGTATCTCGTTTTTACTTATTATTTTTGTGCCCTAATGGCCATGTGTAACTAATCTTATTATTCGGGCTAGGGTTTATACATTGTGACCATTGTTTTTGAGACTTGAATCGTAATGCTTATTTCGTTATTCCACTAGACCTTGTGCTGTTTATCTCGATTTGTATTACGAAACCAAGTTGATACTCGGAAAGGTTAGACTTGGTCGAGTAGTACAAATCCCTTATTTACTGTTTGCTTGATACTAGACCGTTGAAATCAAATGGCGCACTAATTTAATATATCTTGGAATGGAGTATTGAATTGCTAGGTCTAGAATTCTACAACCTGGAAAGGAAGTAGTTTGTGGTGTAGGCGTCCGAAAAGACCCTACTTAAGGTTATAACTTGGAATGGAAGTAACCACACTTAGGAATTAGAAATACGATGTTTAGAAGTCAAGGATAAAACAAGTCACAATTAAGAAACCCTAGTCTGAATATCTTCTCTCTGATTATTACACCCACTTTATTTCGTTATTTGCACTTACTGTTACTCTCACCAATCGTTTCTTGTCCTTTCTTACAGAACAAAGTAGTAACCATCTAGCTCTCTAGGGTTCGACCCTTGCTTGCCACTGTACTAACCCACAGTCCAGAGTAAGGAATTATAAATTTAGATTTGCAGGTACAACGACGACCTGTCACTCAACAACTTGAATTTTTGCTTTATCAACTTCCACTCCTCTCTTAGACACTAAATGCCCGAGCACAATTCCTTCTTGCACCATGAACTGACACTTCTCCCAATTTAACACCAAATTCATCTCAATACACCTAGCAAGAACATGAGAAAGATTAGCTAAACAATCATCAAACGAGGTTCCACGAATGGAAAAATCATCCATGATAACTTCAATGCATTTCTCAATATAGTCACTAAAGATGGACATCATGCAACGTTGAAAAGTTCCCGGTGCATTGCATAAACCAAAAGGCATGCGCCTAAACGCAAAGGTTCCATATGGACAGGTAAAAGTGGTTTTTCCTTGATCATTTGACAAAATGGGAATTTGGTAAAAACCGCTATATCCATCTAGGAAGCAAAAATAATCATGTCCCGCAAGCCTCTCAAGCATTTGATCAATAAATGGAATAGGAAAGTGATCTTTCTTAGTTGCCTTATTTAGTCTCCTATAGTCAATGCACATCCTCCATCCATTCACGGTTCTCGTAGGGACTAATTCCCCTTTTTCATTTTGCACTACCGTGAGTCCTCCCTTTTTAGGGACGACGTGGATGGGGCTTACCCATTCCGAGTCTGGAACGGAGTAAATGATGCCCGCATCTCTTAAGTTGGTGATTTCTTTGAAGACCACCTCGATAAGTTTAGGATTCAATCTCCTCAACAATTCCCTAGAGGGTTTCACATTTTCCTCAAGATTTATCCTATGCATGCATAGTGAAGGGCTAATTCCCGTAATATCATCAATGGAGTAGCCTAGGGCTTTTCTATTAGCCTTCAAAACATGCACAAGTTTGGACGTTTCATCCTCATTCAAAGTTGCACCAACTATAATGGGGTAAGTAGCATTGGAGCCAAGAAATTCATACCTTAGATTCGAAGGTAGAGGTTTTAACTCTCCTTCGAATTCCTTACCTCTTGGCACCGGGTCTTCCTTATTTTCATGAGCACTCGGCTCTTGCTCACCTTCCCCCAAAGTCATGTCGCTCAAATCCTCATCTTACATATTCATCAATGAAGCAAAAAGTGTACGAGAGTCGTCTAACTCCATAACTTCATTCTCAAAAGAGGTTAGCCCAAAATTTTCACAAGATATATCAAGCATATTGCATTCAAAGGACGAAGTAGGAGCCTTCATGGCATTTTTCAGAAAAAATTTCAGTTTTTCATTCCCTATCTTCAATTCAATAGACCCTTCACCACATTTAATGACCGCCTCAACGGTGTTTAGAAAGGGTCTTCCTAGGATAACAGGAGTTTCTTGCTCACTATTGACAGAACCGCTCGTCGTTAAAGCGATTTGTGCAAATAAATTTATAATAGTCCGCTACTCGCAACTATACTACTAGGTAGTACTTGGTAAGTAGGGGTCGAACCCAAGGGAATTAGGGGAATAGGTTATTCTTTTAAGGGATTTGTCTAGCGAGAGAGCGTGTTTTAAGTTGGTTGAGGTTTTAGTGCTAACAACTACGTGACTTTTTGATTGGTTGCGGATTTGATTGCTGAAACGTAAATTACAGAAAAGTAAATACTGAAAATACAAAGGAGACTTACAGTGGGTGATGCGTGATTGGTAAGTCCTCCGGATTGTGAGCAGTTGATGGTTGTAGTTGATCGAACAGTAAAAGTACAGACAGGGGGGTTTTGTAATTGCGAGAGAAGTATTCGGTCTTGGGGGGCCTTGTATTATATCCTGTTCATTCTTTTAGTAACCCTTCTAAGTATTCAAACGTATATTGAGGCCCTTTCGTAGCGCTCAATAAACTCTTGTTCTAAGCGATACTAATTCCTTCTTTCGAAGTATCTTAGCAGTAAGTGCATCCATTTGGTCCCTTTGGTCCAGTTTCCAAATGGTTTTTTAAGATAGATCGAACTCCTCAGATAAGCTTTGCCCTTTCGTAGCTTCCACTTATCCGAGTATGTTCACGAATTCCCACAGTAGAGTTTTGCCCTTTCGTAGCTTCCACTCTACCTTGGAAATTCTGACCTTATAAATGGCACATAGAACAAGTTTTGAATACAGAGAAATGAAACTAAACGAAGTAAAACATTTTATAAAACAAGAACTCCCCTTCAACCGAATGAAGAGTTTAGTTACGAATATCCCTGGAGTTGGACATCATAACTAGGATATTGAAGAGAATACTCAAGAACAAACAGGAGTAAAGAGAGAAGAGAAAGAGATTACTCAAGAACAAACAGGAGTAACTCATGAACTGTAACTGAAAACTTGAGTACTCAAGAACCGACAGGAGTACTCAAGATCGAACTAAAGTATTTGAGAACAAACTGAACTTTTATTGATATCAAAACCAAACTTTACATAGTAACAAACTTAGAGAGATAAGTGGAATGGATTGTGGATGGTGGGATTTGTGTGGATGATTTGAAATGGGAAGGATGGCTTGGTATTTATAGCCATGGAGGAGAGAAATGGATGGCCAAGATGAGGGCAAGTGGTTTGGCATCCAAGGGTGGAGATGAGGGGAAGAGGAGAGGAGGACAAGTGTCACAAAGGGAGAGGAGGAGGGCAAAGCCGCCGGCGGCTTTGGGCATGGATGGAGGAGAGGGTGACATGTGGTGGAAGGGGAGAGGAGGAGAGGTGGTTGTGAGGGCAAAGCCGCCGGTCCATGTGGCATGAGGAGAGTGGTTTGTGAGTTTTGTGCAGTTTGCACAAAATCATCAGTGTATTTCAGCTCCGGATTGCCTTCGGTTTCTCTTCGGTTTGATTTGTTTTGAATGATTCCAAGTCAGGATCTTTAGATTTCTTCATTCAGCGTCTGATCTTGACCTTGGATTGTCTCCTGATATCTTTTCTGTGCTAAAAGCTCTTCCTTAGCGTGTATTCTCTCTAAGCTCTGAAATACCCTGTAGAAATGTATCGGGACTAAAACATCGAAGTTAGATAGACAAACAGTCTAATTTGGTGGGTTTAACTGTGTTTATGATTCATACAATTGTGGTCCATCAACTATCCATATCTAGCACATAGAAGTCTACGGGGATGAAAAATTTTCCAACTTTAATAGGCACATCCCTTAGGACTCCATTAGGAATTCTAGAACTCCTATCGGCTAGTTTCAAAGAAATGGTTGTGGGATGGAGCTCACCCATATCAATCTTCTCATACAACGAATAAGGAATCAAAGAAATACTAGCTCCTAAATCACATAAAGCTCTATCAATTTCAATTTTTCCTATGGTGATAGGAATAGAGAATGATCCTTGGTCTTGCATTTTTCTAGGCATACGACTTTGCACAATTGCACTACATTCCGCATTCAAAGCTACCATGCTTGATTCTTCAATGACTCTACGATTAGACACAATATCCTTTAAGAACTTAGCATAAGTAGGGTTTTGAGTAATTACCTCATGGAAGGGAAGTGTGACGTACAACTTCTTTAGCATCTCAACAAATCTTTGAAAATGAGCATCGAGCTTGCTTTTGTTTAGCCTTTGAGGGAGAGGAACCATTGGCACATACTTCCTCATTAAAATTGGCTCTTCTTCCTTTTTCTCTTCCTCGGTAGGGGCTTGAGGTTCATCTTCCAAACTTTCTTTGGCCACTCCTCCTTCCACTTCCTTGCCATTGAGACTAGATTTCACTTGAGGGGTAGGTAGAACTTTCCCGCTCTTCAACGTGATGGCTTCAACATGTTCTATGGAATTCACGTCCAGTTGAGAGGGAAGTTTCCCTACTTGCTTCAGTTGAGTATTCTCTTTAGCAAGTCTTTTGTTCTCCGCCACTATTTCATCCATCTTTGCTTCCATTCTTCTAGTGCTCTCCTTGTTACTTTCCATCATTTGCGCCATCATAGACATTATAGAGCTGTCTTCAGAGTTAGAGGAAGAATTCCCTTGCTCATTCATGTTGGACTTGGCTTGATAGGGTTTTTGATAATTCCCTTGGGAATATTGCGAATTTTGGTTCGAACCTTGGCCTTGATTTGAATAGGAATTTTGCCCTTGGTTTGAATAGGAGTTTTGCCCTTGATTTTGGTTAGAGCCATACCCTTGCCTTTGGTAGTTCCCTTGGAAATTATTCTGTCCTTGAGGCTTTGGAGGGAAATTTGAGTCATTGGACATTCTTCGTTGAGGAGGCTCGTAATTCCTAGTAATAGGACTAGCATTTTGAGCATAATTCCTTTGTCGATTTACAAAGTGTGCCTCTTCATAACCGTCATCATCATCCTCATATTTCCCTTCCGGGCAATTCTTTATAGAATGTCTCGTGCTAGCACACAAGAAACAAGATTGTTGCGCCGAGACTTTCTCTTTATCGGCTTTGGCCTTAGTTGCCTCAACGGAATTCACCATACTTATCATGTTCTCCACTTTCTTCGTCAAATCTGCCATTTGTTCTTTAATTGCCGAATTTGAGGAGTCATCTCTTGACTTAGCCATCTTTTTGTGGTCCACTCCTTGATATCTATCGGAGTTTATAGCAATTTTATCCACAATTTTGAACCCTTGGCTCGCCGGTAGATCCATAATTGCAACTCCGCTTGCAGTATCCATTTGGTTCTTAGCTTCTTTGCTCATGCCAAGATAGAAATATCTCATAAGATCGGCTTTTCTGAAGTTGTGGTGAGGGCATTCCTTTAAGTAATGCTTGAACCGATCATACGCTTGATGGAAAAGCTCGTTGTCTCTTTGGGAGAAAGTCAATATGAAATCAGTAAATTTCTTGGTTCTTGACGGTGGAAAGAACTTATTCAGAAAAGCAGTAGCTAAATGGTCCCAAGTACAAAAAGTCCCCGGTTCATGATTTTGTAGCCATTCCTTGGCGTCCCCATATAGCGAAGAAGGAAATAGCTTTAGATAGACGTACTCTACGGGTACATTCCTTGGCTTATAGGTCCGACAATATTCTTGAAAATTGGCTAGATGATTAGAGGGATTACCGACTCCTTGATATTGATCATGGGTTACCATGTGCACTAAAGAAGATTTCACGTCGAAGTCAAAGGCATCCTCATCCGGAGGCATGATAGCCGAGTGACAATTCGCTTGTCGTCAGAGCAAATTGTAAAAATAAATTTATAAAGTCCGCTACTCGCGACTACTGGGTAGAAGTGGTAAGTAGGGGTCGAACCCAAGGGAATTAGGGGGATACGTTGTTCTTCTATTAACAGGGACGTGTTTTAGGATGATTGAGATTTTAGCGCGAGTAATTAAACTACTGTTTTTGGTTTTTTGGGTTTTTTGTGCGGAAAAGTAAATACAGAAATTAAATACTGAAAGTAAATACTGAAAGTAAATACTGAAAGTAAAGAGATAAGGGTTAGAAGACTTACAGTGGGTGATGCGTGATTGCGATTCCTCCGGTTGTTGAGCAGTTGATGGTTGTGGTTGATCGGGACAGTTATACTAGGAAAGTAAATACAGGGGGTTTTTGTGATTGAAAGAAAGTATTCGGTTTCAGGTACTCTTGTAT
This sequence comes from Rhodiola kirilowii, assembly GCA_033675215.1. NCBI lineage: Eukaryota > Viridiplantae > Streptophyta > Magnoliopsida > Saxifragales > Crassulaceae > Rhodiola > Rhodiola kirilowii. Next base: position 27,732,674 of record CM066193.1, read on the forward strand.
TATAACATGTATATAATAAACCGTTAGTAACTTTTCTAAGTATTCAAAGATGAATCGAGGCCCTTTCGTAGTGCAAGACTTGCAACATCGTTTAAAGTAACCCTTGTTCTACTTCAGACTAATTCCTCCTTTCGAAGTATCTTAGCCTTCTGTGCATCTACCTGATCTCACAGTTACGATTGACCAAGTGGTGTTTTAGATAAGTCGAACTCCTCAGATAAGCTTTGCCCTTTCGTAGCATCCACTTACCCGAGTATGTTCACGAACCCCACGGAAGAGTTTTGCCCTTTCGTAGCATCCACTCAACCTTGGAAATTCTGACTATAAATGGCACATAGAACAAGTTTTGAATACAAAGAAATGAAACTAAAAGATATTACAACATTATATAATACAAGAAAATACCTTCCACCGAATGAAGAGTTTAGCTACGAATATCCATAGAGGTGGATACCATGGCTAAATACTCGGGGGTTTTTGAAAACAGTAAGAGGGAAAGGGGTGGAATACTCAAGAACCAACAGGAGTATTCCCAATTTCCTACTGAATACTCAAGAACCAACAGGAGTATTCTCTATAGTATAATACTCAAGAACAAACAGGAGTATTATTTCATAAACCGAACAAACTTACAAAGTAACCAAACTTAGAGAGATAAGTGTTTTGTGTATGGATTGATGATACAAATGGGAGGAGGGGTGCTTGTATTTATAGGCCAAGGGAGGAGGAATGGAGGGTGGAGATGGAGGCATGTGGAGGAGCATCCAAGGGTGGAGATGGAGGAGCTTGTGGAGGAGACAAGTGGCACAAGGGGAGGAGCCTCCCAAAAGCCGCCGGTTGCCGGTCCAAAGGGGAGGAAGAGGAGGTGGCTTGGCCACCCTTTGCCAAAGCCACCGGTCATCCCATGGAGGAGGAGGGGGAAGCCACCCAATGACTCATCCATTTCACCTAAGCCACCGGTCACCAATGCACATGGATGAATCTTGACGGTTTTGTACTGTCTTTACAAAACTATCAGTCCAATTTCACTCCAGGCTGTCTTTGATAATTCCTCATTTGGATTTAATTTGAGTAATTCATCGTCAGGATCTTGAGATTACTTCATTCAGTGCTTGATCTTGACCTTCAATTGACTCTTGATATCTTTTCAGTATAAAATCCTCTCATTAGCGTGTTTTCACTTTTATCTCTCAATTGCCCTGTGGAAATAATTCGGGACTAACACGTAGAAGTTAGATAGACAAACAGTCTAATTTGGTGGGTTTAACTGTATTTATGATGCATACAATTATGGTCCATCACCGAGCCATTCCCTTCAAGGGTGGGAGTCATATAATCTCCCACGGGCCTTTCATCCTCTTCCTCTTCATCATATCTATAGTTTCGGTTTTCTCTACGAGGAATTGGAGGATTCCGTATAGGATTTTGATCATCAACATTGTTCCGTCTAGCGGGAGGATCTTCTTCCCTAGCCTCTTCCATTCTAAAGTTTCGGTTGTTTCTTTGAAGAGCGGGAGGGTTCTCTATCTCATCTTCCATTCTAAATCCCGGTGGCAAGTAGGGTAGTGGGTTTAGGAGTGGAGGTGGACGAGGTCTTTGGCCTTGGAAAGCCGGAGGAACAATAGGATCAAGGGGAGGCGGGTTCTTGAAAGGTCTACCTCTTGGTTTCTTGACGGTTGGGAGGTTTGAAGTTGAACCAGTAGCTACTTGTTTTTGCCCCTTAAATCTTGTGTTCATTCAAGTGCCTGCGAGAACAAAAGAAATTCTTAGCAATGAAAGGCAAGAGAAACTAACACAATCAAGCTCAAAACAAGCAATAACTATCAAACAAGGGAAAGTAGACAAACTAAACAATCTAGTAGCACCTAGTTAATTAACCTATCCCCGGCAACGGCGCCATTTGATCGGTTGTAATTTAGCGGAAATATTCGAATAGAATTCAAATACTATTGCTAGTCACGATTAATCAAAACAATTTATATTGACTCGGGAAATCCGAGGTCGTACCCAAAAGATAGGTGATTAAACTAATGGTGCTAAAGATTCAATTTAAAACGTTTGTGGTTGGGGGGATTTGTTCCTCGTGAGAGGTTGATAGCAAGTTTTTACTATCCAACGGAGATTTTAAACAATGAAACAAGTAAACAATCGATTAAAAGATGACTAGGGATTACTTCCCCACCTAGACAATTATTGTGACAATGATATTGGATGCCAATGATGAATTTACATGCACATGAGTAGAATATAGCCATGCAACATTCAAGCTAAGTTCAACTCGCGCTACAACTTAGAATGAATGGATTAGATCTCGCATAGGACCTCACACTCGTGCTCTATTGGCCCTATAGAACATGCATGTCTAGTCTCACACTCGCGCTCTATTGACTAGATAAACACATTCTTGTTAAGTTCAAGCCATTCTCATTAGAATTTAGGTGTCGCCATGTAACACAAAGACTCTAATGCCTCTTCATTCATTTCATTGAAGTCATATTGATCAACGTGAGCTACATCATACATGAGATCAAGCTAAGTTCCCATTGAGGACATTTCACAAACACCTTGTGGGCAATTATAAACATTTAGTTCAAATGAAGAAGATTCATGTGCAAACTCATTCAACATTAGCATCAATGGTATTTACATCATCATAAATGTGTCTAGGGGATCCATAATCCCCAATCAAAGTCACTACTCACTCATGGTGAGATTACAAGCAAAACAAATGAAAGAGATGGAGTTTAGGAGTCTAAAACCAATATGAGATTGAAGAGTATGAGAATCCTTGTTGTTGATCTTCTTCTCCACTCAATCCACCTTGAAATCATGCAGGTCTCTTCAAAATCCGTGCCAAAAAAGTCTTCTTTGAAAATCCCCAAAAGTTTCTATTTATAGCTAACATTAGGGTTTCTGGTACTGTAGCTCCAGTCGGTCGACTGGCGGGAGCTGGTTTTCCCAGTCGATCGACTGATGCTGAAAATGTGGCTGATGAAGGAGTTTCCCAGTCGATCGACTGGCTGGTCCAGTCGACCGACTCGATGGAGGCGCATGGAAGGCCATCTGAGGTGCTTGCCAACTCGACCGACTGATGCTGCGAGTCGAGCGACTGGCGCCTTGTGCTCTGTTAAGCTTCTCTTCAGTCAACCGACTGGAGGTTCCAGTCGACCGACTCGATTGGCGTGCTTGAGGAGGCCATCTGAGAAGTTCTCCAACTCGACCGACTGGAGGTGGCCAGTCGACCGACTCGATGGAAGCATTTGAGGAGCATTCTGGGACTTCTTTTACTCGACCGACTGGCGCAGGGGAAATAGCCATTCGGTCGACTGGAGCACCTTTCAGTCCAAATTTGCTCAAATCTTTGATTTTTCCTTGATTCTTCGTGTCAAGGTCCTGAGCTCAATATATGGTTGCTCCAAGCCTGAAATGCAATGATAATGGTCAAATGACATCGAAATAGCATCGGGAATGGACCAAAACTCTTCGTAAATGGGTATGTAAATGAGTCGAGAATTCGACTCATCACAAACTCTTTGGGGTTTATAGTGGAACTTTGGGCGAGCCTCCCCGGTCTGAGGCTCCAAGCAGTAGGGTTTACCCAAAGCTTGTAAAAAGTCTTGGTGTTCATACTTTTAATTTGTCTTACAAGAATTTGTCCAATTGAACAATACCAAAACTTGACCTAAAATTGACTAACTTGAAAATTGGATTAAGGAAACTTTAATACATTACATTACACGTCCCATAAACGATCGTGGAAATTTGGTATCCCACATCCGAAATCACTACCAATTATATAGTAAATATTGACATGTGGCACCCATTGGTTGAGTATTGATCAATAAATCAAAGATTCATATCCCATAAATAAAATACAGTGATTTGAAAACGATATAGTTTAGAGAAATCAATATCAAAACTACGTCGTTTTATTAATGTAACTCTTAAGTTGAAAATTGAATATTTTTCAAAACTACAACGTTTATATTTTTGCAGCAAATTACTGCACTGCTTGGCATTTTATTCCATAAATTCATGTTAATTTGGGATTGATAAATGCTATAACTAGAGAATTATTTGGTAAATTTTATAAAAAAATATACTAATAAATTAGTTTTGAAAAGATGTATAAATAGAGACTCATGTTATTATATTTTGGATGTAAAACTTTTATCTATCTCATTAATTTCTTCTAATTCTCTCTTGTATTGTTTTCATTCATTTTTATAAAAAGATCAACATAAAATTGTAATGGAAAATGATGTGAGATAATATAATTAAAAAATAAAGAAAAAGAATGGAATGGTCATTTTTTGGGTCTGTTCATTGTTAAGAGATGTTTTTAAAAACATATTGTAGGATAAAAAGTGGGAGAAAAATGTGCATGCTGCTCTCTTTTTTAAGTTCATTGGTAAGGATGGCCTAACAATTGGTAAAAGCAGTGTTATTAAAATCGAACCGGAGATTGAACCGGTTAAGTCATTGGTTCAATGGGTGAGTGGTTCAACCGGGTCGAATCGGTTTGACCCGCACAAATTAAAAAATAAAGATAAAATACTTATATATGATATTATAATTTAACATATTTATGACTTGAATACATATTACATGTTTATGATCTGATTACAATAACATACCATAACAAATTTAGACTAATTGTTATGGTATGTTAATAAAGTACAAATCAATTATACAACAATAACAATTTTAGTCTTAATTTGTAAGTCACAACAATAAGGGATTTCTAAGACTAATTGAATTTCTAGCTAAATTGATAGTAAGTAATAAATTTTATAGATTTGATAAATGAATATACATTATTGAAACAAATAATAAAAGAAGAATCTTGTTTAGCTTGGTGGAAGGAGAAGGGATAATTATAGAGGAAGACTAGGTTCGAGTCTTGTCCAAGTCAAAATAAATATATATTTATTCAGACCAAATCGAACCGATTGAACCAATCAAATCACAATTTTAATGAAAAACTGGGTCAACCGGGTCTTGACCGGGTTTGACCGGTTTTTGACCGAATCGATGCATTTTCGATCCGATTACAGAACCGAACCGATCCAACCGGTCAAACCGATCGGTCCGGTTGGTTTTCACAACACTAGGTAAAAGTTCTCTCTTCTATTAAGCCACACTCAATATTCTGTTATTTATTTTATAAAAAAATATTCTGTTAATTTATTTCATTATTTAATGTGATTTATTTAGCTTTTAGGGCTCGTTATTTTGGACCGAAACTTAGCTGAATTTAACTGAACCGAACTTAACATAATTAAAATTGGGAATGGATCAAATACAAACCACAGTTATAAATAAAAACTACAAACCTAATAAAATATTGCCACGTGTCTATTTCGACCAATCACAATTCGGAGTACTTTTTGTAAATAAAATTTTATTAACAGACTTATTTAAAAATATATAATTGACGCGAGGGTATAATTTTCCTTAAAATTGCTACAGTAATAGTTTAAGTCTCATCATTTCTGCTTTAAGTCAGATCATTCGCTACAGTAATAGTTTTAAGTCTGATCATTCGCTACAGTAATAGTTTAAGTTCGATCATTGCTGTTTTAAGTCTGATCATTGTAGTTTTAAGTGTGATCATTTCTATTTTAACTCTCATAATTGCTACAGTAATAGTTTAAGTCTGATCATTGTTGGTTTAAGTCTGATCATTGCTCTTTTAAGTCTGATCATTGTATTTTTAAGTCTGATCATTGCTGTTTTAAGTCCGATCATTGTTGGTTTAAGTCTGATCATTGCTTTGTAAGTGATGTGGGGCGAATGGCGTTAACTTACTTACAGAAATTGAAACATCCAAAGAATTTTACGCAAAATTTGATGTTTATGCGCCTGTGTCAGAATTTGATGAAAGCCTAGTATTTTTTGGGTGGAAACGGCATTCTAAGCAAAACTCACCGTTTTACGGTGAGCTCGGTGTTTTTAAGGTGAATTCCTTCATCTAGAGGGTCAAATTCGTGTTTTATTCTTCTTTAGTTTTTAGTCTAATCATTGCTTTGTAAGTCGGATCGTTGCTTGTTTTAAGTCTGATCATTGCTGTTTTTAAGTTTGATCATTGTTGTTTTAAGTCTGATCATTCTCAATTTGTAGTCTTTTAGTTACCATTGTTAAGTCTGATCATTCTCTCTATAAGTCTGATCATTATCGATTTGTAGTCTTTTAGTTACCAATATTAAGTCTGATCATTCTCTCCTTAAGTCTGATCATTTTCGATTTGTTGTCTTTTAGTTACTAATTTTTAAGTGTGATCATTCTCTCTTTAAGTCTAATCATTCTCAATTTGTAGTCTTTTAGTTACCAATATTAAGTCTGATCATTCTCTCTTTAAGTTTGATCATTCTCAATTTGTAGTCTTTTAGTTGTCAATATTAAGTCAGATCATTCTCTCTTTAAGTTAGATCATTCTCAATTTGTAGTCTTTTAGTTACCAATATTAAGTCTGATCATTCTCTCTTTAAGTCTGATCATTCTCAATTTGTAGTCTTTCTAGTTGCCAATATTAAGTCTGATCATTCCCTTTTTAAGTCTGATCATTCTCAATTTGTAGTCTTCTAATTACCAATATTAAGTCTGATCATTCTCTCTTTAAGTCTGATCATTCTCAATTTGTAGTCTTTTAGTTACCAATATTAAGTCTGATCATTCTCAATTTGTAGTCTTTTAGTTACCAATTTTAAGTCTGATCATTTTCTCTTTAAGTCTGATCATTCTCAATTTGTAGTCTGATCATTGCTACAGTAATAGTTTAAGTCTGATCATTGCTGTTTTTTAAGTCTGATCATTGCTGTTTTTAAGTCTGATCATTCCAAGTTTAAGTATGATCATTAACAACTCAAGGACTAAATTAAAAATAACATTATTAGTTTTATACCCCTCAGTGTAGAATGACTATAATACCCCTTCGTGTGTTTGTTCGGGATTTCGACTAAATAGGACACATGTCAGCTTGAAATTGAGTTTGTAGTTTGTGTTTGTACCCGAACCACGCCTTTAAACTTAACTTGAGCTAACATCAACAATAATAAAGTATGTATAAAATAAAATACATTAAGGCCTCCATAAATTTATGGCTTTAGGCCCGGCCTTGCCTACGCAACCTTTACCTCGGCTTGTATTCATCGGGCCACTTGTTGAAAATACACCTCATCAAGAAACCACAAATTAAAAAAGCAAAAAACTTCATATTTTATATAGCTGAAAATCATTTTTTGATTAGAACATCAGAGAATCAAGAATGGCACCATTTAAGTAAACTAAAATAGAAGTAATGTCTCATTCAAAATGAGTCACCAGAATTATTTTCTTTCAATCGGATATTTCAAAAAAAAACCATCATCTTAATAAATTAAGATCCTTACAGACCTAGACAAAGTGGCCTTCTTAATCAATCCTTAAATGATATTTCTTCTGATATTAGTCTCTACTTACGGAGGGGAGAGTGGCGTTTATATGTATATGAACTTTTACTAGTTTAAGGGATACAAAGAAGAGTGTAATGAAGAAAAGAACATTCGAATGAAGAGTATTTTCCTAACTCTTTCTCTTTCCCCATCACATAAACACTCTTTATGATGTGTTTCTCATTCTGGTTTGAAACGTAGTTTGAAAGCTCGAAGCTCGTGTTGCTATTCATTAGGGGCAGGGGGGTCTAGTGATACAAACTGAAAAAGGTAAAGAACAGAACGACACAACCTTTAAGGTTCGTGGTTCACCCCAAAATAGGGCTAATCCACGTTGAGCTCACTGCGGCTCAGGTTTTGCACTATAATAATCACCGGAACTTCAACCAGCCAAATCCGAGATACCCGCCTTTCATACGCTCAGTGTACCTGCAATCATTCAACGCAGATAAGTCTCAAGCAATGCTTGAACTTAAGGTTAGTAACAACTTTAGTCCCCATATCTGCCGAATTTCACTAGGAACTTTCAGCAATGTCACCTTATAATTAGCAATCAGATCCCTAATGTAATGAAACTTTACATCAACATGCTTAGTTCTTTCACGATATATAGGGTTCTTGCTAAGGTGAATTGCACTCAAGATAAAATGATCAGCAAGAGGCATAGAAACTGATTTGCAATTTAAATTCCCTAACTTTTTCACAACTTTTTCTAAGTATGGTCTTTGGTGTATTTTCCGCCACTGTTTCTTTCTATTCCTTTCAATAATCATGCCTAAAATTTTCTTAACAGGTCCAAAGTCTTTCATAACAAACTCAGAGTTCAGTTTCAACTTTAACTCTTTAATTTTAACCATGGACTTACTAATCAAAAGCATATCATCCACATACAATAGAATATAGACAGGTTCAGAATCAGTGGAAGAAAAATACATACAGCTATCATAACTACTTCTAGTAACGCCAATACTTAGCACAAAATCATCAAATCGTTTATACCAATTTCTAGGACTCTGCTTCAAACCATACAGCAACTTTTTCAGCAAGCAAACATGTTCGGGAAGTTTATCATTCACAAAACCTTCAGACTGATGCATATAAATATCTTCATTCAATTCACCATGAAGACAAGCAGTTTTAACATCTAACTGTTCAAGTTCTAGTTCAAAACATGCAACAAATGACAGCATCAATCTGACAATTTTAAACTTAACACCACTTGCAAGTATTTCATGAAAAACTGTGCCTTTTTTCTATGTGAAACCCTTAGCTACTAATTTAGCCTTATGCCTAGGTGAATCATGCTCAGATTGCCCTTCTTTTAATATATGCAGCCATTTACACTGAACCAGCTTCTTACCCTCAGATTTCTTAACCAAATCCAACGTTTTATTAGTATACATAGAATTCATTTTATCAAGCATCGCAGCATGCCATTTATCCGTATCTTTGCAACTAATAGCAGTAAGACAAGTGCCAGGTTCAGAAACAGCAGATTCATGAGCAGTAATCAAGGTAGAAGATATCACACTGTTGCATACACAGTTATCAATCACATACAAACCATGCATTTTTGTACCAAACAAAATAGGCTTTTTATTTCTATATACAGTCAATTTCTCACCCTTAGCATGGTATTCACAACCACAATCATCAAGCATACCAAGAGAAATCAGATTACGTTTCAGATTAGGCACATGTCTAACTTTAGTCAAAATAACAGTGTTACCAGCTGGCATAGATAGTTTAACAGTACCTATTCCTACAACACTGCAAGCATTATTATCACCCATACAAACTTTTTCATTATCAATCTCAGCATAATCAGCAAACAAATCCCTATGAGGACACATGTGATAAGTACAACCAGAATCAAGAATCCACAATTTATCACATTTAGAAGTACTAACATTGAATACTTCAGCATACTCATGTGGAACAGTAGAAGCAATGTTAGTTTCTACCGGATTAGTTTTGGGTCTATTAAGCCAACTTTTACAATTTTTCTTAATATGACCTAACTCCCCACAGTGAAAACATTTCCAAGATTCATGCGGATTCTTTTGACTCTTGTCGTTATCAAACTTAGAATTGTTTGCATGCTAGACAGACTTGGATTTATTAGACCTATTATGGTTTGATTTATGCTTTACATACAGACCAGAGCAAGAATTAGACTTAGACATATTCAGTTCAAATTCTCTAGTCCTAAGAGCAAAGCAAAACAACTCATAACTAGGAACAGTGCCAGTAACCAGGAGAGTATACTTCTCAACCTGGTAAACGTGTATGCTCCAAGGGAGGGTAGAGAGAAGCTCAGGCTTTGGGAGGAACTAGTGGCCCAAAAACCAGACTTTGAAGGGGAATGGGTGATTGGAGGGGACTTCAACTCGGTTCTTAATGAGGAAGAAAGAAGAGGCTCTAAGTTCATCGCAAAAGACGCTTCTGCTTTCCAGGAGTTCATCCAAGCTATGGGGGTCATGGACCTCCCCCTTGTTGGCAGGAAATTCACGTGGGGAAATAGGAATGGTGCCAGTAGGTTGGATATGTTCCTAATCTCTCCGGGTTTGCTGTCTTTGTGGCCTAATATGGAGCAGAGAGGTCTTGATAAGGGTCCCTCGGACCATGCAGCGGTAGCATTGTTAGAAGAGAACAAATTCTGGGGGAGAAGACCTTTCCGGCTATTGGATGTGTGGCTAGAAGATCCAAGGATCAAGGAATTAATCTGCGAAGCTTGGAAGTCCATGGAAGATTCCGGATGGAAAGGGTTTACAATCCAGAGGAAGTTGGCAAGAGTTCGAAGTGTTATTGCTCAATGGAAAAGAAATAGCAGTGGTGATGTGAAGTCGAATCTGACCAAGGCCAGAGTGGAGTGGGAACGATTAAGCCTTCTGCAAGATAGTCGTGGCTTATCCGAGGAGGATTTCTTAAAGAAGGCCGCTCTTCAGAAGAGGATTTGGCAGTTGGAAACCAAGGATGAACGGATTTGGCGTCAAAAATCAAGGATAAGTTGGCTGAAAGAAGGTGATCAGAATTCAAAATTCTTTCACAGATTTGCGTCTTAGAGAAATAACAAGAAGAGGATTCAAAGTAGTCTGGTGGATGGCAAGAGGGTGGTGGATCCGGCCTTAATCAAGCAGGCTGCGAGCGATTATTTTGCACAAATATTTTCACAGTCTGATTCTTGTCATTGGGTGCTCGAGGATTTGAAGTTTCCATTATTAAATG
>CM066193.1:27743434-28213434 GCA_033675215.1 Rhodiola kirilowii
ATATATATATATATAGGGACGCGCTCCGTGTAGGACACCCAAAATGGGGAGGACGTGGGGACAACTCTCAGCCATTGGATAATTTCATCCAACAGCTCCACAAGCCGCCACGTGTCCCACTACCTCACAAAGCACGGAGCCCATTTGGACATTAATGGATGAGTGGGTGTGTGAGGTAGTGGGACATGTGGCGCCTTGTGAAGTCGTTGGATGAAATCATCCAACGACTGAGAGTTGTCCCCACGTCCTCCCCATTTTGGGATGTCCTCAATTGAGCGCTTGATGGACCATATTTATATGATTAGTTAACACAATTAAACCCACCAAACTAGATGCTTTATCTTGACAACTTTTACTTATTAGTTTCACTTTTGTTCTACAGGCTATTTCAAGGAGTAAAGATGAAACGAGGTAAAATGGTGTTCTTAACGCTGAAAGTGGATCACAAGTCAGAACTGGCCATGCTCCGGCAGTACTCCGATCAAAGCCACAACTAAGTCCCAAGGACTTATTTCAACAAAGATCAAGAACACAAGTGAAACGCCAAGTCTAAGTTCCTCACCTTTTGATGTCAACTATGAAGCAACCAAAGGGCAACCGGAGTCATATGGGAACCGATGGCTTTTGGAGGCAAAAGATCTCATTCCACTCAAACTCACTCCTCCTCTCCTCCTTTGCCACATGGGCGGCGGCTCATGGCTTCTTGCCACCTTGGCCGGAGGCTTTTGAAGCCTCCTTCCCCCTCTTGACATGTGGATGGCCTTTCCTCCACATCTCCTCCTTCCCTCCTACTCCCATTTGCCTATAAATAGAACATCTCCTCCTCCTTTGTTCAATGTCCTTTGGTAGTCCCAAGTTCCATGTTCTAGTCCTTTGATCACTTGTAGTTTTAGTAGAAAATCTCACTACAATCCTTGTAAACACTTTCCTTTGAATCAAAAGTCCCAAGTTTGTTCTTGAGTTCAAGTTTGTTCTTGAGTTTACTTTCAACAATCTTTACTTTCCTTGTCTTTACTTTCAAAAACCTTTACTTTCTTGTCTTTCAAAAACCTTTACTTTTCCAAGTACTTAGCTATGATATCCACCTCTATGGATATTCGTAGCTAAACCCTTCATTCGGTTGAAGGGGTGTACTTGTATCATAAAATGTTTTAGACCCTTCTCTCAGTGCCTCTTTGTGTTTTACTTGTTCTATGTGCCATATATTAGGTCAGAATGCTATTGGTTGAGTGGATGCTCAAAAGAGCAAAGCTCTTCCATGGGTTCGTGAAGTTCCATGGATAAGTGGAGGCTCGAAAGAGCACAGCTTATCTGTGGAATTCAACCTCGTTTAAACACCATTTGGTTGATCGGAAATGATTGATCAAATGGATGCACATAAGCTAAGATACTTCGAAAGGAGGAATTAGCCCAACTAGAACAAGAGTTCTATGTCTTGAAAAGGACTAGACGATGTGGCAAGTTGAGTGCTAGAAATAGCCTTGATACATCTTTGAACACTTAGTATGATCATTAGAGGTCGATGATAAACAGATTTATGATACAAGGCCCTAAAACCGAATCCTTTCCTTAATTAAAACATCACCTGTCACTTTACTTTCAGTCCCATATCAACTGCTTACTTTCCGCAAGTCTTGTCCTTCAAGCATTTACTTTCGGCAAGTCTTGTCCTTCAAGCATTTACTTTCCGCAAGTCTTGTCCTTCAAGCATTTACTTTTCGCAAGTCTTGTCCTTCAAGCATTTACTTTTCGTAAGTCTTGTCCTTCAAGCACTTACTTTCAGCACTTTACTTTCAGTATTTACTTTCCGCAATTACTTTCTGCACTTACTTTCTAGCACTTTACTTTCCAGTATTACTTTTCAGTACTAAAACCACAACCAACCCCCAACTATCTTATTTGATTTTCCATTTTCGAAAGAACAACTATCCACTAATTCTCTTGGGTTCGACCCCTACTTACCGCTTTACTACCCAATAGTAAAGTCACGAGTATCGGACTTATAAATTAATTTTGTACACATTGCCTCGCGACAAGGCGGTGCTGTCAGCGCTCCTATATATATAGGGGTGTGCCCAAATGTTACCACTTCTTAGAGTGTTATCGTGTTACTCGAATCTGATTGGTTGATAGTGGCAGGAATAGTGCCAAAATAGTGGATTTTGGGTAGTGGGTTTTACTGTTTGCTTTTTGAATAGTGCAGGATTTTGGTAGTGGGACATGTGGTGCACCCGCAAAGCACCGGGGGGGGGGGGGGTTGGATGTGTGGCTTGAATTGGAGAAAGAGGTAACATGCTAAGATGGGGGTAACATTTGAGCGCTCCTATATAAAGGAGCGCTCAAATGTTACCCCCTTCTTAGAGTGTTATCCTATTACTCGCTTGTGATTGGTTGAGGGGAGGTGCCACCTCACACCACTACCAATGCCACCTCACAATCCACTCACATGTCCAATGGGCCCCGTGCTTTGTGAGGTGACACCTCCCCTCAACTAATCACAAGCGAGTAATTGGGTGACACTCTAAGAAAGGGTATATAGGGGCGCGCTCAAACGTTACCCCTTCTTAGAGTGTTACCCAATTACTCGCTTGTGATTGGTTGAGGGGAGGTGCAACCTCACAAAGCACAGGGCCTGATGAGTCATATTTATAAGACTCATCGAGTCCCTTATTCACATTTATTTTGGCACTATCTTATGCGAATAGTTACTTTTTAGTGTTGTTTTGCATTTCAGGTGTTTCGGAAGCTCTGGAAGAAATACGCTCTTAAAGACTGCATTTCAATGCTAAATACATAAGAGTTCATAGAGTTCGACTCGAGATCCACAGTCAAGACTGGCGAGCAAAGGAGAAGATGCACCTCAGACCAGATTGCGAACGTAGGCCATTTTATGGTCGCGTTCTGCGGATAGTAATCTTCTCATGATCCGCGGAGCTAATGTGTACAGCGTTCGCGGTTGACGTCAGCAAGTCAAAATTTAGAAGCCTGGCCCAGACGAAATTAGGAACCTAATTTCCTTATAAATTAGGGTTTCTGATCTCATAATCAGAATCGAAGAATTCCAGCTTTGAAGAGACGGCTCGAGAGAAGATCAAGCTTTCGACAATAGAGAAGAGATTTTCTACTTTCATCCAAAAATATTGTTTTTTATTCCCATGGATATGAGTAGCTAAACTCTTCGTTCAGTTTAGGGTTTCATACATTGTGACAACGTTTTGGAGACTTTATTCTTAATGCAATTTTTTGTTTCGCTAGTTCTTGTGTTTAATTTCAAGGATTGAATTGTGAAGCTAAGTGGATACTTATCATGGTAAAACTTAGCCGAGCAATTCAATTCTATCATTAATACTTATTGGATACACGAAAAAGAAAAAAAAGTAGTGACACCTAGATTCGATAACACCTTTGCCGGACTATTGAATTTAAGAGAACTAGATTGTGGTGTATTGCCTAAAACGGAATACTTTGGGTTATAACCTGAAATGGACTAACCACACTAGAAGTGTGAGATTTGATTATTAGCAGTCAATGATAAACTTGTCACAATAGAGACCCTAAGCTGAAAGTCTTCTCTGATTGAATTCTCGTTCGTATTTTCTCTTGTGCTTTTGCAATAATTACTCACGAAACCCCCTTCTTTTTAATTGTTTACAGTTACAGCTTTACAAACCAGCTCTCTTGGGTTTGACCCTGCTTGTCGCTACACTAGCTCATAGTAGGAGATTATAATTTTAAGTTTAACGCGTCAGACGACACGCGTCAAATGTTGGCACCGTTGCCAGACGGAGTCAGATCACTGATAGGAAATTAAACCAAAAATTGAACCGGTCAACGCTGGTCAACGGTGTCCGCGGGTCATGCACATTTTAACTGTGCCATTCGCGGATGTAAAGTGCAAGCCATCTGACGCGCGTCGTCTGACACGTTAAATTTTGGCGCCATTGCCGGGGAGCTGCGCTTCGGTGAAGCAATTTATTTTTTATTTTTTATTTTTTATTTTTTATTTTTTCTGTTTTATTTTATTTAGCTATTTTAAGTGCTTCGCTACTCATGCAGGTAGCCAGATTGGTGATAATGTCCGCAACAATGAGATCGAGCCAGTTGATGAAAACGAGGAAGTAATTCCTCCATTCTATGAGGATCCGGAGTAGCTCATCTGTGCTCGCAATCGTGCAGTCAGGAAGGCTCGACAGCTGAATCAGAGGGCACCGGTTGCACATAATGGTGCTGGTGCAAGGCAGCAACCTCCATCGCCACGACGACCACAGCCGCCAATTCATGTGGAGCCAGAGGATGAAGAAGAATATTACCACGAGCCCACGATGAAGGAGCTTTCCGCTCCTCACTTTCCAAATCAGCCATGGTGTATCCACGAAGGACCATAATTAGCTGAGATAGAGATCAAGACCGCGGTATTGCACTACCTACCAAAGTTCTCAGGACGACAAGGGGAGTCAGCCACCAAGCATCTGCAGACCCTTCATGGCATCTGCCAGACTCTCAGACCATACGGAGTCTTAGTGTACTATTTCAAACTAAAGGCTTTCCATTTTTCCTTAACTGATGCAGCTCACGCTTGGTTTCTGTCTCTTCCCCAGGTAGCATCAGGACATGAGATCAAATGCAGAGGAAGTTCCTGACAAAGTACTACCCAGCAGCCAGAGCAATACAGGTTCGCAGGAAGCTACAGGATATTAGACAGGGCCCAATGAGTCGATGTATGACTACTTAGAGAAATTCAATGCCCTAGAGGAGAGCTGCTGCAACCTGGGAGTGCCAGAAAAGCTGATTATTGAGTTCCTAATTGATGGTCTGAGGCCTCTCAACAGAATGCTGCTAGACGCCTCAGCTGGAGGGACCATCTTAAATCTATCCCCAGCTGGAGTGCAAAAGATGATTGCAGAGGTGGCCGAGAACGCACAATTCAGAGAAGAAGAAGGTCGTTAAGACGAGTTCAGTAGGAGCAAGAACGTCTCAAAGGCTGAAGCTGCACCAGCTTCTGACGAGTTGAAAGAATTAAAGAAGATGGTGAAGATGCTAGTCACCAATCAGGTCGCTCAGATTGCTCAGGTGTAGGCTTGTGAATTCTGCTCTACAACCGATCACAAAAAGGATTCATGCCCTAGTCTACAGGAGGATGAACTTGGAGACGTCAATGTTGTGGGAGGTTACCAGAACTACGACAACCGCCCACAACAGCAAAAATTCAAGCTAGCAGCTAACGGGTTCAGCTGAAGAGATAACAACAATAACACGACGAAGGAACCAGCCCAGCAGCCCCAACATCAGCAGCAATATTATCGGCCTCCGTACCGTCAGCAATAGGGAGGATACAACGTTCAAATGCAATATCAGCAGCGAGGGCAGAATTACAACAAAGCGAGCCCTAACAACCAAGGTTCAAGCAAGTCCCTCGAAGATATAGTTAAGGAGTTGGCCACCACGATGCATCAGAGTCAGGCCAAAACCGATGGAGCAATTTCCGAGCTATCTAAGCAGATGTCCCAGATAGCCACTATAGTTTCTAAACTAAAGAATGATTCGGGAAGGCTGCCATCGCAGACCGTACCTAACCCGAGATAAAATGTAAATGCAATCACACTGCGGAGCGGAAAGGACTTGAATGAAGCAACAAAGGAGTCTGCCTCGGAGAGGATCGCGGATGATGTGCATTTTAGCGTCATCCGCGGTTAGTTAAAAGGCTCATCACCCATGGAGATAACCTCTGAAGAACCCGCGGTAGGGCAGTCGTCCACTGACGAAGAGCACATTAGCTCCGCGGATCTTAAAGAGATTACCGGTCCGCGGATGACACACTTAAAGTGTACACCGTCCGCGACCCCCTCTGCCAAAAATACTAAAACTGATCACCCTCTTCCATTTCATATGTAGGTTAAAGCTCCAAGGAAACATATGATCGATAGAGATGTGTGGGAGCTATTTAGCAAGGTGGAGATTAATATTCCACTCCTCGAGGCGATTAAGCAAATTCCGCGCTATGCGAAGTTCCTAAAGGAGTTGTGCATTAACCGAAGGCGTTCCACTGGCGTTGATCAGGAGCTACTAAGTAAGAACGTCTCAGCCGTCATTCAGCGAAAGGTACCTCCTAAATGTGGTGATCCTAATACCTACACCATCCCCTGCATTATCGGTAATATTCGCATTGAGAATTGTATGCTCGATGTTGGTGCGTCGATTAATGTCTTGTCATATTCTGTATATTCTTGTCTTCATATTGGTCCTTTAGAACCTGCAGGACTTATGGCAGATAGATCATATAAGCAACCAGAAGGCAAAATTGAGGATGTACTAGTGCATGTGGGGGAAATTGTGTTCCCCACCGATTTCTATGTGCTGAAAATGGACAGCAGCGATCCGACGGATCATGCACCTATCCTACTAGGTCGCCCGTTCTTGAAGACTTCAAAGATGAAGATTGACTGTGACAGTGGCACACTGTCTATGGAGGTGGAGGGCGAAGTAATTCGCTTCGATATTTTTCAGGCTATGAAGCACCCACCAGAATTTGCAACGGTACATGCTCTAGACGCACTGGATGATCCAGTCCAGGAGGTGAAACCGGAGAGGGGAGCAGACCCACTCGAACTCGCAGTATACTCACATGATGATTCATATGAGCTCGTCGAGACCATCCTTGATGCACTTTCTCAGTTGGAGATTGCAAGACCCCTCAAACCCAGGTATGAAGTTAATGAGGTTCGCTTATTTAAATCTAACGTGTTCTTGCCTTCTACTATGTAGGCACCTAAACTGGAACTGAAACCTCTACCTGAGCACCTGAAGTATGCATTTCTAGGGGAGAACAACACGCTTCCAGTCATCATTAAGAACGGGCTGGAAACAGACCAAGAGAGACGACTGATCGAGGTGTTGAGTCGCCATAAGCTGGCTATCGGATGGACACTTGCTGATATTCGAGGAATCAGCCCGGCTGTTTGCATGCACCGTATTCTATTGGAGGATGGAGCTAAGCCTTCTAGAGAGCCTCAAAGGAGACTGAACCCGATTATGATGGAGGTAGTGCAGAAGGAAATTCAGAAATTGTTGGATGCTGACGTGATTTACCCTATTTCAGACAGCGAGTTGGTGAGCCCAGTTCATATAGTCCCAAAAAAGACATGTATCATAGTCGAGAAGAATGCTGCAGGTGAGATGCTGACTACTAGAGTCAAGAATGGATGGCGCATGTGCATCGATTACAGGAAGCTGAATGCAGTAACGCGCAAGGATCACTTTCCTCTTCCGTTTATTGACCAGATGCTTGACAGGCTGGCAGGGAAGCCTTATTTTTGTTTTCTCGATGGATTTTCTAGTTATAATCAAATTCCCATTGCACCTGAGGACCAGGAAAAGACTACCTTCACATGTCCATTTGGTACGTTTTCTTTTCGACGTATGTCTTTCGGCTTGTGTAATGCACCCGGTACTTTTCAGTGGGTGGTTACTAGCATATTCTCTGACATGATAGGTGACAGAACCGCTCGTCGTCAAAGCGATTATGCAAATAAATTTATAATAGTCCGCTACTCGCAACTATACTACTGGGTAGTACTTGGTAAGTAGGGGTCGAACCCAAGGGAACCAGGGGAATAATTGTTCTTCGGGGGGATTACGCAGCGTGGGAGCGTGTTTAAGGTCGGTTGGTTGGTTTTAAAGCTACCAGCTATTTTGATTGATTGATTGGTTGGTTGGTTGGTTGATTTTAATACTGGAAAGTAAATTACAGTTTATAATTAAAGAGAAATGTTCAGTTTCAGGGGACTTGTATTATATCCTGTTTATCATTGACCTTTAGTGACTCTCCTAAGTATTCAAACGGTGTATCAAGGCCATTCCAAGCACTCGATTTGCGTACACTGTCTAGCCTATTCCAAGGACGTAGAACACTTATTCTATTTAGACTAATACTCCATTCCCGGTTATATTAGCCTATGTGCATCCATTTGATTAATCATTCCCGATCAACCAAATGGTGTTTAGGATGAGTCAAACTTCTCAGATAAGCTTTGCCATTCCAAGCATCCACTTATCCGTACAAGTTTACGAACCCCGCTGTAGAGTTTTGCCATTCCAAGCATCCACTCTACCTTGGACGTTCTGACTTAATATATGGCACATAGAATAAGTTTTGAATACTAAGACTAGACACTAAGTTAATAGTCTTAAAACATTTTATAATACAAGTGCGCCCCTTAGACCGAACTACAAGTTTAGCTACTATTCATCGCGCTAAACATTATACTAAGGAAATAAAACAGTTGAATAAATACGAAGAAATACTTACAACCGTTGAAGCGCCAAGGGAGCTTTCCTTTATTTCCAAAGCAAAATTACAACATTACAAATATTACAACTTCTAGAGAGAGAAGTGAATTGAGATTTTTGGTGTGTTTTGGAGGAGGAGGAGCTCCTCCTTTTATAGCCCAAAGGGGAGGAGATGGGTGGTAAGTGTTGCATTTTGATTGGAAGAGAAAATGGATGGAGGAGATGGCCACACATGGAGGAAGAGGAGTGGTGGAGGAGGAGGAAGGTGGTGGTGACATGTGGAGGAGGGGCAAAAGCCGCCGGTCACCACCACCCAAAGCCGCCGGTAGGCGGTGGTGGAAGGGGTGGAGCTCCTCCTTTGGCCACCACTTCTTCAAGTGGTCGGTCATCTTGCCCAAATGTGAGTTTTGTACAGTTTTGTGCAGTCTTTTCACAAAACTGTAAATGTGTTTCTTCTCCGGGCTGTCTTGACTCCACTCCTGATTCTTCTGATTAATTTGTTATGGTCAATTCAACGTCAGGATCCTTGATATTTCTTCAGTCGGCATATGATCTTGACCTTGGATTGACTCTTGTTATCTTTTCAGCATAAAATCCTCTCCTTAGCGTGTTTTCACTTCAGTCTCTAAAATGCCCTGTGGAAATATATCGGGACTAACACACAGAAGTTAGATAGACAAACAGTCTAATTTGGGGGGTTATACTGTGTTTCTGATTCGTATAATTTTGGTCCATCAGATTACCCCCCCCTTTTAGTTGTTCGTCCCGAACAATGCTATTAAAGGGCGTAAGTTCTAAGTTTGGCTTTGGAATATGAAAATTAGACTGTGGTACTCGATCTATCCTAATTCATGCATTGCTTACTTATTACCAAATTAAACTGCGTAAATAAATAGAAGAAACTTAATATTTGTACCTCCGTGCTGAGATGCAAATTATATTGGATGTCTCGGGAGATAGCCCTTTTTAGGCTCCTGGACTGCAATCTTGGGATCGTCTCTTACTATATGGTTTTCTTGTAGCTTTCTCATGCACGTGATTCGATTCGGGTTTCAGTGAGTTGAGCCTTTTTGATTTTCTTCTTTGGCGAGGGACTGCTTTTTTGTTGTAGTGAATCGGCCTTTGGCCTTTGATTTGACTTTTTGAGTGCTTCACTTTTGCTCGGTTAAAACCTTCACAATTTTGGGCCTTTGGCCTCTTTTGATTTTCTTCTTTGAGTTTTTCGCCTTTTTGTGACTGCTAGTCCATTTTCTCAAGCCTTTTTGGGAGGTCCAATCATCGCCCGCAAGCCTATGGAAATACCTCCCCGCTCCTCTCGTCTTTGTCGTTTTGCGCGGGTCAAGATGAGGGTCGCTCATCTATTTTCTCGGCTATTTTGACTAGAGAGAGGAAGGTCTGATTCCCGTCCTCGCCTTTGCATAGATGCTTCTTGGCGGAGTTGACTTTAATTATTCACTGAAAACCCGAAGTGCAGCCTCCACTGACTTCGAAAACCATATAGTTTGATTCGATCCTTCGATTGCTTGCCAAGCCTCTCTAGGGCAGTTTATATCAACTCCACATCCCTAGTTATCTCAGCACAAAGGACAAATGGAAAGTTACATTCTAAGTTTTTAAACAGTTTAAATTTTCACAAGGTTAATGCATGAATTATGATTTATCTTTTTCACATTCTTAAGTTCATATTTTCAAAAAGATACTATTACTAAAAAAAGAAAAAACAGCAAGCATGTTATTTATGTACATAGGTGGTTCTCACCCCCCACTTTTGAACGAAGGCGTGCCTTAGTTCAAAAGTCATGCAAGCTTAAAACTAAATACTGAATTTAAATGACAGAAATTAAAGTGCGGAAAAGTAAGATAGTGTCGGGTTACCTCCCGACCAGTGCACTTGTTTAACGTCGTTGGCTCGACGATACCTCGTTTGTGGTTCATTGGTTTGGGTCCCATGGGTGGCTGAGGTCAAACTTTTTGATTCCACCGACTTTGATTCTTGCGGTGAGTCTTCCTGATTTTTTAGCAGATGATGGGTTTGGGTCCAGTTCTGATGGTATCTCCTTCCAACGTCTCTGAGAAGGCGAGGGACCTTTCACTATCAGCTTTTTGAACTGGGTGTTCTCCTGTTTAGGGCTGCCTTGTCCAGTCATGGCGAAAGCGTGCTCCATGTAGGAGTCATTCTGCTCAGGCCCTTTTCCCATTCTCCTTTGAGCTTCTTCTTGGATCGCATAGTTTGCGGCGACTTGCTCATTAATTAAGGGGAAAAGTCGGGAAGGCCTCATGAGGCTTGGTTCTGCCTCGTAATGTTGGTTCATGAAGAACTGATCGTAGATAGTTTCAGCTGCCTGGGTAATGATAGTCGGGTATGGCTTGGGCAGTTCGTCAGTGGTGTTCTGGACTTCTACTTCGTTGCTTCCGGTGCTTTCCATGTCTGATTCCTCGGATGGTTTGGGAGTCTCTTCTGACGGCTCGGTGGTTTCTTCTTTGTCAGCCTCAGGGTCAGCTTCTTCTGTCTGCATTTCCTCGTCAGTGTGGGGAACTCGTCTTGTGGCAGCGGCTAGGCCAGTTATCAGGTACCACATGTCTGCAATGGTGAGGTTTGCGGCAGACCTTCTCATAGCTTCGTTGATTCTTCCCAGCTCTTCGGACCTCATCCCACGAAGAAATTTTTGGAGAAGAATTTTCTTCGTAAATCCATGGTGCGGGCAGCTTGAGACGATGGCATCGTAGTTCATGTAGTATTTGTCCAAAGTCTCATCCCGGGATTGATGAAGGCTCATGATCTTCTCACGGGTTTCTTGGCGTAAAGATGGCGGGGAGAATTCTTTCAGGAATGGAACGCAGAGGTCTACGAAACGTTCTGCACTGCAAGCGGTGGATGTGTAGTACCATATCGTGGCGAAGTCGGTTAGACAGAATTTGAAGCATTTCAGCTTAAACTCTTCTAACACTTCGTTTTCAGGTTTGATGTTGTGGCAGACTTGGTGGAAGTTTCGGCAGTGCTGTACAGGGTCTTCTCCCTCCGTTCCTCCGAACAGGGGCAGAAATCGCGTTGTCCATGCATGCGTAACGGGTAGTGTCATAGAGAGATGAACAGAAAAGAAAAAGGGGAGGGAAGAACAGTTATCCGCTGACTAGTTCCTCGGCAACGGCGCCAATTTGACAGAACCGCTCGTCGTTAAAGCGATTATGCAAATAAATTTATAATAGTCCGCTACTCGCAACTATACTACTGGGTAGTACTTGGTAAGTAGGGGTCGAACCCAAGGGAACCAGGGGAATAATTGTTCTTCGGGGGGATTACGCAGCGTGGGAGCGTGTTTAAGGTCGGTTGGTTGGTTTTAAAGCTACCAGCTATTTTGATTGATTGATTGGTTGGTTGGTTGATTTTAATACTGGAAAGTAAATTACAGTTTATAATTAAAGAGAAATGTTCGGTTTCAGGGGACTTGTATTATATCCTGTTTATCATTGACCTTTAGTGACTCTCCTAAGTATTCAAACGGTGTATCAAGGCCATTCCAAGCACTCGATTTGCGTACACTGTCTAGCCTATTCCAAGGACGTAGAACACTTATTCTATTTAGACTAATACTCCATTCCCGGTTATATTAGCCTATGTGCATCCATTTGATTAATCATTCCCGATCAACCAAATGGTGTTTAGGATGAGTCAAACTTCTCAGATAAGCTTTGCCATTCCAAGCATCCACTTATCCGTACAAGTTTACGAACCCCGCTGTAGAGTTTTGCCATTCCAAGCATCCACTCTACCTTGGACGTTCTGACTTAATATATGGCACATAGAATAAGTTTTGAATACTAAGACTAGACACTAAGTTAATAGTCTTAAAACATTTTATAATACAAGTGCGCCCCTTAGACCGAACTACAAGTTTAGCTACTATTCACCGCGCTAAACATTATACTAAGGAAATAAAACAGTTGAATAAATACGAAGAAATACTTACAACCGTTGAAGCGCCAAGGGAGCTTTCCTTTATTTCCAAAGCAAAATTACAACATTACAAATATTACAACTTCTAGAGAGAGAAGTGAATTGAGATTGAGGTGTGTTTTGGAGGAGGAGGAGCTCCTCCTTTTATAGCCCAAAGGGGAGGAGATGGGTGGTGGAGATGGGTGGTAAGTGTTGCATTTTGATTGGAGGAGAAAATGGACGGAGGAGATGGCCACACATGGAGGAAGAGGAGTGGTGGAGGAGGAGGAAGGTGGTGGTGACATGTGGAGGAGGGGCAAAAGCCGCCGGTCACCACCACCCAAAGCCACCGGTAGGCAGTGGTGGAAGGGGAGGAGCTCCTCCTTTGGCCACCACTTCTTCAAGTGGTCGGTCATCTTGCCCAAATGTGAGTTTTGTACAGTTTTGTGCAGTCTTTTCAAAAAACTGTAAATGTGTTTCTTCTCCGGGCTGTCTTGACTCCACTCCTGATTCTTCTGATTAATTTGTTATGGTCAATTCAACGCCAGGATCCTTGATATTTCTTCAGTCGACATATGATCTTGACCTTGGATTGACTCTTGTTATCTTTTCAGCATAAAATCCTCTCCTTAGCGTGTTTTCACTTCAGTCTCTAAAATGCCCTGTGGAAATATATCGGGACTAACACACAGAAGTTAGATAGACAAACAGTCTAATTTGGGGGGTTATACTGTGTTTCTGATTCGTATAATTTTGGTCCATCAATAGGTACTTTCATTGAGGTGTTTATGGATGATTTTACAATGTATGGTGACACTTTTGATGCATGCTTGGATAACTTGAGTACAGTATTAGCACGATGTGTTTCTATGAATTTGGTGCTCAACTATGAAAAGTGTCACTTTATGGTTACTCATGGTGTGGTGCTTGGTCATATTGTTTCACATGAGGGTATTAAGGTTGACAAGGCAAAAATTGATTTAATTCTTACTCTTCCTTATCCTTCCACGGTGCATGATATTAAATCTTTTCTTGGATATGATGGTTTTTATCGTAGATTCATTAAGGATTTCTCGAAGAAGGCTCTGCCTCTATCTAACCTTTTGCAGAAGAATGTTCCTTTTGAGTTTACAGATTCATGTAGGGAGGCTCTCACCAGTGTGCCCATTATTCGAGCACCAGATTGGGACCAGCCATTTGAGATCATGTGTGATGCCAGCGACTATGCAGTGGGAGCTGTACTAGGCCAGAGGGTGGACAAAAAGCCAGTAGTGATTTACTACGCTTCAAGGACTCTAGACGCAGCTCAGCGAAACTACTCAACTACTGAAAAAGAATTACTAGAAGTAGTTTCACTTTAGAGAAATTTCGGCCGTATTTGCTAGGTACTAAAGTAGTTGTTTTCTCTGATCATGCAACTATCCGGTACCTAATGACAAAGAAGGAGGCCAAGCCGCGGCTGATCAGATGGATTCTACTCTTGCAGGAGTTTGATTTGGAAATCAAGGACAAGAAAGGGATAGAGAACACTGTAGCTGACCACCTGAGCCGATTAGTACAAG
The DNA here is from genome assembly GCA_033675215.1 of Rhodiola kirilowii. NCBI lineage: Eukaryota > Viridiplantae > Streptophyta > Magnoliopsida > Saxifragales > Crassulaceae > Rhodiola > Rhodiola kirilowii. Next base: position 27,757,217 of record CM066193.1, read on the forward strand.
AAGAGGATACCAGACAGATCACAGAGACCTTCCCAGACGAGCATTTGTATGCTCTCACAGGTAAAGTACCATGGTATGCCCCCATTGTGAACTACCTGGTTGGAGGTAAATTCCCACCCTCTTACTCAAAAGCTCAATGTCTGAAACTTAAGCATGATTTGAAATACTATGTGTGGGATGACCTGTATTTATGGAAAATTGGCGTAGACCAAACACTTAGGCGGTATATTCCTAATGATGAAATTGCATCTGTGCTTAGTTTCTGTCATGAGCATGCATGTGGCGGTCACTTTGGCCCCAAGAGGACTAGCAGGAAAATTTTGGATAGTGGTTTTTTCTGGCCACATGTGTTTAGAGATGCCTACGATCATTGTAAGAAATGTGATAGATGCCAGAGAGTAGGCAATATTTCTACTAGGATTGAGATGCCCCAAATGCCTATCTTGGTTAATGATGTTTTTGACATATGGGGGATTGATTTTATTGGTCCTTTTCCTGCTTCCTTTGGCTATTTATATATTCTTGTTGCAGTGGATTATGTGTCTAAATGGGTAGAGGCTAAGGCTACTAGATGCGATGATGCTAAAACAGTCATAGATTCTCTTTGCACTAACATATTTTGCAGATACAGAGTGCCTAAAGCCATAATCAGTGATCAGGGGATCCATTTCTGCAACAGGATGATGGCAGCAACTTTGAAGCACTACCATGTTCACCACCGCACCTCTACAGCTTATCACCCCCAGACGAATGGACAAGCAGAGATCTCCAACCGAGAGATTAAGGGGATTCTCAAAAAGATGGTGAAACCATCCAGGAAGGACTTGAGTCAACGGTTAGACGATGCACTTTGGGCATACAGGACCACCTATAAAACCCCGATAGGCACTTCGCCTTTTCGGTTAGTGTATGGGAAGGCATGTCACCTTCCAGTCGAGCTAGAGCACAAGGCATTCTGGGCACTCTGAAATTCTATCCCCTGTTCAAGCAAGTGTTCTAGGTTGTGTTTCAACAGACCTTGAACTCTTTCCACCACAGTGTAATAAGCAGTACGAACAGAACAGTAAAACAGGAGCACGCACAGATTGATAACCCAGTTCGGCTACGCCTACTCTGGGGGGTTTCCCACACCCGGAAAAAGGGACAACAAATCTTTATTACGAGTATAGAGCTTTCCACAGGGACTTACACTTACACAACCTCGGGTTTGTAATTGCCTAGCCTCTATTCCTCCGTCTCTCAGATTTGCAACCAAGGTTCGTTGCAACTCCCCTTGATCCCCTTCGTCCAGACCTTCTGTCCGAACGTGCTCGATCTTCTCCTGAAGCTCGGTCACTTTTTCTCGAAAGCAGGTCGTTCCGTTCGTGCGCTGAACGTGATAACTCTGGTCAGTCTGAATGGCACAGATCAGACTGAACTTACACCGAGTGTGTTTTCCAGTGGGGAAAACACACTCGGTGGTCGCTTTCTTCTTCTCCAATCGGTAGGGTTTCCTCGTGTATATTTGATCTTGAAAGCGATACAGATTATGGACGTCCTACCCATGTATTTATATGCCATGACGATCTCCAAAATCTGCTCTAGATATCTCATCAAATATTTAGGAAGATATTCCTAAATATTCGATGCATATCTTTATCCAATCGGTGAGAAGAATAACCGAAGACTTCCTCCCCAAGTCAGCCACGCCATCATCAGATATGATATGTAGATATTCACTTGAATATTCGTTGGCCGACTTCAGTTCGAATCTAAAAGATCCTCGATCTTTAGAACCTTCCGGAAGATATCTTTGCGTCTGCTCCACGCTGTACTGTAGTTCCAGAAAGTGTTCGAACTCCCCCTGAACTCCTGCTCGAACTGTCTAAGGCCGTTTTGCCAACAGCATGCCATTCATGGGAACATCAATCTCCCCCTTGGCATTTTGGCAAAACCAAATCTACGCTTTAGACACAACTTGAGGTGCCAGAACGGTTACCTCAACATACTCCCCCTTTTTGCCACAAACTGGCAAGGGGTCCAATCGAGTTCGAACAGCAAATCAAAACTTCATACAGACGACTCATCATCAGTGTCGTCCGCAGAATCTGCATCATCAGATTCTTCATCACTCGGGTAGCTGAGGGCACGACCAAGATGTTGATGCGCCTGCGTTGTTCCTTATCAGCGGCAATGATGGCATTCAGATCTGTGAGCAGCTTGCTCCTCTCATCACGACCCATTCTGGCTCCCCCTTGACTCGATTCCGCAACATCTTGTCCTTTCTGGTTGACCTCCTTGAGATCATTCACGTGACGGCCCTTATACAGCTTGTGGTCAACGATGAACTTGTTGGGTGCCTTTGAGAGATGGTGAGTCGAGGCCTTCAAATCTGGAGCTTGATGGATGATCAGCTCATATATCAGAGACGGGAAGCAAATCTGGTGCAGTGTTCTTGTCGAAGTGGCATGTTCAGCAATCTGTTTGAACATCACTCTGCCCAGGTTGAACTTCAGCTTATTCCCTATCGGATAAATCAGTTGGGCCATGTCCGTATTGACAGTAGAGCGATGAGTAGACGGCCTCCAGTTGGAAACAGTAATGACAAACAGCATCGAATAGAACGTTGACAGATCCGCTGTATGTACAACTGACTCAGGCCTCCACCGAACAGAGCCTGCATTGATGGTGCTCACTATGTTCTCAAAGCTTGATTCCTCTTCATCAACAGCTGGGTCGTCCATGGAATAGTATACATTAATCAGCTCAGGATCAATCTTGATCCTTCTTCCTCTAACAAAGAAGACCCCATAATCTGCTTCTCCAATGACCCCAAACCCAGGAGGAAGGTTTACCATGGCTTCACGCACCAATTTCTCGTTGAACGGCTTGCATCTGTCCAACGTCCAGAACAGATCAGATTCCTTGAGCACCTCAATCACTTCCTTTCCCTTGTATCGGGACTCATCTAGCAACCTCTCGGAAATGATTTTCCTTTTCAGCACATAGCTCCATTTCAATACAGCGTCTCTATTAACGAACCACACCCCTTTCTTGACCTTTCCCACTGGAACAGTCTCAGACTCAGGGCTGGGACTTCGCATCTCCTGGCATCTTCAAAGACGGGAACCGCAGCATCGTGCTTCCTTTTCTTAGAAGAGCCGACTCCCCCTGCACCAATGATGTCCTCAGTAACCTTCTGAACTGATCCCTTTGTAGTCTTTGCAAAAACTACCTTCTTATTTTCCTTCTTTGTCCTTTTGAGATTGACAATAGGGACAAGGTCCTGGTAATCTTCCGAAAGAGTAACTTCCCTTGACACTGGCTTTGCAGACACCCCACGAACTGATGAATCATCCTCCTTCATATGATCATAACGACGATCACCTTGAATGTCTGCAGGTACAGCCACTGTCTCCTTAGCCAGAACATCCTCTAGAGCTGGTGCAGTTTCAGCTTCAGTCTGAACACTCGGTTCCATAGTTGGAACATTTGCAACTTTCTCGGTAGCTGACTCTTCTGCCCCAACACTCTGGGCATGCTGATCTTCCTCAGAACTTCCCATTCCCCGATCCTTCTCTTTTCCAAAATCTTCCATGACATTATCAATGTCTTTGAATAGCTCTTCCAACTCTTCATCCCTTTCAGTAGGATCAGATTCTTCTAGAATGGCCTTTTTGAACACATCTTTCTTCTCTGATGGATTAATCTCCTCTGTCATAGTCTCAGCAAAGCTCACCGATTTGTTCCCCCTCCGATACTCCAAGCTTCTCATCAGAGCCATCAACAGATGCTTCATCAATCACCAACTTCCTTTTTATTGAGGAATCAAGACACTTTTCTGCCTCCTTATTAGAAATAGCAGAGAGCTTCCCTCTGCTTGAACTGATCTTGGCCAGACATTGTCTTGGAGAAACAACTAGGTGAGTCCCCTTCTTTCCAAGAAAACCTCCTGGACGAATATACCCAGAAGCATGGATTTTTGCCCTCCATACTCCTGATACACCAGCGCTTTTAAACACAGAAATACCGGGCTCTCCTTCTTTTATGGGCCCAGTGCCATCTTGACCAACATCAGCCCTACTGGCTTCACCACCAATCACAGCCCTACTGGCTTCACCACCCACATTCACAACTTCCTCCAACCCAATATCTTCAACAGCAGAAATATTTGTAGAAGGAACAGTCTGAGATTTAGGGCATACCTCATACGGTAAACGTACTTGTGTTGAACCAGCATCAATTAGTTTAGGCGTATCCACCGTGTCCAACTGAGGGATTTCAGCGGTTGCTCCTCCGCCAGTCTTCTTTGCTTCGGCCAAAGATTCGGTGTCAGATCGTAAAGACGATGCCTTTTTCGACTTCGGAGCCTTTGATTTCGGAATCTTAGGTTTTGCCGCCAGTGCCTTGGAAGTCTGCATGTTCTCCTTCTTCTCAAATAAACTCCGCCTATTCCACTTTCCAAATCAGTCAACTCCCGTTCCAAATAACGGTATGAAAAATCTTCGAGAATATTCAAAAAATTCGTCTTCAAGCATTGTGCCATCTGTTCCAGCTCTCCTTCCTTAGGTGGTCAGTCCAACTGTTCAGCTGGATTTTCGACTATGACTGACCACCGTTGGATGCATTCAGTGATCAACACCACAAAGACCCACAGAGGATCTCGGTGTTCCGAGCCGTGAGATGCCATATGAGTTGAGATGGGTCTTGATATATCTTTGAGTGACCATCTTCTGAGATCCTCCATATTCATCTCTCCTTGTGTGACTCCAGGCATGTTTCTGAAACTGTGTCACCTTCCGTTTCACCAGTTTCCTTGAACAGTTGTCAACATGGATTTGTGCGTAGCTCCAATCAGACCTTGTGTGTAGGGTCTTATCTACTCCCCCTCGCAGAAATCTATGTTTGACGTTTGCACAATGTGGAACCATCTGATGCTTTCCACAAGCCTGGACGTCCTTTGGACACGTTAGTCCCATCCCAATGGAGTAGCAGTTCTTGGCATCCCTTTTCCCTTTCATCAGTGTATTTCCATTCTCGTCGAGAACAAGGCATGAGTAGCTGGAGAATGACACATAATTTCCATCGTCGCACAGTTGACTGATGCTGATGAGGTTCATTGTCAGTCCTTTGACAAAGAGGGTGTTCTCGAGTGCAGGGAGATCCGGAACCATCAATGTCCCACAGCCGATCACCTGACCCTTTCCACCATCCCCGAAGGTGACAATCCACATCTTCTCAACAGGTCTAATATGTGTTAGATATTGAGAGTTACCTGTCATGTGGGCAGAGCATCCGCTGTCGAAATACCAACTGTCAAGCTCTGTGCAGCTTGAGAAGCACGCCATCATGCAAGCAGTTTGGTTTGCCTTTGGTGTCCAGACCTGATGTTGTCGGGGTTTGGTCCTTTGTTGGTATGTTCGTCGTTCAGCAAGAAACAGGCGACACTTCAATTTGATGTGTCCCATCTGGTGGCAATACCAGCAAGTGCGTGTGTCCATCCTACGCATTAAGGGCGAGTGATCACGACTTCGTGTGTGAGTCCTGCGCGGTTTTCCATCAGTCTTTCCGATATCAGCAATATTCTTTCTCTTAGACTGTTTTACCTTCTGTTCAGCCGACGGTTTCGTCACTTGCTTTGCTTTAACAAATGTGGTGCCTTTTGATGAACTTTCTTCAGTGAACCCCAAGCCACGATGACCAGACTCCATCCGTTGAGACTCTAAAATATCATTAAGGTCATTAGTGCCAGAGTTCAACATTCTTACCGATCGTTTGAGATCGTTGAGCTCCTTCTTAGTATCCGAATGATCCATCTTTTCTGACTCTAACTGAAGTTCCAGATGTTCGGTCTTCCGCTGTTGGAACACTTCCTTGCGTCTCAGATCTGTGATGGTCTTCCTTAGACCTGCCATGCCGACTGGATGAGTCTCCCGATCTTTCTCCATGTCGAGTTTCAGTGTTGAAACTGTACCCATGAGTTTCACATTTTTGGCAAGCAAGTTGGCCCTCTCTTGTTTCATCTCAGCCAGTTGAGTAGTCAGGGAGGCTACTGTGACTTCGAGTTCTATCTTCAGTGTGATTAGTGTCTCAGCCTCCTGCCAGATCTGGTCCTTCTCAATAGTGACACTTGCAACTATGTCATTCAGCTTCTTGTTGACTTTGATCAGTAGTAGCCATTTCTCGGACAGATCCTTATATGTCTGAGCCAGAGACTCTTGCGTGAGTTCTTCATCATCACTATCTGAGAGGTCATCACCCGGGAGTTCCAACTGAGCTGAAACAGTTTCACTGGAGTTGCTGCACTCTCCTAGTGTAGTGACGAAGGCCACAAAGTTGTTGGTCTCACTTCCCTCTTCATCTGACTCACTGTCGCTGAGGTTGGCCACCATTGCCTCCTTCTTTATGAGAGTGTTGGCACATTGTGATTGAATGTCCCCGAAGCCTTTGCACTCATGGCACTGGATCTCCTCTTTTCTTTTGTCAGACGGCTCTTGTCTTATGTCACTAGACCTTGACCTACTGGATTTCCAGTTACGGAAATTGGTAGATGAAGACTGACCTTGTTCTGGACCGCGTCTGTTGATTTTCCTCACCATTCTGCCAAAGTTCTGAGCCATCATTGCCAGTTCCTCAGTAGTGCATTCACCATCCGGTTTGTCTTCTGGTATGTCCGCCTTCAGTGCTATTCCCTTTACTTCTCCGGTTAGGAAATTATGATTGATCTCGTAGGTTCTGAGGGAACCTGTCAGCTCGTCCAGCTTTAACTTTGAGATGTAATGCATTTCCTCAATGGCCATCACTTTCATGGCAAATCTTAGAGGGAGTGATCTCAGGACTTTGCTCACCAATCTTTCCTCGTCTATGGATTTCCAGGTGGCAAAGTTTGATCCATCTAGCACCGGAGGTCTGGTGATGCTATGCCCTTCCTTCAGAGTCATCTTGAACAGTTCAGGATCCCACTCAGTGTGTCGAGTGTTTGCTCTGATACCAATTGAAATTCTATCCCCTGTTCAAGCAAGTGTTCTAGGTTGTGTTTCAACAGACCTTGAACTCTTTCCACCACAGTGCAATAAGCAGTACGAACAGAACAGTAAAACAGGAGCACGCACAGATTGATAACCCAGTTCGGCTACGCCTACTCTGGGGGGTTTCCCACACCCGGAAAAAGGGATAACAAATCTTTATTACGAGTATAGAGCTTTCCACAGGGACTTACACTTACACAACCTCGGGTTTGTAATTGCCTAGCCTCTATTCCTCCGTCTCTCAGATTTGCAACCAAGGTTCGTCGCAACTCCCCTTGATCTCCTTCGTCCAGACCTTCTGTCCGAACGTGCTCGATCTTCTCCTGAAGCTCGGTCGCTTTCTCTCGAAAGCAGGTCGTTCCGTTTGTGCGCTGAACGTGATAACTCTGGTCAGTCTGAATGGCACAGATCAGACTGAACTTACACCGAGTGTGTTTTCCAGTGGGGAAAACACACTCGGCGGTCGCTTTCTTCTTCTCCAATCGGTAGGGTTTCCTCGTGTATACTTGATCTTGAAAGCGATACAGATTATGGACGTCCTACCCATGTATTTATATGCCAGGACGATCTCCAAAATCTGCTCTAGATATCTCATCAAATATTTAGGAAGATATTCCTAAATATTCGATGCATATCTTTATCCAATCGGTGAGAGGAATAACCGAAGACTTCCTCCCCAAGTCAGCCACGCCATCATCAGATATGATATGTAGATATTCACTTGAATATTCGCTGGCCGACTTCAGTTCGAATCTAAAAGATCCTCGATCTTTAGAACCTTCCGGAAGATATCTTTGCGTCTGCTCCACGCTGTACTGTAGTTCCAGAAAGTGTTCGAACTCCCCCTGAACTCCTGCTCGAACTGTCTAAGGCCGTTTTGCCAACAGCATGCCATTCATGGGAACATCACACTCAAAATGTGCAACTCTGACTTGAAGGAGTCGGGTTTGGATAGAAAGTTATAGCTATGTGAGCTCGAGGAGCTGCGCCTAGAGGCTTATGAGAGCCAATCAGAATATAAGTCGCAGAAAAAGCTGTACCATGACAAGTTCATCCTACGACGCATGTTTGAGGTTGGCCAACAGGTACTAGTATTTTCATCACGCTTACATTTAATGCCTGGCAAACTGCGTTCTAGCTGGACAGGTCCCTACACGGTGATGAAGGTTTTTAACCACGGAGCACTTGAGCTAGAAAATTCGCCGAATGGAAACCGATTCAAGGTCAATGGACAACGAATGAAGCACTATCAAGGCGAAATTGAGCTACCTGTTCAGCTGTTTGAGCTCGCCGAACCTCCTACTGACACATAAATGAGGTACCGTCGAGCCAACAACGTAAAACAAAGGCGCTCGCAGGGAGGTAGCCCGGCAATATTTAATTTCTGTTTGAGTTTTGAGTCTTTTTTGTTCAGTCTGTGTCTGTCTCGTTTGTTATAATTTGTTTTGGGAAAGAAATTTGTTTTGTGAAGGAAGTGGCTCGTTTCTCAGAGGGTATCGCAGGTGATGAACAGATTACAAATCGCATATGATGAAGAGATTACATGTTGACCGCGCCAAGTATAATGAACATCATCCGCGGCATGCATTGACCAAAAAGGCTGGTTTTTCTCAGAGAGGATCGCGGACCACATACAGTTTATTTCCGCGGATGAACACGAGGTTATGGTTGACCGCGGAACATAAAATCGTCTGTACCCGTGGCTGATGTTGACTCAAACCCTAATACTCAGTTCCACACACCTCTCTCCCCATTCTCCTCCCCAAACCCAATAGCCGCCGCCACTCCGATCTGACCGCCTCAGCCGCCCTTTTCGCCACAACCAACCAACGCCGGACCCTTGCTCGACACCCCCTTGCCCTCCAGCCGTGAATCCACAACAAAACCAACCGGCGATTGAGGTATTCTTGGGTTTTCTCGTTGGATTTCTAGGGTATTCAATTCAAAGTGGTTTACTTTGTTCCTTAGACAATTGGCGTTCAATTTTGTGGTGTCTGAGTCATCTGGAGGTGTATACGATTGCTACATGTTTGATTATGACCCAGTTTGGAGGATCCCGATCGAAGGAATCAATCGGCGACGAGAATTCCCAGTCCACGGATGATTCACGTTTTATCACCACGGATGGCTTGCACTTTACATCCGTGGATGGCACAGTTAAAATGTGCTTGACCCGCGGACACCGTTGAGCAGCGTTGACCGGTACAATTTTTGGTTTAATTTCCTATCACTGATCTGACTCCGTCTGGTTTTCTTATTTGCAGTATCATGGCAGCCTCAGCACCCACATTCAAAGAGCTATACGCGGGATTCATGGCTCACAAACATGCGGCGAGCAGATTTGTGGACGCCAAATTTCTGAGGCTTACCGGATTTGAGGACCGAGTTCGAGAGCTGCTGACAGTCAGTGGGTGGCCAGGACTCCTGACCCTCCACACTGAGACCGATGTAGAGGATACCTGTGAGTTCTTAGCCTCCTTTCACTACATCAGGCAGCAAGATCATGAGGGTATCGCCTACAGGCATCGAGGAGTGTGGCACACCACTACCCCTCCACAGATCAGAGATGTGTTTGGATGGGAAGCAAGAGGAGAGTGGATTCGCGATGAGTTTGCTATGGTAGACGCCTGGTGGAGACTCAGAATTTCATGTGACAGTGTAGGGGTATTTACACCAAGTAAGACGAGGGTGAATTTTATTCGAGATCCAGTATTGTTCTACATTCAGAAGCTACTGGGGAACACTATATTTGCTCGGGTGAATGGAATAGACAAGTTTACTACAGTGATATGATCTGCCTTAATGCTATAGACCAAGGGAGGCGGGTCAACTACTGTCATTTGCTGTGCCTTTTCTGGAAGGGCTGACCTGCTGCAGGACCGATCGTTTGTGGCGGGATGATCACATATTTGTTGCGCCATCTGTATGGGCAGCCCGTTCTAACCCACCAGATCATCCTAGCAGAGTTCCTGGACATGAAGGCCTTCAGTGCTATGAAGGTGATCAAGAAGAGACCGACTATCAGGGATCAGTTTGCCTAGATATTTCATGCTATCGCTGAGTATCGTCAGCCATTGCCTACAGGTCGATGCCATGGCAATGACGACAAGGCAGGGCCATCTGCGCCTCGCAGCCGCTCTGCCAGAGAGCAGTCTCAGTCACAACTGCAGCCTCCACCTCAGCCAGCACAGATTCCTCAGGAGTAGTTGGACATAGCGTTCAACACATATAGAGTGATGTACCATGTGATGCCAGGAGCTCAGCTAGTCCCAGCCCCACCAGGATGGACACCAGATCAGCCTATCCCCTCAGAGTACATCATTCCACCAAAGTCGCCACCTGCAGATTCAGACTAGGGGAGTCCTGCTGTTCTTTATTTTTCTTTTCTTTTTTCTTTCCCTTTCGTTGTGTCTGCATTTGCATGTTTGTCTTTGAACTAAAGTCGTGCCGTGAGGACACGACTTGGTTCAAAAGTGTGGGATGGGAGAGTCAGTCAGTTGTGTCAGCACATTTATTTTCTTACATATTGTCACCGTGTCCGCATGTTTCTTGCATTTTTCCTATTTAAAAAAATGAAAGTATGAAATTTCTCTTCTGTTCTTGAATATGCAGTATTGAATGTTGATGTGAAATAGATGAGCTGATTGTACTGTATCTCTATCGTGAAATCTGAATTATGCTTTTACACGTGAATTTAACCCACTACGTGCCTTTTGAGTTGAGATAAACAGGGATGTGGAGTCGATAGAAATGTCCTAGAGAGACTTGACGAAGCATTCAAAGAACCAGATTCGAACTATATGGTTATATGGAATTTGTGGAGGCTAGCACTTCGAGATTTTATGGTTTAGAGTTAGCTTCGCTACTGCAGCGTTTATGTAGGTAGGCGGGATGGGAAAACAGACCGTCCTATCTCTAGTCCGAAGTAACCGGGAAAATAGGTGAGTGACCCTCATCTTGACTCGCGTCAAAAAGAGCGAGAATGAGAAAGAGAGGGGAGGTATTTCCATATGCTTGCGGGCGATGATTGGATCTCCTTCAAAAGAAAAGAGGAAAGGACAAGCAATTCGCAATAAAGGAGCAAAGCTCAAGAAAAAAAATCAGCCACATTGAGAATATTCATACAACAAAAAGTGAAGTACATCATTGATGGGACGTATTTATACGACTCATCGAGTACACTAAACCCACCAAAAACGACATTTGGTAATACGAACATATGCTTGTTAATGTCGTTTTGTGTATATAGGTGATTTTGAGGTCTAAAGAGGAAATACGCTTAAAAAGGGAGATTTGTGCCAAAATGCATGCCAAGTCATTTCCGGCCCAACCAAGGATCGAGAAAACCAAGCCGCGCCCAGGTCCCTGCCCAGGCATCGCCCAAGCCACGCCCGAGCTGTCTAGCACTAAATTCAAGTTGCACGGGCAAACGAGCTGATCTGACGAATCCACCTCGAGCAAAGTGATCAAAATGGAAAATAAAGTGGACAATGTCGGAAAATCAAGGAGAATGCTCGGGCAGATTGGCAGTTGGCCCAGTTCCAAAGCAAAGGCCCCGCGCGCATAGGCACCGAAACCAAGTCGCTCAACCAAACCATAGAATCTGGCAATTCTGGGTCGACCAAAGTGTTTTAAATGCCCCATAACTCGGACAATCTCACTTCCCAGACAAAACACCCGAGTGGAACCAGCTCAAGCCCGATCAAGGCCAAACTAGGGTAATTCCAGCCGTTTTGGGATTCCGGCAAGGCTCCGGCCAGATTCTGGCAAAACGACTTCGACCATTCGGCTTATAATTTCCTCAGCATTCCAAATCAGCATTCAAAAGCCAAAGACCTCTGACCAAAATTCCGGCCAGATTCCAGCCAACTCCGGCCAAACTCCGATCAAGCTCTGATCGAGCTCCGATAAAGCTCAGGCCAAGTACAACCAAGTCCAACCAAGTTCCGGCCAAGAAGTTCAAACCAAGAACCGAATTCCCAATATTCCGATTAACTTCTACTATTCATTTCGGTTTGGTTTTGGATTTCGGTTGGCCTCTACTATTCAAGTCCGGTTGGCCTCAACCAAACCAAGCTAGTTGCCCTTTGAGTTGAGCCAAGCTCAAGTCGGTTGGAAGGCAAGTGCAAGGCATGTGGATGGCTTTTGGCTAAACCAATCAAAATGAAGTGCTTTTGGGATATTTCTTCAAGCCAATACATATCTCCTCCCTAAAGTCGGTTTAGATACCCTATAAATAGAGGGCTTAGCTTAGTTTGTGGGTGTGCTTGGAAGTCCCAAGTCCTTAGAGAGAAGAGAGCTTAACTCTCTTCTATTCATTTTCAATACAAACACAATTTGCTCTCTACTTGTTCTTGCTTTTGTTCTTGATTTCCAAAGCTTTCTTCACTTGTTCTTGAGCTCCAAAGCTCTTAATTTTCAGCAAGCACTCTTTACTTTCATGTCTTGTTCTTGATTTGGAGCTCCTCTCCTTTACTTTCCTTGTTAAGCCACGGCTTCTTTTACTTTCCTTGTCAAGTTCGGTTACCTTTACTTTTCTTGTACTTGTCTTTACTTTTTCCTTTACTTTTGTAAGTATGGTGCTTGTATTCCTAGACTGAATATCTTTCGTCCTTACTTATCTGCACTTTACCTTTCAGTATTTATTTTACGCACTTTACTTTACGCACTTTACCCTTCAGCACTTTACTTTTCTGTCATTTACATTTCAGCACTTTACTTTACGCACTTTACTTTCAGTACTTACTTTCAGCACTTTACATTTCAGTCATTTACTTTTCAGTTATTTACTTTCTGTCATTTACTTTCAGTTTAAACCACTCAAACCCAACCTGTATTTACTCTCTTTTTTTTACTTTTCAAGAACAACTAATCCACACTGACTCTCTTGGGTTCGACCCCTACTTACTGCTTGCTAATCCCATAGTGAGCCACGAGTAGTGGAACTATAAATGTAAATTTTGCAGCGCACAATGACGTGCTGTCAATCATTCTTACATCAAGAGCCAAAGGCCAAAGAAAGTCACTACAAAAGCTGTCCAACAAAAAAAGAAGAAGAAGAAAAGCTCAGAAAACCTTGAAGCTCGAATGAATCACATTTAAGAAAAAGCAATGAAGTATAACCATATAGCTAGAGTTCGAGACAACGAATGCAGATCATGGGTCAAAAGAGGACTATCTCCCACTCATCCGAATTGATTTTAATTTCAGCTCAAAGATAACACGTATCAAGTTATTTCAATGTTAAGCATGATGATTTGAGTAACGATTGAGTTATGCATAGAAAAGCGAGTTTAGAATAGCAACTCATATTCATGTAGCATCATCTAGGACGTCGAAGAAGTGGTGGTGTTACATTTATTTTCCTTCTATGACTTAGTTCTTGTTCGGGACGAACAAGTTTAAGTGTGGGGTGGTTTGATGAGTCGTATTTATACGACTCATCGAATCAGTTATTCCAATTTATTTCAGCACTTTCTTATGCGAACAGTTACTTTTTAGTGTTGTTTTGCATTTTTGGTGTTTCGGAAGCTCTGGAAGGAATATGCTCTTAAAGACGGCATTTCAATGCTAAATACATCACATGGAGTTCATAGAGTTCGACTCGAGAGCCAAAGTCAAGACTGGCGAGCAAAGGAGGAGATGCACCTCAGACCAGATCGCGGACGTAGGCCATTTTATGGTCGCGTTCCGCGGATGGTAATCTTCTCATGATCCGCGGAGCTATTGTATACAGCGTCCGCGGCTGACGTTAGCAAGTCGAAATTTAGAAGCCTGGTCCAGATGAAATTAGGAACCCAATTTCCTTATAAATTAGGATTTCTGATCTCATAATCAGAATCAAAGAATTCCAGCTTTGAAGAGACGGCTCGAGAGAAGATCAAGCTTTCAACAATAGAGAAGAGATTTTCTACTTTCATCCAAAAATATTGTTTTGTTATTCCCATGGATATGAGTACCTAAACTCTTCGTTCAGTTTAGGGTTTCATACATTGTGACAACGTTTTTGAGACTTTATTCTTAATGCAATTTCTTGTTTCGCTAGTTCTTGTGTTTAATTTCAAGGATTGAATTGTGAAGCTAAGTGGATACTTGTCATACTAAAACTTAGCCGAGCAATTCAATTCTATCATTAATACTTGTTGGATACATGAAAAAGTAAAAACAAGTAGTGACACCTAGATTCGATAACACTTTTCCCGGACTATTGAATTTAAGAGAACTAGACTGTGGTGTATTGCCTGAAATAGAATACTTTGGGTTATAACCTGAAACGGAGTAACCACACTAGAAACGTGAGATTTGATTATTAGCAGTCAATGATAAACGTGTCACAATAGAGACCCTAAGCTGAATGTCTTCTCTGATTGAATTCTCGTTCGTATTTTCTCTTGTGCTTTTGCAATAATTACTCACGAAACTCCCTTCTTTTTAATTGTTTACAGTTACAGCTTTACAAACCAGCTCTCTTGGGTTCGACCCTGCTTGCTGCTACACTAGCTCATAGCAGGAGATTATAAATTTAAGTTTGACGCGTCAGACGACGCACGTCAGGGCCCATTGGACATGTGAGTGGATTGTGAGGTGGCACCTCCCCTCAACCAATCACAAGCGAATAATAGAGTAACACTCTAAGAAGGGGGTAACATTTGAGCGCTCCTCTCTCTCTCTCTATATATAGGGGAGCGCTCGGTTGAGAATCCTTAAAAATTCGAGAATTTGAGAACCCAAATCTCACCATTAGATCATGATGTATCTTTGAAGCAGCATGTGACAAAGTAAAAAATGGTGGCTTTGACTTTGCATTAAATGCATCTTGGAAAATGCACATGGGACACGTGTCACCACCAAAATGCATCTTGGAAAGTGCATCTTGCATTTTGAATGGTGAAGATTGGGGTTCCATGTTCTCAAAATTTAAAGGGATTTTCATTTGAGAGGTCCTATATATAGGGGCACTCCAATCAGAAGCTCCGTAACACATAACACTCTAAGGAGGCCATAACATTTGAGCGCTGCTCTTTATATATATATATATATATATATATATATATATATATATATATATAAGGGAGCACTTCGTTGAGGCAGATTGGTAGAATGAGGCATGTGAGGCATGATTTGGGCCACTCATTGTGACACATGTCGCGCCCACAATCACAGCCACAATTGTTGACTTTTCAAAAGTTAGTGGGGTTTACTATTTGGGACACGTGGCGCTCCACAAATGCACGGGGGGGGGGGGGGGGGTAGATGTGTGGTTGAGATCGTGCCTCACAGTCTCATTCTAATTTTGCTGCCTCATTTGAACGCTCCTCTATATATATATATAGGGGCGCGCTCCGTTGAGGACACCCCAAAATGGGGAGGACGTTGGGACAACTCTCAGCCGTTGGATGATTTCATCCAACGACTCCACAAGCCGCCACGTGTCCCACTACCTCACAAAGCACGGGGCCTATTTGGACATTAATGGATGAGTGGGTTCGTGAGGTAGTGGGACACGTGGCAGCTTGTGAAGCCATTGGATGAAATCATCCAACGGCTCAGAGTTCTCTTTACGTCCTCCCCATTTTGGGATGTCTTTATTTGAGCGCTCCTCTATATATATATAGAGGAGCGCTCAAATGAGGACTCCCCAAAATGGGGAGGACGTGAGGACTCATCTCAGCCGTTGGATGATTTCATCCAACGACTCCACAACGCGCCACGTGTCCCACTAACTCCGCCACCTCACAACTCCAATCACATGTCCAATGGGCCTTATGCTTTGTGGTAGTGGGACACGTGGCTGAGTGTGGGTGCTTGGATGAAGCTGATCCAATGCCCAAGATGAGTCCTCATGTTCTCCCCAAAATGGGGTGTCCTCAACGGAGCGTGCCCATATATATATATATAGGGGAGCTCTCGGTTGAGGTAGGGTTGGTAGAATGAGGAAGTGAGACACAACGTGAGCCACTCATTGTGATGACATGGCAGTGGAAAAGTATTTGTTGGTGGGAATTATTAATGGGGTAATTTGGAGATTTACATTTTCTGCTCAAACCCAACTGACACATTTTGGATTTCTCTCACCTATTTGTTTTTTTAGTTTCTCTCACCTAATTCAAACTAAACCCTGACCAAATCAGGCGAATGAATCGGCTGCTTCGATTGAATTAGCGCGGATCGACAATTCAATTAAGGTTTTTTCGTGCTTCAAAACTCACTCGGAATCAATTGGGGTTTTTCGTTCTTCAAAACTTACTCAGAACCAAGACGGGATGTCGTTGAAAGGGTTTGATTACAAGTTGATTTTGGGGCTATGTTGTGAGACGCCGGTTGGCTATGTGCAGATCAGGTTGCCGATTGGTGTTGCTGGACCGTTTTGCAAGAACAAACCATCTTCTTTCACTCGTTTTCAATTTTGTGCGTTTTTTATTCCAAAAACTTACTGTAGATTTGGGTATTGCAGTGGATCGATTCCGACATCTCTGGCCGAAACCCAGTATCATCTCCACGGTTTTGGTTTGTGCATCCAAAACATCAGGTTCCCATTTTTTTTGTCTGCGTTTTTGCCTTTATTTTCAATTTACACAAAGACAACAATTTTCGATTTAGGTTGCTGTCGATTTTCGATTTAAGCATTTAGAGTTTCTTTGTTGTCGGAGAACAATGCCGACAATCCATTTTCTTTTTGTTCTTTCTACTCCATTAGCTTCTTTGAATTTTTGCAATTTTATTATCAATGTTTGTTGAGCTATGTTGAGATTTTAAAGCCATGTGCAGATGATTTGCAGCTTCATTGTTTAATAAAATGAGTCTATGGATTGCAATGCTGATGTATGACTTGTTTGAAGTGCATGAGTTGTTTGCCATGTGTTTTCTCTAGTGGGTTCGAATGTGGTGATTTGTGAAAGAACTCACTGATGATGTTACACGAGTCATGTACCAGAACTTGGGATGAAAACATAGTAACTTGGGATGAAAAACTCACAGCAATATGTTACGAGTGGGAATAAGTCAAAAGGCAGATGGTTAATTTGTGTGTTTTGCTAAACAATGCAGGGTTCTGAGTTGATGGCCAAATATGAGGTTAAATTTCCAAGAGGAGTTGCGGTTGGCTCGAACGAGGAGCTTAAGAAGGCTATTTTTTGTGTTAAATCATCAGCCCCAAATCTGAGCATGAGAAAAAAACACATGTGGAACTAATGAAAACATAGCTAACGAGGAGAACACTGCAATTGTCTTAGTTGCTGGTGATGGTGGGATGTAAAGAAGAAATGCTTTTCAAACTAAGCTTTGGTTGTTTGTGTAGTGCATTGTGACTTTTTTGACAGAGCACCTAAATTTTGATTTTTGGGGTAGTTGTTGTTGTAAGAAGCTTTTGGTGTTGGCAAATGTCTGAAAGCTGGCTCTGTGATGTGTAACAAAGTGTGTGGACATATCAAATAAACAAATTGATAGCAATTTATTCTGAAACGATTGTGCAAACGTGTTACCAACAAGGGTGTAATGACATATCAAATGAAGAAATTGATTGTAATTTATTCTGAAACAAATGTGCAAATGTGTTATCAACAAGGGTGTAATGACATATCAAATAAAGAAATTGATTGCAATTTATTCTGAAACGAAGGTGCAGATGTGTTATTAACAAGAGTGTAGTGACATATCAAATAAAGGAATTGATTACAATTTATTCTGAAACGAATGTGCAAATGTCTTATCAACAAGGGTGTAACGACATATCAAATAAAGAAGTTGATTGCAATTTATTCTGAAACGAAGGTGCAGATGTGTTACCAACAAGGGTGTAATGACATATCAAATAAAGAAATTAGAAATTGATTGCAATTTATTCTGAAACGAAGGTGCAGATGTGTTACCAACAAGGATGTAATGACATATCAAATAAAGAAATTGAATGCATTTTATTCTGAACAAACGTGCAAATGTGTTATCAACAAGGGTGTAATGAAAGTGCTTGCAATTTAGTCTGAAACGAATGTGTAGATGTGTTAGCAACAAGGGTGTAATGACATATCAAATAAAGAAACTGTTTGCAATTTATTTTGAAACGAATGTGCAAATGTGTTATCAACAAGAGTGTAATGACATATCAAATAAAGAAATTGATTGCAATTTATTCTGAAACGAAAGTGCAGATGTGTTATCAACAAGTGTGTAATAACATATCAAATAAAGAAGTTGATTGCAATTTATTCTGAAATGAATGTGCAGATGTGTTATCAACAAGTGTGTATTGAGATATCAAAACGAAGGTGCAAATGATTGTATATTCCGAAACGAAAGTACATGTTATCAACAAGAGTGTAATGACATATCAAATTGAAATTCTATCCCCTGTTCAAGCTTGTGTCCAAGATATAGTTGCGATAGACCTTGAACTCTTTTCACAACAGTTCAGTAGACAGTTCAAGGTACAGTTGTGACAGACCTTGAACTCGTATCACAACAGTTCACACAGCAGAACAAAAGTAGAAGGACGCACAGAATGATAACCCAGTTCGGCCACGCCTACTCTGGGGGGTTTCCCACACCCTAGAAGGGACAGCAAATCTTTATTACGAGTTAGAGCTACAAGTGGACTTACACTTACACCTTGTAATTGCCTAGCCTCTAACACTACGTCTCTCAGATTTGCAACCGAGGTTTACAACAGTTAACCTCGATCCCCTTCGTCCGAACCTGCAGTCCGAACGTTCTCGACCTTCTCTTGAAGCTCGGATGCTTTCTCTCGAAAGCTTGTTCACCTTTGTTGTGTGCTGCAGTTTGATCGTTTCCAGGCAGTCTCAGTTGCACTTGATAAGACTGCTCTTGCATCGATGAGTTTCCAGTGGGGAAACACAGCCGGCCGTCGCTTTCTTCCTTTCCAATCGATAGTGTATACTCGTGTATGTTTGATCTTAAAAGCGATGCAGAATAAGGGCGCCCTAGCATTGTATTTATATGCTAGGACGAAACCCTAATTTGCACAAGATAATCCCATCAAATATTTAGGAAATATTCCTAGATATTTGATGTATATCTTTCTCAAATCGGTTGGAAGAATATACGAAGTCTTCTTGCCCAAGTAAGCAACGCCGCCTTCAATGTAGATATTCATTCGAATAACTCATGCTCAAATAAGTCGCTGGCCGACTTAACTTGGCGATATCTTCGCTGTCCAATATCCTTCCGGAAAATATCTTTGCGTCTGCTCCACGCTGTATATGTGTACTAGGATATGTTCGAACTCCCCCTGAACTCCTGCTCGAACTGTCTAAGCTACGTGTTGCCAAATACATGCCACTCAAGGGAACATCACAAATAAAGAAGTTGATTGCAATTTATTCCGAAACGTTTCATTTATAAAAAATAAACAAAGGATGAAGGTTACATTACGCCAATCGAAAGTACATCTTTCAACGAAGGTGCATACTGGCAGTGTTATTAAAACCGAACCGGTCATCGAACCGGTCAAGTCACTGGGTCGATGGGTCAATGGTTCAACCGGGTCGAACCGGTTTGACCCGCACGAATTAAAAATAATAAAATAATATACTTATATATGATATTATAATTTAACATATTTATGACTTGAATAAATATTACATGTTTATGATCTGATTACAATAACATACCATAACAAATTTAGAATTTACTAAAGTACAAATCAATAATACAACAATAACAATTTTAGTCTTAATTTGTAAGTCACAACAATAAGGGATTTCTAAGACTAATTGAATTTCTAGCTAAATTGATAGTAAGTAATAAATTTTATAGATTTGATAAATGAATATACATTATTGAAACAAATAATAAAACAAGAATCATGTTTAGCTTGGTAGAAGGAGAGGGGATAATTATAGAGGAAGACTAGGTTCGAGTCTTGTCCAAGTCAAATTAAATATATATTTTTTCAAACGAAATCGAACCGATTGAACCGATCAAATTACGTTTTAATAAAAAAGTGGGTCAACCGGGTCAACCCACCGGGTCAACCGGTTCAACCGACCGGGTCTTGACCGGTTTTGACTGGTTCTTGACCGAGTTTGACCAAGTCTGACCAGTTCATTGCATATCCGATCCGATTACATAACCGGACCGGTCACCGAATCGGTTCGCGGTCCAACCGATCGAACCGGACCGGTCACTGGATCGGTTTGCGGTCCAACCGATCAAACCGGCCGGTCCGGTCCGGTTTTCACAACACTGCATACTGGTGATAATAATAATATAATTAGGATAAATGAAGGTGCATCATAACCAAAATAAGGTATAGTGAAACATGGTAAAAATACTGCATTCTTGCACAACGTTTTTGATACTTTAATACCAATATACAAATTCTGGAAATTTTTTAAACTAGAATGTACAACATTTTTGCTGATTTAATACAAGTTTAATACCACTTCACAAACACTACACTCAATTAAATTTGAATTACATACAAGCTAAAAACTTGAAAAAAATTGAAAGCCACAAATTTTTGCAGCGACTTCTCACAAGGAGGAACACCCCATAACCATCCATGCTCACAATCTTCGCTACCTTCTTTTTCTGCAACAAAATTCAGTAAGTGTTTATCAAGATTTGTATTATCAACATTTTTCTCCACGACAGATACTGTTTCATAATAAGCATTTTATTAATGAGGTAAAGAACACTCAAATTTTGATGCACCAGCAATCCAACTCCGCCAGAGACCTCCAAAATACCCATAACCTCATCCATGATCCAACTGTCGCTCAGTAACAACAATCGACAAATTTCCAACCCCACGATTTCACACCTTTACTTCTAAACATTTAACTTCGAGACCGACTCTATAGGAACCAAAAATATAACAAACCAAAAATAGATCAAACATTCATTTTGGCAATAGGATGAATACCACCAGCATAAAGAAGATTTTGGCACTGTGTAAGCCAGGCTCCAACTATTATCACAATCGTCGTCGCCCATCTCCAACCACCGCATCCTGAGATTTTCGAAAGCCTGCACTGGCTATATTTACATCGTCGCTGACACCGGCCTCGAAACCCTACCATCCCTCACCTCCTGCACAAAAACAAATGTAACATCAAAATTCTAAACTTTTAACACCAAAACTTTCAACCAAAAAAGTCTCAAATAAAGAAGCAACTAGAAACAGATAGAAGAGGTTTTTAAATCTTCCCTTGCCTGAAATCTAAAGAACAGGAAAAATCTATGAAATTCTCAATTTCATAAACTAGGGTACAATCACAGATTAATATTGTGATAAGAGTTTTCTCAGCTACAACCTAGCTTTTCTCAGCCAGTCAGTCCAATTCATTCTCGACTAAAACAAGATATAAAATGGCTACTAGTCATCACGAACATTTCCAATCAAAATCAATTAAATTCAAATCAGTCAAACCTTAAATCAAATATCTGATATTCTAACCCACAACAATCACCATATCACATTCACAACCTAATTTTGAAAATCCAAACACCATGAACTTCAAAGCTTTACAAGCAAAATCAGATCAAGAAAGGTATTCAACAAGCCAAAATTGTTGAATTCCTAATGCTCACACCGACCACACAATCATCCTAAATTCCACAAGCTGAATTAAGCAAGCCATCCGCTTTAATCAATTTTAACCTAACCTGTACGATACACCCAAAGCACAAAGCCAATTGATCCGTCGTTCCTTAGAGTCTGATTGCGAAACTCATCCTCACAGCCGTCATCTTCGTGTTCGACGAACTCATTCGGCCAGATTATCCTCCCCACCTCCGTGCCGCCTCCTATCGCCAGCACCTCCGAACACCTCCGCGTCGCCTCTTATCGCTAGCGCCGCCTAAAGTCATCCTTCTAATTTCACCAACTCCAACTCCAACTCCAATCTCTTTAATGAGTTTCTCATATAAGAGAGAAACGAGATTCAATCAGAGACAAAGGAGATGGATTGAGGTCGATGAATTTTGGTGAGAGAAAATCGAAAGAGAGATGAAACTGTCGAGTCGACACAGTAAATCATTAAAGAATAAAATGAGAAAATGTCAATTATGCCCTTGAATTTAAAAAATGAACTTGTTTTATGAATATCTAAGATTAAAAAAGGAAAGTTAGTGGAAGACACGTGTCGCGTTGAGATGATTTTGATGGCTTAGATGACTGGCTGAGATGATGCCTCACAGCCTCATTCTTAGGAGGCCTGCCTCATTTGAGCGCTCCTCTATATATATATAGGAGCGTTCAAATAAGGCACCAAAATTAGAATGAGGTAGTGAAGCACGATCTGAGCCACACATCTAGCCCCCAAGCCACCACGTGAGGACGTGAGGACTCATCTCAGCCGTTGAATGATTTCATCCAACAACTCCACAAGCCGGCACGTGTCCCACTAACTCCGCCACCTCACAACTCCACTCACATGTCCAATGGACCCCGTCCTTTGGGGTAGTGGGGCACGTGGCGCGTTGTGGGTGCTTGGATGAAGCTCATCCAACGCCCAAGATGAGTCCTCACGTCCTCCCCAAAATGGGATGTTTTATCATCCTTGCAACCTTCCATAATATGCCTAAGAATGGCTCTATAAATTTGTTGTAAAACAGACGATCACCATAGAATGAAATTTGTTATTTAGAAATGTTTTGACCAGCAAGAGCTGCCTTCTTCTTTAGTGTGTTGGCGCATTTAGCTTGAATGTGACCATATCCTCTGCATTCACGACACTGGATATCTTTGCTTTTGTCACTGAGATACTCTTGCCTATTGTCACCAACCTTAGCCTTTCCTTTCTTCCAGTTCTGGAAGTTGTTTCAGGACGATTGACCTTGTTCTGGTCCATAACTGTTGATCTTCCTCAGCATACTGCCAAAATTTTGAGCCATCATTGCCAGCTGTTCAGTAGAGCATCCGGACTCAGATTTGTCTCCAGATACTTCTGCTTTCAGTGCAATTCCCTTCCCTTCTCTTGGTTGAGGTTCCTGAAGCTGATTCATATCGTATGTTCTCAGCGATCCCATGAGTTCCTCAAGCTTTAGAGTGGAAATATTATGCACTTCTTCGATTGCCGTCACCTTCATGGCAAATTTTTGGGGTAGTGATCTCAGGACCTTGCTAGCAATTTTCTTCTCTTTGATGGGTTTTCCCAACGTAGCAACCTCATTGGAGAGATCTAAAACTCTCGCATTGAACTCAATAATGGTTTCTTCTTCCTTCATTTTTAGTTCTTCAACTTTGTAGTGACCATTTGCATTCGTGAGTTCCTTACCTTGTCTATTCCTTCGTACGCTATTCTGAGGGTGTCCCATTGACGCGCGTCGTCTGACGCGTTAAACTTAATATTTATATCTCCTGCGTGAAACTAGCAAGTGGCAAGCAGGGTCGAATCCCAAGGGAACTGGTTGTTGAAGATGTTACTGAAAACAACAATCAAAAGGGGATTTTTTGTGAGCGAATATTGTAAAGGCACAACAGAAAAGACTAACGAAAATTTCAATTAGAGAAAGCACCCAGCTTGGATTTGTATTGTGATACGTTTATCATTGACTGCTAATAATCAAATCTCATAGTTCCTACGTGTGGTTATTCCGGCGAAGGTAATAACCCAAGTATCCCGGCAAAGGTGTTAAACGTCTAGTCCTTCCCTAAACACGATAATCTGACAAAGGTATTGCCTTGTTTATGTGTTACTACTTATTCTTACGGCAAAGTATCAAATAAGTATTAACAATAGGGTTTGAATTGTTAGGCTAAGCTTTACGGCAAAGTATCCACTTAGCTTCACAATTCAATCCTTAAAAATAAGCACAAGAATTAGAGAACAAGAAATTGCATTACTAATAAAGCCTCAAAACGTATGTCACAATGACAAAACCCTAAACTGAACTAGAAGTTTAGCTACTCATATCCATGGGAATGAAAAAACAAAATAATATGAACGATGAAAGCAGGTGAATCTCTTCTCTCTTGTCGAAAGCTTGTTTCTCTCTCGAGCTCTTCTCCTGATTCTTCAAATCTGGGAATGATCGACTCTATGACGGATTCCTCTAAACCCAACTTATGAGTGTGTTTCTTATTTCGTTTGGGCCAAGCTTCTAAATCCTGACTTGCTGAAGTCAGCCGCGGACGATGTACATATTAGCGTCGCGGACCATGATCATTTTATCGTTCGTGGACGCCACCGATAAAGTGGCATGCGTCCGGGATCCTCTCGAAGAAGCTTCCCTTGGGATGCTCGTCAGTCTTGACTTTGGCTCTCGAGTCGAACTCCACAAACTCGATGTGAAATATTTGGCACCAAAACACCGTCTTTAAACACGTATTCCTTCCAAGGCTTCCCAAACACCTAAAATGCAAAACAACACTAAGAAGTAACTGTTTGCATAAGAAACTGTCGAAATAAATGAGAATAATAGACTCAACGAGCCGTATAAATGTGACTCATCAAAGCACCCCACACTTAGACTTGTTCGTCCCGAACAAGATCCAAGTCACAGAAGGAACAAAAAGACATCACACTCATTCTTCGACGTCTTGAATAAATGCACATGAATATGAGTCGCTAGTCTAGACTTGCTTTTCTACGCATCACTCAATCATTACTCAAATCATCATGCTTAACACAGATAGTCCCCTTTAGACCCATGATCTGCATTCGATGTCCCGAACTCTAGCTATATGGTTCTACTTCATTGCTTCTTCTGGCACATGATTCATTCGAGCTTCAAGGTTTTTGAGTTCTTCTTTCTTCTTTTGTTGGACAACTTTTGTAGTGACTTTTTTTGGCCTTTGGCTCTTGATGTAAGAATGTTGTACTTCACCTTTTTTTGTATAAACCTTCACAAGTGGCTGATTTCTCGAGCTTTGCTCCTTTGTTGTGAATAGCTTGTCCTTTTCTTTCTTTCTTTCTTTCTTTCTTTCTTTCTTTCTTTCTTTTGAAGGAGGTCCAATCATCACCCGCGAGCATATGGAAATACCTCCCCGCTCTTTCTTATCCTCGACCTTTTTGACGTGAGTCAAGAAGAGGATTACCCACCTCTTCCCGGTTACTTTGGACTAGAGATAGGATGGTCTATTTTCCCGTCCCGCCTACCTACATAAACGCTGCAGCGGCGGAGCGAACTCTGAACCGTAAAGTCTCGAAATTCTAGCCTCCACGAAATCTATAGAACCATATAATTCAAAATTTGGTCCTTTGAATGCTTCGTCAAGTCTCTTTAGGACATTTCTATCAACTCCACATCCCTGTTTATTTCAACTCAAAAGACACGTATTGGGTTAAATTCACATGTAGTCACATAATTCAAATTTCATGAGAGAAATACAATATAATCAGCTCATCTATTTCACATCAACATTCAATACTGCATATTCAAGAACAGAAGAGAAATTTCATACTTTCAATTTCAGTTTTTGTTTAAAGGAAACGTGATGACACAATGCATATGCAAGAAAAATAAATGTGTTGACACAACAGACTGGTTGACTCTCCCACCCCACACTTTTGGACCAAGCTGTGTCCTCACGGCATGACTTTAGTTCAAAGACAAACAAACAAATGCAGACACAACGAAAGGGAAAGAAAAGAAATAAAGAGCAGCAGGACTCCCCTATTCTGAATCTGAAGGTGGCGCATACGGTGGAATAATGTACTCTGGGGGAATAGGCTGATCTGGTGTCCAACCTGGTGGAGCCGGGACTGGCTGAGCTCCTGGCATCACATGGTACAACACTCTATATATGTTGAACACTACGTTCAACTGCTCATGAGAAAACTTTGCTGGCTGAGATGGAGGTTGCGGTTGTGGCTGAGGCTGGGACCGATTACCTGAATTGCGGCGACGAGGTGTAGAAAGTCCTGCCTCATTGACATTGCTGCGGAGCCTATCTATAGGTAACGACTGACGATACTCAGCCATTGCATGATATGTCCAGGAGAGCTGATCTCTGACGGTCCTCCTCTTCTTTATTGCTTTCATATCATTAAAGGCCTTCATGTCTAGGAACTCTGCAGGGATGACTTGGTGGTTCCGTGTAGACGGCGCAGCATATAAGTGATCAATCTGCCACAATCTACCGGTACTGCGGTCGAGAGGTAGCACAACAAATGGCAATAGTTAACCCGCCTCCCTTGATCCATAGCATTGAGGCAGATGATGTCGCTGTAAGTAAACTTATCTATCCCATTCACCCTAGCAAAGATAGTGTTCCCCAACAGCTTCTGAATGTAGAACAACACTGGGTCCTTTATGGACCATATTTATATGATTCATTAAGACAGTTAAACCCACCAAATTAGACTCTTTGTCTATTTAGCTTTTGCTTGTTAGTTCCACTTTTGTTCTACAGGCTATTTCGAGGTCTAGAGATGATACGAGCTAAAAAGGAGTTTTAAAGCTGAAAATGGATTACGAGTCAGGACACGACCAGATTCCGACAGTACAACTTTCATGATCCTAACCTGGAATCACTCAAACAAGTCCAACCGAAGGGCAACCAGAGTCAGACCGGAGCTGAAAGGACCCGATGGCTTTTGGGGAAAAGATCACAAAGCTCTCCACCACTCTCCCCTTGCCACATGGGCGGTGGCTTTGAGCTCAAAGCCACCTAGCCGGAGGCTCTCCTCCCTTGCCACCTCACCCCGGCGGCTAAAGCCCTCCCCCTCCCATCTCATGCCATGTGTTGAGCTTCTTTTCTCCTCCCTTGCCAAGTGTGTGGCTCTCATTCCTCCCCTTAGCCTATAAATAGACATCTTCCCCTCCTTTGTAAATCATCCCACAATCCCATTCACAACAATCATCGCATACCACAAGCTCTCACTTCTCTCTAGATTTTGGGCACAATCATGTAAACACTTTACTTTGATATTGAAGTTTGATCTTGAAAACTCTTGTTGGTTCTTGAAGTACTCAAGCTTTTCCTTACTGTTCTTGAGTTTACTCCTGTTGGTTCTTGAGTATTCTCCCTCTTACTTTCCTTGTCTTTACTTTCGAAAACTTTACTTTACTGTCTTTCAAAAACCTTTACTTTTCCAAGTACTTAGCTATGATATCCACCTCTATGGATATTCGTAGCTAATCCATTCATTCGGTTGAAGGGGTGTACTTGTATCATAAAATGTTTTAGACCCTTCTCTTAGTGCCTCTTTGTGTTCAGAACTTATTCTATGTGCCATATATTTGGTTAGAACACACATGGTTGAGTGGATGCTTGAAATGGCAAAACTCTTCCATGGGGTTCGTGAACATACACGGTTAAGTGGATGCTTGAAATGGAAAAGCTTAAGCGTGGAGTTCAACCTTTCTTAAACACCACTCGGTTGATCGGAAATGATTGATCATGTGGATGCACATAGGCTAGTATACCTTGAAATGGGGTGCTAGTCTAAATAGAACAAGTGCTCTATGCCTTGAAATGGGCTAGACAGTGTGGCAAGTCAAGTGCTTGAAATGGCCTTGATACACTTTTGAACACTTAGTATGATCTATATAGGTCAATGATAAACGAAAATATGATACAAGGCCCCCGAAACCGAATTTTTCCTTTAATTCAAACATCACCTGTCATTTACTTTTAGTCCATATCAACTGCTTACTTTCCGCAAGTCTTGTCCTTCAAACAATTTCTTTCCGCAAGACTTGTCCTTCAAGCATTTACTTTCAGCAAGTCTTGTCCTTCAACCACTTTACTTTTCAGTCTTGTATTTACTTTCTTTACTTCCAGTCATTTACTTTCCAGTGCTAAAATGACAACCAACCCACGCTACTTTTAGTACTAAAATCACAACCAACCCCCAACTGTCTTAATTTCCATCTTCGAAAGAACAACTATCAACTAATTCCCTTGGGTTCGACCCCTACTTACCGCTTTACTACCCAATAGTAGAGTACGAGTAGCGGACTTATAAATTCATTTTTGCACAGAGACATTGCACCTTAACGACACTGTAGTGCGCTTCGTCAAAATTGGCGCCGTTGCCGGGGAGTTAGCTTTCTGACTAGTTGTTCTTTTCTTTTGTACCCGTTTCTGCATAACCATGTCTCGCGAAGGAAGCCACCATGACTATCAGGATGACGACGAGATGAACTTGTACGATCGAAACAATGAGGCGCCGCCTCCATTTATTGACGATCCGGAACAACTCATTAGAAACCAAAGAGCTCGTAATAGGGAGGCCATTCGAAGAAACCAAGGACCACCCGAGGACCGAAATGAAGCTGGTCTAGTGTAACCCCCTAGACATCCCCCACCTCGACAAGTACCAAGGCGAGAACCCATCTTGGATGACTACTATGGGGATAACAACTTCCGTGAACCTACTATGGGAGAACTGTCGGCACCGGATTTCAGAAATAAGCCATGGTGCATTTACGAGGGCCCTGAGCTAGAAAACATCGCCATCAACACATCAGTGGTCCACAACCTGCCCAAGTTCTCAGGAACTCGTGGAGAATCAGCAACAACTCATCTCCAACGCTTACACGGCATTTGCCAAAACCTAAAACCCAATGGCGTGAATGTAGACGACTTCAAGTTGAAGGCGTTCTATTTTTCCCTCATTGACTCGGTGAACGACTGGTTCCTTTCATTGCCTTCCG
Organism: Rhodiola kirilowii; assembly: GCA_033675215.1. Classification (NCBI taxonomy): domain Eukaryota; kingdom Viridiplantae; phylum Streptophyta; class Magnoliopsida; order Saxifragales; family Crassulaceae; genus Rhodiola; species Rhodiola kirilowii. The sequence continues at coordinate 27,785,791 of CM066193.1, forward strand.
GTAGCATCAGAACATGGGCTCAGATGCAAAAGAAATTCCTGGACAAATACTACCCGGTGGGAAGAGCAATGCAAGTGAGGAGACAACTGCAGGACATCAAGAAGGGGCCCAATGAAACCATGTACGATTACCTGGAGAAATTCAATCGCCTGGAGAGAAGCTGCTGCACCCTTGGACTGCCCAAGAAACTCATCATCGAATACCTCATTGATGGATTGAGACCCTTAGACAAAATGCTCCTGGATGCCTCAGCTGGAGGATCCATGATGAATCTATCACTGAGTGGCATAAGGAATCTCATCACCAACGTTGCTGAAAATGCCCGATTCAGAGAAGAGACAACTCGACAAGAAGAATTCTCCCGAACAAAGAATGTGGCAAAGGCTGAAGAAACACCGATGAACTCTATGCCAGAGGAGATGAAACAAATAAAGGAAATGATGGTTCAGATCCTACAAAGGCAGCCAGCTCAAGTGAAACCTTGCGAATTTTGCGGTTCTACAGACCACAAGACTGACGCATGCCCAACATTAATAGTAGAAGAACCGGGAGAAGTGAACGCAGTGGTAGGATACCGAGGATACAACAACAACAACAGCAACGACAGAGCCGGACCAAACCGGCAGTATAATCAAGCAACCAATCCAAGCTGGCAAAACGACAACCATCCTCCGAGGGAGACACAACAAGCCGCACCGCAATTAGCTCAGTCATTCTACCAACCTCCCCACCGGCAGTACAACCAGAACGCTCCATCAGCAGGCCAATATCAACAGAAGGGACAAAATCAGTACCAAGCAAACTCAAGCAGTCAGCAAGGACCAAACAAATTGCTTGAAGACACAATGAAGGAGCTCGCAGGAATCGTAAATCAATTGGGTACTTCGCTACACCAATTCCAGGAGAAAACTGACGGGGCAATTTCAGATTTGACCAAACAAATGTCCCAGCTCGCCACCGCAATGTCTGCACTCATTAATGAGCCTGGCCGACTACCTTCACAAACCATCCAAAACCCAAAGGCGAATGTCAGCATGATAAGGAAGTCAAACATGAAGGTAGCACTGGAAGAAACAGCACGATCCACAACTTACAAACTTACGGACAAACACTTCACCCGTAGGCACCGTCCTGATTGGAATCAAGAAGAAGACCGACCCAATGATGGCAGAACGTGGGTCACGCATGCTGACAATGGACGTTATACATTCACGGTTAGCATGACACCTCCATCGATTACACACTTTGACATACCGGCATCTGGCTGGGATGACAATGACTCTAATGGTCTCAGATGGGATTCCCCAACTAACATCTATGCATCAGAGCAAAACATTTACCTAGAAGATCAGGAGTTAAAAGGGCCCGATCATACAAACCCAGAGCCAAAGGATGAGCAGAATGGCCCGATAGTGGAAAGATCCCTCACTTCAGATCAGGAGTCACAACCGGAAAAGGATAAGGACCCAGGGGCCTTCACAGTTACATGTGGTATTGGTGAAGCCCAAATTCACAAGTGCTTAATCGATCTTGGGGTTGCCGTCAATGCCATGCCTTACTCCTTATATTACTTATTGGGGCTTGGTCCATTGAAACCACCAAGGTCAAATATCGAGTTGGGAGACAAGTCGTGTATCCGTCCGGTTGGAGTGCTTGAAGATCTAATACTCCATGGAGGAGAGCTCGTCGTTGCTGCAGACTTTTATGTAATAGAAACGGGAGAGGCCAGCGAAGACGACCCTCCAACGCTTATATTAGGATGGCCTTTTCTCTTCGCCACCAAGGCATGGATCGACATGGGCAAGGGCTTGTTATCACTTACATTTGGTGGAAAATTTCAGATTTCTACATTGATAATTATAATGACCGCTCAAGTACAAGGAAACCTCCAGACATTGTGCCTGTCTCGAATCTCAGTACACAAATTTCTGATCTGCCAAGAGAGACCGTAAGAGTAGCAAGACCAGCAGCTATGGTCAAAAGTCCCTTACCTTCTCAGAGACAATGGAAAGAAAAACCACCGAAACAAAGGAGTCCTGACCCGAGCACATCATCTCACAAGAAATCGGGGAGAGTCAAGGCAAGAATGAAAGTAGGCGCTCCGCGACACTACAACCTAAGCTACCCATGGGATCCCACCTTATGATCCAGGAATGAGGTACTGTCAAGCTAACGATGTTAAACAAATGCACTGGTCGGGAGGTAACCCGACATCTATCTTACTTTCAGTCATTTAATTTCAGTCATTTAGTTTTTTGCCTTAAGTCATTCTCACCTTGCCTGTATATATTTGCTTGCAATTAACTTTTGAACTAAGTTGTGCTGCGAGGCACGCCTTCGTTCAAAAGTGTGGGGTGAGAACCACCTTTGTACATAGTTAATTAACATGTTTTTTCTTTTCCTTTTCCCTTAATATTATCTTTTTGAAAATATGAACTTGAGAATGTGAAAAAGATAGATCTAAATTCATGCATTTACCTTGTGAAATCTCACCTGTATAAAAACTTAGGATGTAACTTCTCATTTGTCCCTTTGTGCTGAGATATACAGGCGATGTGGAGTTGATATAAACTGCCCTAGAGAGGCTTGGCAAGCACTCGAAGGACTGGATTTCACTATATGGGTTACGAAGTTAGTGGAGGCTGCACTTCGGGTTTCAAAGAAGATCAGAGTCATCTTCGCCATGCAGCGTTTATGCAAGAAGCGGGACGGGAATCAAACCGTCCTATCTCTAGTCAGAGTAGCTGGGAAAATAGATGAGCGACCCTCATCTTGACCCGCGCGAAACGGCAAGGATGAGAAAGAGCGAGGAGGTATTTCCATATGCTCTCGGGCGACGATTGGGCCTCCCAAAGAAAGGTTGAGAAAATGGACTAGCAAGTCACAAAGAAGCAAAAGCTCGAAGAAGCTAATCAAAGGCCAAAAGTCAAAATTGTGAAGGTTTTAACCGAACAAAAGTGAAGAAACTCCAATTCAACATCAAAGGCCAAAGGCCAAAGGCCAATTCACTTCAGAAGCTGTCCCTCACCAAAAAGAAATCAAAATGCTCAACTCAGTGAAACCCAAACCAAATCATGTGCTAGAGAAAGCGATAAGTTAACCATATAGTGCGAGTCGGTCCAGAGAATGCAGTCCAGGAGCCTGAAAAGGGCTATCTCCCGAAACATCCAAATTATTTTGCATCTCAGCTCGAAGGTAAAAGTATCAAGTTTCTTCTAAGAATTTACACGGTTTAGTTTGGTAATAAGTAAGTATTGCATGAATTAGGATAAATCTAGTCCCGCATTCTCAATTTCATATTTAAAAAGTTTACTTGAATTTTGTGTTCCGCCCTTAAATAGCATTGTTCGGGACGAACAACTAAAAGTGTGGGGTGATCTGATGGACCATATTTATATGATTCATTAAGACAGTTAAACCCACCAAATTAGACTCTTTGTCTATTTAACTTTTGCTTGTTAGTTCCACTTTTGTTCTACAGGCTATTTCGAGGTCTAGAGATGATACGAGCTAAAAAGGAGTTTTAAAGCTGAAAATGGATTACGAGTCAGGACACGACCAGATTCCAACTGTACAACTTTCATGATCCTAACCTGGAATCACTCAAACAAGTCCAATCGAAGGGCAACCAGAGTCAGACCGGAGCTGAAAGGACCCGATGGCTTTTGGGGAAAAGATAACAAAGCTCTCCACCACTCTCCCCTTGCCACATGGGCGGCGGCTTTGAGCTCAAAGACACCTAGCTGGCGGCTCTCCTCCCTTGCCACCTCACCCCGGCGGCTAAAGCCCTCCCCCTCCCATCTCATGCCATGTGTTGAGCTTCTTTTCTCCTCCCTTGCCAAGTGTGTGGCTCTCATTCCTCCCCTTAGCATATAAATAGACATCTTCCCCTCCTTTGTAAATCATCCCACAATCCCATTCACAACAATCATCTCATACCACAAGCTCTCACTTCTCTCTAGATTTTGGGCACAATCATGTAAACACTTTACTTTGATATTGAAGTTTGATCTTGAGTACTCTAGTCGGTTCTTGAAGTACTCAAGCTTTTCCTTACTGTTCTTGAGTTTACTCCTGTTGGTTCTTGAGTATTCTCCCTCTTACTTTCCTTGTCTTTACTTTCGAAAACTTTACTTTACAGTCTTTCAAAAACCATTACTTTTGCAAGTACTTAGCTATGATATCCACCTCTATGGATATTCGTAGCTAATCCCTTCATTCGGTTGAAGGGGTGTACTTGTATCATAAAATGTTTTAGACCCTTCTCTTAGTGCCTCTTTGTGTTCAGAACTTATTCTATGTGCCATATATATGTTAGAACACACATGGTTGAGTGGATGCTTGAAATGGCAAAACTCTTCCATGGGGTTCGTGAACATACACGGTTAAGTGGATGCTTGAAATGGCAAAGCTTAATCGTGGAGTTCAACCTTTCTTAAACACCACTCGGTTGATCGGAAATGATTGATCAGGTGGATGCACATAGGCTAGTATACCTTGAAATGGGGTGCTAGTCTAAATAGAACAAGTGCTCTATGCCTTGAAATGGGCTAGACAGTGTGGCAAGTCAAGTGCTTGAAATGGCCTTGATACACTTTTGAACACTTAGTATGATCATTAGAGGTCAATGATAAACGAAAATATGATAGAAGGCCCCAGAAACCGAATCTTTCCTTTAATTCAAACATCACCTGTCATTTACTTTCAGTCCATATCAACTGCTTACTTTCCGCAAGTCTTGTCCTTCAAGCAATTTCTTTCCGCAAGACTTGTCCTTCAAGCATTTACTTTCAGCAAGTCTTGTCCTTCAAGCACTTTACTTTTCAGTATTTACTTTCAGTCATGTATTTACTTTCTTTACTTTCAGTCATTTACTTTCCAGTGCTAAAATCACAACCAACCCATGCTACTTTCAGTACTAAAATCACAACCAACCCCCAACTGTCTTAATTTCCATCTTCGAAAGAACAACTATCAACTAATTCCCTTGGGTTCGACCCCTACTTACCGCTTTACTACCCAATAGTAGAGAACGAGTAGCGGACTTATAAATTTATTTTTGCACAGAGACATTGCACCTTAACGACAGTGTAGTGCGCTCCGTCAGTCCTGAATGAAGTTCACCCCCGTCTTACTTGGTGTGAATGTGCATCCACCGGGAATTTTGAGCCTCGCCCAGGCATCGACTAGTGCATACTCGTTACGAATCCAATCACCTCCTTCCTGCCATCCAAACATCTCTCGAATCTAAGGAGGATTAATGGTGTGCCACTCTCCTCGGTGTCTGTAAGATATACCCTCATAGTCCTGCTGCCCGATGTAGTGAAATGAAGCTAGAAACTCACAAGTGTCCTCTACATCGGTGTCACTATGGAGGGTTTGCAGTCCTAGCCAACCACTGATTGTAAGCAGCTCTCGGACTCGGTCCTCAAATCCGGTGAGTGTCAGAAACTCGGTGTCCACAAATCCACTCGCTGTATGTTTTTGAGCCATCAATTGGAGTAAATCTGTTCAAAAGTGGGCGCCATGAACTGCAAATAATAATGCCGGACACATTCAGATCATTATTCGAAAACAAGACTGAAAATCGAACCGGTCAACATTGGTCAACGGTGTCTGCGGATCATGCACACTTTAACTGTGCCATCCGCGAAGCTAAATTGTAAGGCATCCGTGGATATAAAGTGCTCATCATCCGAGGTTCTGGGAATTCAGTCCAGGATCGGCGATCGGAATCCTTCGATCGGAATCCTTGAATCCAACTCAAAATCGACTACTTAACAATCTTATATACCTCTAGATGACTCAACACCTCATGATTCAACACCAATCATCCATGAAAGCGAAGGAAATCGAATCGATTGGAACAAACCCTAGAAATTATAATAGAAAACCCTTAGAAATACCTCAACCTCCAGTGGATGTCGTTTTCGATCCTGAAATTGGGTGAAGGTAAGGTTGAACGAAGCTCCGATGTTGGCTGGTCACGGAGGAATGGACGGGTGATGGAGCATATTTATATGATTCATTAAGTACTACTAAACCCACCAATTAAGACATTTGGTCATACGAACAAGTGCTTGTTAATGCCATTTTGTGTATATAGGCGATTTTGGGGTCTTGATGGACCATAATTATACGAATCATAAACACAATTAAACCCACCAAATTAGACTCTTTGTCTATTTAACTTTTGCTTGTTAGTTCCGATATTTATCTACAGGGTATTTTGGAGTCTAGAGAGAATACACGCTAAGGAGAGGATCTTACGCTGAAAAGATATTACGAGTCATTCCAAGGTCACGACCAGATGCTGACTGAAGAAATCTTAAGATCCTGACATTAAATTACTCAAAACAAATCCAACCAAGGAGCAACCAAAGTCAGTCTGGAGCTGAAATACACCGATAGTTTTGTGAAAACTTCACAAAACTCACTAAAACCTCCACCTTTGCCCTTATGACCGGCGGCTTCTTGTGAAGAGGGTGAGTCATGGGTGGCAAAGCCACCTTGCTTCCTCCATGGATGACCTCCAACCGGCGGCTTTTGCAAGCCATGGATGGCTTGCCATGTGGTGGCTCCTCCTCCACACATCTCCTCCTCCCATGGCTATAAATAGAACCTTCCCCTCTCATTTGTAATCATCCACAATCCCAAAAAACACAAAACACTTCTCTCTCTAAGTTTGGCACTTTGTAAGTTTGGTTTTCAATCTATAATACTCCTGTTGGTTCTTGAGTATTATAGTTCGGTCTTGAGTACTCTTGTCGGTTCTTGTAGTACTCAAGCTTGTCTTTACTATTCTTGAGTACTCTTGTCGGTTCTTGAAGTACTCACCCCTTTCCTTTACTTACTGTCTTTCAAAAACCGTAAGTACTTAGCTATGGTATTCACCTCTATGGATATTCGTAGCTAAACTCTTCATTCGGTTGAAGGGGTGTACTTGTATCATAAAATGTTTTAGGCCATATTTTTAGTGCCTCTTCTTTTTATTCAAAACTTGTTCTATGTGCCATATATTAGGCCAGAACTTCCAAGGTTGAGTGGATGCTTGAAATGGCAAAACTCTTCCGTGGGGGTTCGTGAACATACTCGGGTAAGTGGATGCTTGAAATGGCAAAGCTTGTCTGAGGAGTTCGACCTCTTTTAAACACCATTTGGTTTGATCGGAAATGATTGATCAAATGGATGCACATAGGCTAGTATACCTTGAAATGGGGTGCTAGTCTAAATAAAACAAGTGCTCTACGACCTTGAAATGGGCTAGACGGTGTGTGCAAATCGAGTGCTTGAAATGGCCTTGATACACTTTTGAATACTTAGAAGGATCACTAAAGGTCAATGATAAACAGGCTATGATACAAGGCCCCAGAAACTGAATGCTTTCCTTAGATTTAAAAAACCCCTTGCATTTACTTTCTTAGTATAAACTGCTCTATCAACTGCTCACGTTCCGGAAGGCTTGCCAATCACGCATCACCCGCTATAAGTCTTCTACTTTTATTTTCAGTACTTTACTTTTCTGTCATTTACTTTTCCGCAATAAAAACCAAAACCAACCAACCAATCACTTACTTTTCCGCACTAAAACCTCAATCAACCTAAAACACGCTCCCTCGCTGTACAAATCCCTCAAAGAACGACTATCCCCCTAATTCCCTTGGGTTCGACCCCTACTTACCACTTGCTACCCAGTAGTAAGGTCACGAGTAGCGGAATATAAATTTGCTTTTGCACAGAGAACACCGCACCTTAACGACAGTGCGGTGGGCTCCGTCAGGTCTAAAGAGGAAACATGCCTAAAAGGGAAGATTTATGCCCAAAAAGCACACCAAGCATTTCTGGCCAGCCAAGGCCCGAGGAAAACCTACCGAGACCAACGCCCGAGCCCGATCGGCTTGCGCCCGAGCAAAACTTCAAATCTGGTCACGACCACTTTCCGGCGGCGTTCCAGCAAATCTAGCTCGAGCATTCATCTTAAAATCACTTCAAAATGCTAGAACCATCGCCCAAATGCTGAGAACGCAATTCCGAGGACTCAAGCCCGATCAAGGCAAAACAAGGGCAATTTCGGCCGTTTTGGGATTTCGACCATGTTCCGGGCAGAATTTGGCTTAGCATTCTTCTTGAGATCATCTTAGAATGACTTTTTCATTCAGAATACACTCTCCAAAATCCAAGAAGCTCCGGCCAAAGCTCCGGTCAGATTCCAGCCATATGCCGGCGAACTCCGGCCATACTCCGGCGAACCTCCGACGAGCCTCCGATCAAACCAATTCCGACCACCACCACGCTCCGGTCATTTCTTGCTCCGGCGACAAATTCCGGCCAAATCCAACTAGTCCAACCAAAGGCAACTAAAGTCTAACCAGAGTTGTGAGGGAACCGATGGCTTTTGAACAAATATCACAATCCACCATCTCCTCCACCTCATGGCCGGCGGCTTTCCATGGGAGAGTGACACATGGGCGGCGGCTTTGGGAGAGGGAAAGTCATTTGGCACATGGGAAGGGAAGTGAAGTGGCTTTAAGATCTTTTAAGCCAAAGGATATTTCTTCCCCATAGATATTTCTTCTCCAATACTTAGCTCCCAAGTTTCCTATCCTATAAATAGAGGAGCAAGCCTCATGTAAACACATCCTATTCCTCTTGTTCGAATTCCTTAGAGAGATAGAGAGCTTAACTCTCTTCTCTTCATTTTCAATACACATTTTGTTCTTCACTTGTTCTTGATTTGTTCTTCATTTTGAAGCTACTTCCCTTGCTTTGATCTTGCTTAGGAGCTCCTCTCCTCCACTTGTTGTAGGTACAAAGCCACGGCTTCCTTACTTTTCCTTTACTTTCTTTACTTGTTCTTGCTTTCCTTTGCCTTGTTCCTTTACTTTCCTTTACTTTGTTATTGCTTTGGAGCTCATCTCCCTTTACTTGTTCTTGTTCAAAGCCACGGATTGCTTGTATTCCTTGACATGAATTCAAGTAGCTAAGACTTATATTCGGTTGAAGGTGTTTCTTATATCATGAATCGTTTCTAGACTCTTTGCTTAATGCTTCTTTGTGTTCAAAACTTGTTCTATGTGCCATATATTAGGTCAGAACACCATTGGTTGAGTGGAGGCTCGGAAGAGCAAAGCTCTTCCATGGGGTTCGTGAACATACGTGGATAAGTGGAGGCTTGGAAGAGCACATCTTATCTGTGGAGTTCAACCTCTTTTAAGCACCATTTGGTTGATCAGGAATGATTGATCAAATGGATGCACATATTAGAACAAGAGTTCTATGTCTTGAAAAAGACTAGATGGTGTGGCAAGTCAAGTGCTAGGAATAGCCTTGATACATCTTTGAACATTTAGTAAGATCATTAGAAGTCGATGATGAACGATGATATGATATAAAACCCCTTAACCGAATCCTTTCCTTCCATTAAAATATCAACTGTTTACTTTCTGTACATTTACTTTCTGTCATTTACTTTTACGCACTGTAATTTACTTTCTGTATAAACAACCTAAACCCAACCCCAATCGCACTTTAATTTATGTGTAAGCTTCATTAAAGAACAACTAATCCACCAATTCCCTTGGGTTCGACCCCTACTTACCACTTGCTACCCAGTAGTGAAGTCGCTAGTAGCGGACTTATAAATTTATTTGCACACATTGCCTCGCGACAAGGCAGCTCTGTCAAAATTGGCGCCGTTGCCGGGGAGTTGTGCATCGGAATAGTTGTTCTTTTTGTTTTTCTTTTGTTTGTTTAATCATGTAGTTCACAAAGTCTGTCTACTACGGAAGCGAGCCTTGGAACAATAAGGAGTTTTCCCCACCACCCTTCGAACTTGAAGTCCGCGAGAAGATCAATAACATAGAGCAATCCCGGGACGAAACTTTGCACGAGTACTTGGCATACTTTGACTCCATTGTGACGAGCTGCCCGCACCATGGATTCACCAACCACGATCTTCTTCAAAGGTTTCTCAATGGGATGATGCCACAAGAGTGGAATTGGCTAAATGATGCAGCAGGAGGCTCGGTGAACAACTTAGACATGGATGATCTTTGGAACTTAATAGATGATTTGGCCGCGAGGTCAAAACTAAGACAAGATCAGGCCGAGCCGCTCAAGGACGATATAATGGAGCTGGCAGCTAGCACCCAGCAGTTGGCCGCAGACATACAGCAATTGAATGCCACGATGCACCAAAATCAAGCCAGATCCGAGGAAGCATGGGCAGAAATAGAGGTGGCTATGAAAGAAACTGATTATCTGATCAATGAGATGCGCAAGCCAAGGGTCATCAAAGAAGAGCCTACATGGGAGCCCACGGAGCCAACCGAACCACTAGAACCGGTCCTCGCTACCGAGTTGCCCAAATCAGACCCAGACCTCAGTGTGATTGCCCCCGGAGACCATATAAATGACGAGGATGAGGACCCATGGTTGCCTGAAGAAGAACTCCACTCAGATTACCCCTGGGAGTTAGAAGAAAAACTGCCCAATTCAGGCCCCGTCCTCATCACTAATCTGCCCGAGGAAATCACGCCAGTCCAGCACCTCATTGCCAAACCACCCGAGACATGCCCGAGACATGCCCGATCCTCACTGCCGAACTAACCGATAAAATCACGACAGGCCCGGTCCTCACTGAAGTGCTGCTCGAGAAAGACCTGGTCCTTATGGCCGAGAAGCCCCTACCTAACCCTTCATGTTTAATGCACATCACATCCACCGAAGATCATGTGACCAATGATGATGAGGTGCAAGGGGAGTTGGAGGCAAATCAAGGGCCAGAAGAGCCGATGGAGCACTCACTCGTCATGAGTCAAGAAAAGCCGGCTGAAAACTCACTCGTTCTAGGATGGCCAATCATCTCTGCCACAAAGAAGAGGCTTGGCATGGGAGCAAGCTCAAGGTTGCTCGTGTTCAATGGCACAATACTAAACTTCCAGAATTGCAAAGGTGCCACCCATTCAAACATGAAGAAACGGCCAAGACATGGGCCAAAGGAATGGAAGCCGGGAAGGAGGAACAAGAGAGCTCGACTTGATGGACCATCAACTATGGTCAAGGAATCTTCGCCTTCTCGGGGATATGTGAAGAAGAAGCCTCCGGATCAAGGGAGAGCAGAACTGAGCCCGCTGCCATATGTGTTCTTTGGGCAAATCAAAAGGGCAGCCGAGAAGAAGTTCAACCTCACACACCCATGGGATCCGAACTTATGATCCATGATCGAGGTACCGTCGAGCCAACGACGTTAAACAAAGGCACATGCCGGGAGGTAACTGATAAGTCGTAGTTGTACAACTATTTTATATGTTTAAACCCCGTCTCTTAGTGTTATCTGTATATTATTTCACTACCTGTGTGTAGTTTTCATTCTCAGGTACATTCGGAGACCATGGAAGGAATACCGGCTAAAGAGAGCCTATTAGAGGATGTTCTGCGTGAAAAGAAATGAAGACCGAAGCACTTTGGAGTTTTCATCAGTGCAGTCCGCGGATGGCTAAATGATTAAGAGCGCGGAGGTCTCCTGATTTGTCAATAATATGAAGACGTCCGCGGGTGACAAAATGCAAGAGGCGTCCGTGCGTAACGCCAGCTGTCAAATTTCCTAAATTTCTGATTTGCATTGTCGAGAGAAAACACAGAGAAAATTGAAGGGCCGCATTGGGGAAGAGGAGAAGGGAATTCGAGGAGTTGGAATTGAAAAGAGATAAAAGAAAAGAGAAAAGAAAAGATCATCTTCTTCTTTTTGGCCGTGTGGCTTGGAGGTTCGACTGCCAGCTTTTGTCCATGTGAAATTGAGGGAGAACTGATTGGTTCTAAGAAGCATTTGTCCAGACATCATCATCCCAGCAGGAGATACACTCCATTGATTCCTATTGTCATCAGTACTTTCTATTTCATTTCATTACAAAACTTGATTATGTGTTCTATTACCATGAGTAGCTAAACTCATTTGTGTAGGCTAGAACTTGAAATTGTGATGTATTGACTTGAGACTATGATTGAATTTCTATGTTTTGCGTCATATTACTGTGCATTGCTTATGGAATTGACATGTTAGCATGAGTGGAACCCTAGCGGGGGAGCTAATGTTTGTGTGTTAATTTCGATTATCAAAGTTTACTAGCAACCTAGCAGGGATAGTAAACTAGGATACAAGTAATATACCACTAGGACTGACACCCTAGGACAACTTGTAGTGCAACCTAGCGGGGAGCTATAAGTTGTAAAACATTAGAAATCAAAACTGTTTGGTCCATGATTTAGTCTTGCATCACATTCGAAAGTACTAGCCTGCACTGTTCTTTGATACTTGAATTTGTGTGACTATTCCTATTGATACTTGATCATTGCTACTTGATACTTGCGTTTTATTTAACTTGTTTTGAATTTACCCCCCATTGTTACTTTTGTACTTAGTAAACAGGTTCTCAAACGATCTCTGTGGATACGACCCGACTTACCACAAGCTAGTCGGAAAGAAAGAAATTATTATTTTTGACGGGTACGACGACGCCCGTCAAATTTTAATTTTGGCGCCGTTGCCGGGGATCGGTAACGAAGAATCTACTAAGGATTCTATTTCTTTTAGGATATTTTACTGTCTTTTATTTTGTCACTTGATTGCTCTCTGTTTAAGTAACAATGTCGCGGAGAAGTGTTGAGGGTGATAATGAAGAGCAAAGTAGTGTGCAAGGGGATAACATTCGAGAACGGAGGCAAGGATTGCCCGCTGTTGATCAAAGAGTACCACCCCCCAGAAATCAGCAATATGTGAATGAATTTGCTAGACATCGTGTAGCTAGACACGATAATTATGATGATTACGAGGCTGAGTTGGATCGACAATACCTCGGTGGAGGAAACCAACATGGACAGCTAGCGAGGCGTCGGGATTTGGGACGCACCATGAGAGGAGTCTGCGCCCCATATATTGTTGGGGCACCTTGGTGCATTAGGTTGGATGAGGACGCAGATGGCATCGAGATAAAGAGTGGGGTGATTCATCACTTGCCCAAGTTTGGAGGAATGCCCGACGAGAACCCCCTAAGGCACTTGAAGGAATTTCATGGAATTTGCATGTCCATGAAATCAGCATCGGTTTCAGAGAATATTTTTAAACTAAAGACATTTCCTTTTTCGTTAGAAAGTCAAGCTAAATCTTGGTTAATGTCTTTGCCTTCAGGTTCTATTACATCATGGGATCAATTGCAAAGAAAGTTCATGGACAAGTACTACTCCCATTCGAAGGCGGCTTAAACGAGGAAGGAGCTCTCTATGCTTCGACAAGGACGTGGAGAGACATTGTTCGATTATTTGGCGAGGTTTCGGCAATTGGAAGAGAACTGACCGAATCATGGAATCCCAAGGATGCTGCATGAATACTTTATGGATGGGATGATTCTCATGGAAAGAAGAATGCTAGATGCCTCAGCCCAAGGGTCAATCCTTGACATGTATCCCGAGGAGATATGGGAGTTGATTGAGAAAGTTGCGGAGGGCACAAGGTATTTAGAAGAAACCTATAAACCTGCACCTGTTGCTAACGTAAATGTACATTCTAAATTGCAGGAACTGAAGGATATGTTGGCTAAATTAGTGACGCAACAACCACAAAGAAATCAACAAGTGGAGTGTAAGGTAAACAAGTCCACTTATAATTCGATAAATAATGATAACGCTATTTTTCAGGAAAGAACAGAAGACGTGAACATTGTGGGATACATAAACAAGGGAGATTTGCCACCAAGAAGGACTGATGGATACCAAGGCAACAACAAATGGCAGCCGAGACAAAATGAGGGTCGTTGGCAAAGGAACAACAATTACGATGCGGGGCAATCCTCGTATCCACAAAAGCAGCCGTACAAACCACCACAAATCAGACAAGGAGATGAGGACCTAATGAAGGAATTTAAGGATGAGATGAGAGGAATGTTCAAGGAACTCAATCAAAAGATTGACCACCAAGCTGGAGACGTTAACGAATTAAAGAAGCAAATGTCACAAATGGCCAGGGTAGTGTATGAAAGGCGGGAAGACAAAGGGAAGCTACCGTCGCAAACGATTCCCAACCCGAAGTCCAATATCAGCGCTGTAATGCTTAGAAATGGAAAACAAGTGAAGAATGGAATGGAAGAGCTGAATGAAGATCCTACCTCAGTGCAGCACGCGGACGCCTCACCAATTAAGGCGCGGACGCCTGAAGAATTACAAACAAATTGTTAATGCAAATATATACACATATATTTGTGTTAATGTAAATATATTAGCATAATTGTATTTAGACTAGAATGATTTACTTTCCTAGACTAGCATAGCTACTTCCTAATTGGTCTTTCCCCTCTTGTATAAATATGTGCATAACCTAGTAATACAAATGAGCATTCTGTCTACTTCAACTCAGTGTTTACATGGTATCAGAGCTGCCCTTGTGAGCATTTTTGTTTGTCTACCCTGGTGTGTAGACGTTTGGAGATCTTGAGATTCACCTATTGGTCTCAGATCCATTTTTTTCCTTCACTTCACTTTTTTTTTCTTTTTCTTTCTTCTCGACAAGTTTTTTACCAGATCGGTTTTTTTTTTGTGTGATTTGTCACCATGTCGGACAAGACGGATGTTGATACTGTGGTCACTAGTATCATTCCGGTGTCCCCTAAAATCACCGATCATAAATTAGTTGGTTCTAACTATTTGGATTGGTCCAAAACTATTAAGTTTTATCTACGCAGTATTCGGAAAAGTCATCATTTGACAGATGATCCCAAACCTGATGATGAGGATTGGTCTGAGAATGATGCTCGTCTGTTCATTCAAATCAAGAACTCAATCGACACATCCATTGTCGGGTTGATTAATCACTGCGAGTACGTCAACGAACTTATGGAATATTTGCGATTTGTATATGCGAGCAGTGACGATATGTCGCGCATATTCAATGTTTGCAAGGCTTTCTATCATGCAGATCGGAAGGATCTACCGGTTAAGTCATACTTCATGCAACTCAAACAAACATTTGAGGAGTTGAATGAGCTGCTTCCTTTTAGTACCGACATCAAAGTGCAACGCACTCAGAGGGAGCAAATGTTTGTAGTCAGTTTTCTATGTGGACTTGGATCCGAGTATGAATCTGTCACTTCTCAGATTTTGTCAAGTGCTGAAATTCCCAGCGCCAATGATGCTCTTTCTCGTGTTTTGCGCGGAGAACTTTCTACTTTGGCCACTTCAGCACCTGTCCTTCCGGGATCTAGTGCCCTTGTTGGCCACAAGACTAGATATGATCGTCCGCCCAACAGGTCTACTCAAGAAAGTCCTCGGGATGTAAAGGGAACAGAGGAGAGAGGAAAAGTGGTGTGCTATTACTGTCACGAGCCTGGTCATACGAAACGCACTTGTGTGCAGTTACAAAACAAATTGAAACGGAATCAGTTTGCTCATGCTGCGGTTGCTAGTGACTCATCCTCATCCACTCCTACTTATACACTCACTGCAGAAGAGTATGCCAAGTTTCAGGCTCTTTTATCTTCACAACAATCTTCTTCTTCTATCACTGCAGTTGCGGAGTCAGGTATCTCCAATACATGCCTCATTTCATCGTCTCCTAAATGGGTCATTGATTCTGGCGCAACAGATCATATGACAGGTAACTTTAAATTGTTTTCCCATTTTTCAAATACGCCCCCCTCCAGTGTCACCCTGGCTGATGGCACCATTTCAAATATCAATGGATCTGGCACTACTAATCCTACTACATCACTTTCTCTTTCATCTGTCCAATATGTTCCTGGTTTTTCCTTTAACTTGCTCTCTGTTCGTCAACTTACTCGTTCGTTGAACTGTTCAATCTCATTTTTTCCTGATCATTGTTTGTTTCAGGATCTATTGACGAAACAGATTATTGGTAGTGGACATGAATCAGGAGGCCTCTACGTGTTGGATACTCATCTCAACAAGCCTATTGCATGCCCTAGTATATCCACTCCGTTTCATGAGCATTGTCGGTTAGGTCACCCATCTTTGTCTTCATTCAAACAGTTGCGTCCTCACTTTCACAGTTTATCTCATTTAGATTGTGAGTCTTGTCGGTTTGCTAAACACCACAGAACACCTTCTGCTCCAAGAGTCAATAAGAGGTCTAACTTTCCTTTTGAACTAGTTCACTCTGATGTTTGGGGTCCTTGTTCAGTTTTGTCTAAATCTGGTTTTAGATATTTTGTTACCTTTGTGGACGATTTCTCCCGTACTACTTGGCTTTATTTAATGAAATCCCGTTCAGAATTATTTACTCACTTTGTTTCCTTTTGTGCTGAAATAAAGACTCAATTTAATGTCTCAATTCATACTGTACGAAGTGATAATGCTAAAGAGTACTTCTCTGGAGCATTTCAAACCTTTATGCTTCAAAACGGGATTCTTCATCAGTCTTCTTGTGTTGATACTCCTTCACAAAATGGTGTCGCAGAACGTAAAAATCGCCACCTTCTTGAAACCGCACGTGCTCTGTTGTTCCAAACACATGTTCCGAAACACTTTTGGGCCGACGCTATTTTAACTGCTTGTTACCTTATTAATCGTATGCCTTCCTCTGTGTTACAAGGTGCGACACCTTATGGTACTCTTTTTCCTAACAAACCCTTGTTTCATATCGCACCGCGCATCTTTGGGAGCACATGTTTTGTTCGTGATGTGCGCCCACATGTTACTAAACTCGATCCTAAAGCCTTGAAGTGCGTCTTTCTTGGCTATTCTCGACTTCAGAAAGGGTATCGGTGTTTTTGCCCCTCTCTTGATAAGTATCTTGTTTCATCTGATGTCACATTCGTTGAGCACCTTTCCTTTTTTCCTACACCCTCACATTCATCTACTTCTAGTGAGGATGTGGATGATGTGCTTGTTTATGAGGTTCACCAATTGCCACGATCAGAGCCCACACAACTCTCAACGCCTCCTATTGTCCATGTATACTCAAGACGTCAAAATCCTCCTGCTTCTGACCCAGTACCGGAATCTGTTTCACAAGTAGATCCACCTGAATCCACTCCACCTGACTCTGATCTTCCCATTGCACTACGCAAAGGTAAACGCTCATGTACTTATCCTATTTCTGCCTTTGTTTCATATAACCATTTGTCCCCTTCTTCCAAATCTTTTATTGCTTCATTAGACTCTACTGTTGTTCCTAAAACTCTCACTGAGGCCTTATCACATCCTGACTGGCGCAATGCAATGATAGAAGAGATGAATGCTTTGGATGCTAACTGCACTTGGGACTTGGTATCTCTACCTGTAGGGAAGAAGTGTATTGGATGTCGATGGGTGTATACTGTCAAAGTTAATTCCGACGGATCCGTGGCTCGTTTAAAAGCTCGCCTTGTAGCAAAAGGATATGCACAAACCTATGGGAATGATTATTCTGATACTTTTTCTCCCGTGGCTAAGATGACTTCCATTCGTCTTATTATCTCGTTGGCTGCATGTTCTGACTGGCCCTTGCATCAGTTAGATATTAAAAATGCTTTTTTGCACGGGGATCTCGACGAAGAAGTGTATATCGAGCAACCACCAGGGTTTGTTGCTCAGGGGGAGTCTGTCAAAGTATGTCGTCTCCGCAAATCTTTATATGGCTTGAAACAAAGCCCTCGAGCTTGGTTTGGGAAGTTCAGCCAAGTAATTGAGAAGTTTGGGATGAATAAGTGCAAATGTGACCATTCTGTCTTCTATAAGCACTCTCCATCAGGTATCATTCTCCTCGTAGTCTATGTAGACGATATTGTTATAACAAGGAGTGACTACTCAGGTATTGCATCTCTTAAAACTTTTCTTCACGGTCAGTTTAATACGAAAGATCTTGGGGCTCTAAAGTATTTCTTGGGAATTGAGGTCACAAGGTGTAAGAAAGGAATATTCTTATCTCAAAGAAAATATGTTCTGGATTTATTATTGGAAACAGGAAAATCTGAAGCTAGACCGTGCAGTGCTCCTATGATCCCTAATTTACATTTCACAAAGGAAGGAGTAAAATTTGATGATCCTGGAAGATATAGACGTTTGGTGGGAAAATTAAATTATCTTACAGTGACCAGACCTGATATAGCTTATTCGGTTAGTGTTCTTAGCCAATATATGGCTTCTCCCACCATTGATCATTGGAAGGCACTCGAGCAAATTTTATGCTACTTAAAGGGGACTCCCGGACAAGGAATGATATACAAAAATCATGGTCATTTCCAGATTGAATGTTTCTCTGATGCAGACTGGGCAGGAGATAAAGATGATAGGAGATCCACCACTGGTTATTGCGTATTTGTTGGGGGCAATTTAGTTTCATGGAAGAGTAAGAAGCAACATGTTATATCTCGTTCCAGTGCGGAATCTGAATATCGAGCAATGTCTCAGTCGGTTTGTGAGATTGTATGGATTCGGCAACTCTTATCTGAAATTGGATTTAAAATCACTACTCCAGCAAAGTTATGGTGTGATAATCAAGCAGCTCTTCATATAGCTTCAAATCCTGTGTTTCATGAACGCACCAAGCATATCGAAGTGGATTGCCATTTTATTCGTGAGAAATTAGCTGATAACACCATCTCAACCGCGTATGTCACCACGAACGAACAACTTGGAGACATCTTTACTAAGGCACTAAATGGAGTGCGGGTCAACTATATGCGTAACAAGTTGGGCATGATAAATATCTATGCTCCAACTTGAGGGGGAGTGTTAATGCAAATATATACACATATATTTGTGTTAATGTAAATATATTAGCATAATTGTATTTAGACTAGAATGATTTACTTTCCTAGACTAGCATAGCTACTTCCTAATTGGTCTTTCCCCTCTTGTATAAATATGTGCATAACCTAGTAATACAAATGAGCATTCTGTCTACTTCAACTCAGTGTTTACACAAATCAAGAGACGTCCGCGAAAGATAATCATAAGACGTCCGTGGGCTGCAATAATTCAGGTACGGGATTTCCAAATTCTAACACTCCTTTACCATTTCCAATGCAGGTTTCTAAGACGAACAAGAAGTCTATCACAGACAAGGAGGTTTGGGAGTTGTTCAGCAAGGTGGAAATTAACATTCCACTCATTGAGGCTATTCGGCAAATTCCAAGGTACGCAAAATTTCTTAAAGAATTATGTACTAACCGTAGGCGTACGACTAGGAATGAGCAGGTCATGCTAGGAGAAAGTGTATCAGCAGCGATACAAAGGAAGGTGCCCAAAAAGTGTAAGGATCCCGGAACTTTTACTATTCCATGTATTATTGGTAACATGAAGATCGAAAATTGCATGCTAGATCTTGGTGCTTCCATAAATGTTCTTCCTTACTCTTTATATTTGTCTTTGCGTATTGGTCCACTTAAACCTGCGGGTTTGACCATACAATTGGCTGACCGATCATGCACCCAACCTTTGGGTGTGATCGAGGATGTTTTGGTGCAGGTAGAAATTCTTATTTTTCCTGCAGATTTCTACGTGCTGAAAATGGAAGACGAGGGAGCACAAGATCAGCCACCAATTCTATTTGGTAGGCCATTTTTGAAGACGGTGAGAACTAAGATCGATGTGGATAGTGGCACACTTTCCATGGAGGTGGAAGATGAGGTAATAAACTTTAATATATATCAAGCTATGCAATATCCACCTGATGATGCAGGAGTACACGCCTTGGATGCGATCGATGAGCTAGTGGAGTCTTCAGATATTCCCTATAGGGATGATGTTCTTGAAATAATTTTGAGGGAGGCTATTGAGTCACGTGGCACATCAATAGGGATGCTTCGTGATACTAGTGACATGCTACAGGAGCTTAGAGTTTCGCCACCATTAACCCCCAGGTATGAGGCTAATCAAGTTGCTTTAACTAATAAATCTACACTTGTACCATCTGTTGTACAGGCACCTGAGTTGCAACTTAAGCCCTTACCCGAGCATTTAAAGTATATCTATTTGGGAGAGGGTGAGACGTTGCCGGTCATAATCAAGAAAGGCTTGGAGCCTAATCAGGGGGAGAGATTGGCAGCGGTACTGAGGAAACATAAGACTGCGATTGGATGGACACTTGCGGACATCAAGAGAGTGAGCCCTACCGTGTGCATGCACCGGATTTTACTCGAGGATGGAGCCAAACCTGTGAGACAGCCGCAGCGTAGATTGAACCCACTAATGATGGAGGTGGTTCAAAAAGAGGTACAAAAACTTTTAGATGCTAACATGATTTAACCCATTTCAGATAGTCAATGGGTAAGCCCCGTACATGTAGTACCGAAGAAGACAGGAATTACAGTGGAGCTTAATGCTCGAGGTGAGTTGGTGACAAAGAGAATCCAGAACGGATGGCGCGTGTGCATCGACTACAGAAAGCTAAATGTCGTGACACGCAAGGATCACTTTCCTTTGTCGTTCATTGACCAAATGTTGGATAGGCTTGCAGGTAAGCCTTACTTTTGCTTTTTAGATGGATTTTCTGGGTATAATCAAATTCCGATTGCAGCTGAAGACCAGGAGAAGACTACTTTCACGTGCCCATTCGGTACATTCGCATTTCGACGCATGTCTTTCGGTTTGTGCAACGCGCCTGGTACCTTCCAGCGTGTGGTAATGAGTATTTTTTCGGAATTGATTAGGGACTGTGTTGTAGTATTCATGGATGATTTTACAGTGTATGGAAATACTTTTGATGAATGCCTGCTTAATGTTGGTAGAGTGCTTGCACGTTGTGAGGAGACGAACTTGGTCTTGAATTATGAAAAATGTCATTTTATGGTCACTCATGGAATAGTATTGGGACATGTCGTTTCTAGTGAAGGAATACAAGTAGATAAGGCTAAAATTGATTTGATGCTTAGCTTGCCTTATCCTACTGATCAGCGTGGTGTGAGGTCTTTTGTGAGACATGCAGGATTTTATCGCAGATTTTTAAAGGACTTCTCGAAGAGGGCGTTGCCTCTCTCTAGATTGCTGCAAAAGGATGTACCATTTGAGTTTACAGAGGAATGCAAGGCAGCATTCGATGATCTTAAGGCTGCACTAACTAGTGCACCCAGCATTCAAGCACCGGATTGGACACAACCCTTCGAAATAATGTGTGATGCTAGCGACTACGCAGTTGGAGCGGTGCTAGGGCAAAGGAAGGAAAAGAAGCCTGTGGTGATCCATTACGCGTCTAGGATGCTTGACGCGGCTCAGCGAAATTATTCCACGACCGAAAAAGAGCTTTTAGCTGTTATATTTGCTTTGGAAAAATTTTGCCCTTATTTACTTGGTTCTAAAATTGTTGTCTTTTCTGATCATGCAGCCATTCGCTATTTGATTATGATGAAGAAGGAGTCAAAGCCGCGGCTGATTAGATGGATCCTCTTGCTACAAGAGTTCGATGTAAAAATAAAAGACAAGAAGGGCATTGAGAACACCGTGGCCGATCACTTGAGCCGAATAGTGAGAGAAGAGGAAACCGGAGCTATAACCGAAACATTCCCGGACGAGTATTTATTTGCTGTTCAAGAAAAGGCACCATGGTATGCTAACATAGTTAACTACCTGGTGGGAGGTAAGTTTCCTTCGTCATTCACTATTGCTCAACGTTTGAGGCTTAAACATGATTCGAGATATTATATTTGGGATGACCCCTATTTGTGGAAAATTGGTTCGGATCAAGTTGTTAGAAAGTGTGTGTCTGATTCTGAGATTTCTTCTGTGCTTGCTTTTTGTCACGAAAATGCGTGTGGTGGTCATTTTGGACCGAAGAGAACATCTAGGAAGATACTTGATAGTGGCTTCTATTGGCCACACTTGTTTAGAGATGCATATAACCATTGCAAAGCATGTGATAGGTGTCAACGCGTAGGGAATATTTCTGCTAGAAATGAAATGCCTCAAATGCCCATTGTTGTTGATGAGATATTTGATATATGGGGTATTGATTTTATGGGACCGTTTCCCTCTGCATATGGTTTACAATATATATTGGTTGCTGTTGATTATGTATCTAAGTGGGTCGAAGCTAAGGCCACCAAACATGATGATGGTAAGACGGTGGTGGATTTCTTGCGTACTAATATCTTTTGTAGGTATGGAGTACCAAAGGCGGTGATCAGTGACCAAGGGTCACACTTTTGCAATCGTTCCGTCGCGTCGGTGTTCAAACACTTTGGTGTTATTCATCGAGTATCCACCGCCTACCACCCTCAAACCAATGGGCAAGCTGAGGTGTCGAACCGAGAGATCAAGTCTATACTAGAGAAGATGGTGAAGCCGTCGAGAAAGGATTGGCCAATACGACTTGAAGAGACATTGTGGGCTTACATGACCGCCTATAAAACGCCAATTGGAATGTCCCCTTTTAGACTGGTTTATGGGAAAGCTTGTCACCTCCCGGTTGAGGTACAACATAAGGCTTTTTGGGCAATTAAAACATGCAACTTTGATCTAACCAATGCAGGGATTGAAAGAAAGCTACAGTTGAGTGAGTTGGAGGAGCTCCGCTTAGAGGCTTATGAGAGCCAGTCAGACTACAAAGCGAGAGCGAAAATGTACCATGACAAGCACATATTGAGGCGCAGCTATGAAGTGGGGCAAAAGGTACTCTTATTTTCCTCAAGATTAAGACTTATGCCTGGGAAGTTGCGTTCTCGTTGGACAGGTCCATACGTCATTGTAAGGGTGTACAATCATGGGGCGTTGGAATTGCGAGGACCCGAAGGAGGAGAGAGTTTCAAAGTGAACGGGCAAAGAGTCAAGCCATACTATGATGGATTTGAGGCAACTACTGAGGACATTGAACTGGCGGAGCCAGTATATTCTACCTAGCAAGAGGTAATGTCCAGCCAAGAACGTAAAACAAAGGCGCATACCGGGAGGCAACCCGGTGTTTTATTTCTATTTTACACATGTTATAGTGGAATTGGGAAGCTGATAATGCGCATCGAGTGCATTTCTTTTTATTTCTGGTGTTTTCAGGCGATTAAACGAAGAAAAGAAATCTACATCAGTGCAGAACGCACACGTCTTGACAGTTACATGCGCGGACGCCTCAGCAATTATTGCATTTTCTTCAGACGTCCGCGGCAGCAAATCATGAAGACGTCCGCGGTGCTTTTTAAAGGGTTAAAATTGCAGAGCCCAACACCACCACCAGAATACTAGGGGAGTACCAGTTCACTTCTTTTTATTTATTGTCTTTTATTTTTTTTATTTGAGTCTGTTTGTTACACATCTCATCTCTTCAATTATTCTGTGAGGACACGTGTCCATTTAAGTGTGGGGTGGGATGTTGTTGAGTCAGTTGCGCGTCGTGTCTGTTTTTAAATTTCGATGTCGAATGTTATGTGTCGTGATGAACTGATGATGCACTGCTATGCTTTTCTCATATGTCAAAAATCTCATTTCCAGCTTTTTATGACGATTGTGCTCATTTGGTTAAAAATGCGAAATTTAAAAAAAAAATTTGATGCTTTGTTCTTGTGAGTTGTGATATGCAGGGATGTGGAGTTGACAGAAATGTCCTAGAAGGGTACGGCAAATTGAAAGAAGTTCTGATTTTTTGGGTTTGATGATTGAGAAAAGCGGTGGAGTTTGACGCTTCACTAGCCTAGTCCTGAGAGTAGCTCCGTCACCAAGTAATTCAAGTATATTCATGCGTTCACAGTGGTGGCGGGACAGAGAAAACGAACTGTCCATCTCTAGTGGAGTGGCTGGGAATGGGTGGGTAACCCCTACCTTGCCTCATGCAGAAACGACAAGGATGAGAAAAGAGCGGAACGCACTCCTATGCTGTTATTCGGAGGCTATGATTGGAGTGGTTCAAGGGCGCAAATGATTATGTGGACAAGAAACAAATTCAAAAGCCGAAGGCAAACCATCAAGTAAGAAGAAAATCAAAATTTGATTGATTCAAGCAAAGATGTGTCGTTTATCAAAGTCCATACAAGTTAAGGAATTCAAGACTCAACGGAACGAAAGCAGTGAATTAATCACGTGTCAGAGAAAGCCGCCGACTCAATCAAAAGACCAAAACTCAGAAAAGAATGCAGTGTCTGTGGTACCTATAGGGGACTATCTCCCAAACATCCAAGGTCGTTTGGATTGCAACTCGCGAGGTAACAAGTATCGAAAAATCTATCTTTACTCGCATTGTTAGAATCTTAAGCATGATAAGATTAGTTGATGGATTTGGAATTGAGATGTAAGGATTAGCATGATAGTGCATTGTAATTCGTTCTGTGGCTTTGTTCTTGTTCGGGACGAACAAGTTCAAGTGTGGGGTAGTTTGATAAGTCGTAGTTGTATGACTATTTTATATGTTTAAACCCTGTCTCTTAGTGTTATTTGTATATTATTTTACTACTTGTGTGTAGTTTTCATTCTCAGGTACATTCGGAGACCATGGAAGGAATACCGGCTAAAGAGAGCCTATTACAGGATGTTCTGCGCGAAAAGAAATGAAGACCAAAGCACTTTGGAGTTTTCATCAGTGCAGTCCGCGGACGGCTTAATGATTAAGAGCGCGGAGGTCTCTTGATTTGTCAATAATATGAAGACGTCCATGGGTGACAAAATGCAAGAGGCGTCCGTGCGTAACGCCAGCAGTCAAATTTCCTAAATTTCTAATTTGCATTGTCGAGAGAAAACACAAAGAAAATCGAAGGGCCGCATTGGGGAAGAGGAGAAGGGAATTCGAGGAGTTGGAATTGAAAAGAGATAAAAGAAAAGAGAAAAGAAAAGATAATCATCTTCTTTTTGGCAGTGTGACTTGGAGGTTCGACTGCCAGCTTTTGTCCGTGTGAAATTGAGGGAGAACTGATTGGTTCTAAGAAGCATTTGTCTAGACATCATCATCCCAGCAGGAGATACACTCCATTGATTCCTATTGTCATCAGTACTTTCTATTTCATTTCATTACAAAACTTGATTATGTGTTCTATTACCATGAGTAGCTAAACTCATTTGTGTAGGCTAGAACTTGAAATTGTGATGTATTGACTTGAGACTATTATTGAATTTCTATGTTTTGTGTCACATTACAGTGCATTGCTTATGGAATTGACATGTTAGCATGAGTGGAACCCTAGCGGGGGAGCTAATGTTTGTGTGTTAATTTCAATTATCAAAGTTTACTAGCAACCTAGCGGGGATAGTAAACTAGGATACAAGTAATATACTGATGGACCAAAATTGTATGAATCATAAACACAGTTAAACCCACCAAATTAGACTCTTTGTCTATTTAACTTTTGCTTGTTAGTTCTGATATATTTCTACAGGGTATTTTGGACTCTAGAGAGAAAACACGCTAAGGAGAGGATTTTACGCTGAAAAGATATTACGAGCCAGTCCAAGGTCACGATCAGACACTGAATGCAGAAATCTCAAGATCCTGACGTAGGAATTACTCAAAATAAATCAAACCGAGGAACAACCAAAGTCAGACCGGGGCGAAATTGGACTGATGGTTTTTTGAAAATTGCACAAAACCACACAAACCTCCTCTTTTCCTTCTAGAAGGGGCGGCTATGGGGAGGATAAGGATGAGGATGACTCATCTCCTCCATCCTCATCCACAAGGGGCGGCTAAGGAGGAAACTTCCTCCCCAAGGTGGCGGCTAAATGGAGTTCCATGGAGAGCTTGTCACTTGTCTCCTCCTCCTCCACATCTCCTCCTCCTCTCCTCCTCCCTTGGATGCAAATCATCTCCTCCCTTCATTTCTCTCCCATTTGGCTATAAAAGGAAGCCTCATTTCTTTGTAAATATCATCCCAAAATGTGGAGAGCTTCTCTCTCTACAAATCCCACAATTTCACAAACACTTATCTCTCTAGATTTTGGGCACTATTGTAAACACTTGTTTTAAATCTATAATACTCTTGTTGGTTCTTGAGTATTCTAGTTTGTTCTTGAGTACTCTTGTCGGTTCTTGAAGTACTCAAGTTTGTCTTTACTTTTCACTGTTCTTGAGTACTCTTGTCGGTTCTTGAAGTACTCACCCCTTTCCTTTACTGTCTTTTACTTTCAAAAGCTTTTACTTTCCTGTCTTTCAAAACTGCAATTTTACTTTCCTTGTCTTTACTTTCAAAACCTTTACTTTTCCTGTCTTACAAAACCTTTACTTTTCAAGTACTTGACTATGATATCCTCTTCCATGGATAATCGTAGCTAAACCCTTCATTCGGTTGAAGGGGTGTACTTGTGTCATAAAATGTTTTAGACCCTTTTCTTAATGCCTCTTTGTGTTCAACTTGTTCTAAGTGCCTTATATTAGGTCAGAACTTCATCAATAGAGTGGATGCTCGGAAGAGCAAAGCTCTATCATGAACTCGCGACCTCCGTGGATAAGTGGAGGCTCGGAAGAGCACAGCTTATTTGTGGAGATCAACCTCTTCCAAAAACCATTTGATTTATCAGGAATGATGGTCAAATGGATGCACATATTAGACAAGAGTACTATGTCTTGCAAAAGACTAGACGGTGTGGCAAGTCTTGTGCTAGGAATAGCCTCGATTCACTTTTGAACACTTAGTATGGTCATTAACGGTCAATGATAAACGGATTATGATACAAGGCCCCTGAAACCGAATCTTTCTTTAGATTTAAAAAACCCCTTGCACTTACTTTCTTAGTATAAACTGATCTATCAACTGCTCACCTTCCGGAGGACTTGCCAATCACGCATCACCCGCTGTAAGTCTTCTACTTTAATTTTCAGTATTTACATTTTCAGTCATTTACTTTTCCACACTAAAAACCAAAACCAACCAACCAATCACTTACTTTCCCGCACTAAAACCTCAATCAACTTAAAATCACGCTCCCTAGCTGTACAAATTCCCTCAAAGAACGACTATCCCCCTAATTCCCTTGGGTTCAACCCCTACTTACCACTTGCTACCCAGTAGTAAGGTCACGAGTAGCGGACTTATAAATTAATTTTGTACACATTGCCTCGCGACAAGGCAGTGCTGTCAAATTGGCGCCGTTGCCGGGGAGTTGTGCATCGAAATAGTTGTTCTATTTTGTTTTTTCTTTTTTTTTGTTTTATCATGCAATTCACTAAGTCCTACTACTACGGAATGGAACCTTGGAACAATGAGGAGTTTTCCCCACCACCTTTCGAACTTGAAGTCCGCGAGAAGATCAACAACATAAAACAATCCCGGGATGAAACTTTGGACGAGTACTTAGCGTACTTTGACTCCATGTTGATAAGCTACCCGCACCATGGATTCACCAACCAAGATCTTCTTCAAAGGTTTCTCAATGGGATGATGCCACAAGAGTGGAATTGGCTAAATGATGCAGCGGGAGGCTCGGTGAACAACTTAGACATAGATGATCTTTGGAACTTAATAAATGATTTGGCCGCAAGGTCAAGACAAAGACAAGATCAGGCTATGCGGCACAAAGAACTGGACAACATAATGCAACAAATCAGGGCCAAAACTGAGTTATGGGCAGTAGAAAACGAGCTGGCAGCTAGCACCCAGCAATTGGCCGCAGACATACAGCAATTGAGTGCCTCGATGCACCAATTCACGGCCAAAACCAAATCATGGGCAATAAAAAGGACGGCAGAACCCGAGGAGCCGGAAGAGAATGAGGACCAGCAGATGACCGAAGAAGAACCAGCCAAGACATACCTAGACCTCAATGACGAGTTGCCCATATCAGACCCATACCTCAGTATGATTGCCTCCGGAGACCATATGAATGACGAAGATGAGGACCCATGGTTACCTGAAGAAGAGCTCCATTCAGATTATCCCTGGGAGTTAGAAGAAGAACTACCCAAATCAGGCCCGGTCCTTATCATTAATCCATCCAAGGAAATCACAGTCCTAACTGCCGAGCCAACAGAAGTCCCGGACCTCATTGCCGAACTATCCGAAAAAGACCCGGTCCTCACTGTCAGAGCACCTGAAACAGAACCAGTCCTCATGGTCGAAGTGCCCCAACTTAACCCTTCGTGTCTTATACCGATCATAGCCACCGAAGATCTTATAATCAATGATGATGAGGTGCACGGGGAGTTAGAGGAGGAGCATGAGCCAAAAAATCCGACAAAGGAACTCTCACTCGTCACAAGCCAAGGAAAACCGCCTGAAAACTCACTAATTCCAAGACGACCATCCATCACTGCCACAATGAAGAGGATTGGCAGAGGCGCATGCTTAATGTCGCCTACATTTAATGGCACAAAACCAAACTTGATTATGTGTTCTATTACCATGAGTAGCTAAACTCATTTGTGTAGGCTAGAACTTGAAATTGTGATGTATTGACTTGAGACTATTATTGAATTTCTATGTTTTGTGTCACATTACTGTGCATTGCTTATGGAATTGACATGTTAGCATGAGTGGAACCCTAGCGGGGGAGCTAATGTTTGTGTGTTAATTTCAATTATCAAAGTTTACTAGCAACCTAGCGGGGATAGTAAACTAGGATACAAGTAATATACTGATGGACCATAATTGTATGAATCATAAACACAGTTAAACCCACCAGATTAGACTCTTTGTCTATTTAACTTTTGCTTGTTAGTTCTGATATATTTCTACAGGGTATTTTGGACTCTAGAGAGAAAACACGCTAAGGAGAGGATTTTACGCTGAAAAGATATTACGAGCCAGTCCAAGGTCACGATCAGACACTGAATGCAGAAATCTCAAGATCGTGACGTAGGAATTACTCAAAATAAATCAAACCGAGGAACAACCAAAGTCAGACCGGAGCGAAATTGGACTGATGGTTTTGTGAAAATTGCACAAAACCACACAAACCTCCTCTTTTCCTTCTAGAAGGGGCGGCTATGGGGAGGATAAGGATGAGGATGACTCATCTCCTCCATCCTCATCCACAAGGGGCGCCTAAGGAGGAAACTTCCTCCCCAAGGTGGCGGCTAAATGGAGTTCCATGGAGAGCTTGCCACTTGTCTCCTCCTCCTCCACATCTCCTCCTCCTCTCCTCCTCCCTTGGATGCAAATCATCTCCTCCCTTCATTTCTCTCCCATTTGGCTATAAAAGGAAGCCTCATTCCTTTGTAAATATCATCCCAAAATGTGGAGAGCTTCTCTCTCTACAAATCCCACAATTTCACAAACACTTATCTCTCTAGATTTTGGGCACTATTGTAAACACTTGTTTTAAATCTATAATACTCTTATTGGTTCTTGAGTATTCTAGTTTGTTCTTGAGTACTCTTGTCGGTTCTTGAAGTACTCAAGTTTGTGTTTACTTTTCACTGTTCTTGAGTACTCTTGTCGGTTCTTGAAGTACTCACCCCTTTCCTTTACTGTCTTTTACTTTCAAAAGCTTTTACTTTCCTGTCTTTCAAAACTGCAATTTTACTTTCCTTGTCTTTACTTTCAAAACCTTTACTTTTCCTGTCTTACAAAACCTTAACTTTTCAAGTACTTAACTATGATATCCTCTTCCATGGATAATCGTAGCTAAACCCTTCATTCGGTTGAAGGGGTGTACTTGTGTCATAAAATGTTTTAGACCCTTTTCTTAATGCCTCTTTGTGTTCAACTTGTTCTAAGTGCCTTATATTAGGTCAGAACTTCATTGGTAGAGTGGATGCTCGGAAGAGCAAAGCTCTATCATGAACTCGCGACCTCCGTGGATAAGTGGAGGCTCGGAAGAGCACAGCTTATTTGTGGAGATCAACCTCTTCCAAAAACCATTTGATTTATCAGGAATAATGGTCAAATGGATGCACATATTAGACAAGAGTACTATGTCTTGCAAAAGACTATACGGTGTGGCAAGTCTTGTGCTAGGAATAGCCTCGATTCTCTTTTGAACACTTAGTATGGTCATTAACGGTCAATGATTAACGGATTATGATACAAGGCCCCTGAAACCGAATCTTTCTTTAGATTTAAAAAACCCCTTGCACTACTTTCTTAGTATAAACTGCTCTATCAACTGCTCACCTTCCGGAGGACTTGCCAATCACGCATCACCCGCTGTAAGTCTTCTACTTTTATTTTCAGTAATTACATTTTCTGTCATTTACTTTTCCGCACTAAAAACCAAAACCAACCAACCAATCACTTACTTTCCCGCACTAAAACCTCAATCTACCTAAAATCACGCTCCCTAGCTGTACAAATTCCCTCAAAGAACGACTATCCCCCTAATTCCCTTGGGTTCGATCCCTACTTACCACTTGCTACCCAGTAGTAAGGTCACGAGTAGCGGACTTATAAATTAATTTTGTACACATTGCCTCGCGACAAGGCAGTGCTGTCATATACCACTAGGATTGACACCCTAGGACAACTTGTAGTGCAACCTAGCGGGGAGCTATAAGTTGTAAAACATTAGAAATCAAAACTGTTTGGTCCATGATTTAGTCTTGCATCACAGTCGAAAGTACTAGCCTGCACTGTTCTTTGATACTTGAATTTGTGTGACTATTCCTATTGATACTTGATCATTGCTACTTGATACTTGCGTTTTATTTAACTTGTTTGGAATTTACCCCCCATTGTTACTTTTGTACTTAGTAAACAGGTTCTCACACCGATCTCTGTGGATACGACCCGACTTACCAGAAGCTAGTCGGAAAGAAAGAAATTATTATTTTTGACGGGTACGACGACGCCCGTCAGTAACCCGGCATATTTTCTTTACTCGTTATAGTTTTTATGTTTATGTCATTTCCTTAGTTAACTAGCTTTTTGTGTTTTGAACTAAGTCGTTCCGAGAGGAACGGCTTCGTTCAAAAGTGTGGGGGTGATTGAGTAGTCTTCCACATATTAGTTAGTTTTGCACATATTAGTCTACATGTTTGTTCTTTTCCTTTTCCCTTAATATTAACTTTTTGAAAATACAAACTTCCATGATGTGAAAATAGACAGACCCGATTCATGCATTTCCTTGTGAAAACTTAATTGTATAAAAACATGCGAACTTAACTTTCTACTTGTCCTTGTGTGCTGAGATAATGTAGGATGTGGAGTTGAAAGAAATGCCCTAGAGAGGCTTGACAAGCACTTAAGGGACCGGATCCTTACTATACGGTTATGTGAAGATTGTTGAGGCTGTGCTTCGGGCTTCTTGGTGAAGAGTGGACTCCGCCATGCAGCGTCTATGCAAGAGGCGGGACGGGAATCAAACCGTCCTATCTCTAGTCCGAGTAGCCGGGAAAAGAGGTGAGCGACCCTCAACTTAACCCGCGCCGAAACGACTACGATGAGAAAGAGCAGGGAGGTATTTCCATATGCTCTCGGGCGATGATTGGACCTCCCAAAAGTGAAGAAAAATGGACATGCAAATTCTCATCAAAGGAGCGTAGCTCAAAGAAGAAAAGAAAAAAATCAGCCAAAGTGGTGAAACAAAACCGAAGCAAAAGTGAAGTACTCAAAGAGTCAAATCAAAGGCCAAATGGCCAAATCACTACAAAAGCTGTCCAACCACGCAAACAAAGAAAAAGAGCTCGACCCATTAGCCCGAATCAATCACGTGCTAGAAGAAGCAAGTAACATAACCATATAGTAAGCATGGATCCGAGAGTGCAGTTCAAGGACCTGAAAAGTGGCTATCTCCCAATCATCCAAATTAATTTGCATCTCGGCT
Organism: Rhodiola kirilowii; assembly: GCA_033675215.1. NCBI lineage: Eukaryota > Viridiplantae > Streptophyta > Magnoliopsida > Saxifragales > Crassulaceae > Rhodiola > Rhodiola kirilowii. The sequence goes on from CM066193.1 coordinate 27,817,384, forward strand.
CAAAGGTACAAGTATCTAGTTACTTTCATATGTGAGCATAATTTCGTTTGGAAGCAAGTAAGCTATGCATGCTAAGGTGAAATCTAGTTTTGCATCTCACATTTACATCTAAGACTTAAGGTGTTTATTGTTCCTCTTATTGACTAAACTTGTTCGGGACGAACAAGATTAAGTGTGGGGGTATTTGATGGAGCATATTTATATGATTCATTATGTACTACTAAACCCATCAATTAAGACATTTGGTCATACGAACAAGTGCTAGTTAATGCCATTTTGTGTATACAGGCGATTTTGGGGTCTAAAGAGGAAACATGCTTAAAAGGGAAGATTTATGCGCAAAAAGCACACCAAGCATTTCTGGCCAGCCAAGTCCCGAGGAAAACCTGCCGAGACCAGCGCCCGAGCAAAACTACAAATCTGGTCACGACCACTTTCCGGCGGCGTTCCAGCAAATCTAGCTCAAGCATTCATCTTAAAATCACTTCAAAATGCTAGAACCATCGCCCAATAGCTGAGAACGCAATGCCGAGGACTCAAGCCCGGTCAAGGCCAAACAAGGGCAATTTCGGCCGTTTTGGGATTTCGACCATGTTCCGGGCAGAATTTGGCTTAGCATCCTTCTTGAAATCACCTTAGAATGACTTTTTCATTCAGAATACACTCTCCAAAATCCAATAAGCTCCGGCCAAAGCTCCGGTCAGATTCCAGCCATATTCCGGCAAACTCCGGCCATACTCCGGCGAACCTCCGACGAGCCTCCGATCAAACCAATTCCGACCACCACCACGCTCCTGTCATTTCTTGCTCTGGCGAAAAATTCTGGCCAAATCCAACAAGTCCAACCAAAGGCAACTAAAGTCTAACCGGAGTTGTGAGGGAACCGATGGCTTTTGAACAAATATCACAATCCACCATCTCCTCCACCTCATGGCCGGCGGCTTTCCATGGGAGACTGACACATGGGCGGAGGCTTTGGGAGAGGGCAAGTCATTTGGCACATGGGAAGGGAAGTGAGGTGGCTTTAAGATCTTTTAAGCCAAAGGATATTTCTTCCCCATAGATATTTCTTCTCCAATACTAAGCTCCCAAGTTTCCTAGCCTATAAATAGAGGAGCTAAACACATCCTATTCCTCTTGTTCGAATTCCTTAGAGAGATAGAGAGCTTAACTCTCTTCTCTTCATTTTCAATACACATTTTGTTCTTCACTTGTTCTTGCTTTGTTCTTCATTTTGGAGCTACTTCCCTTGCTTTGATCTTTCTTAGGAGCTCCTCTCCTCCACTTGTTGTAGGTACAAAGCCACGGCTTCCTTACTTTTCCTTTACTTTCTTTACCTGTTCTTGCTTTCCTTTGCCTTGTTCCTTTACTTTCCTTTACTTTGTTATTGCTTTGGAGCTCATCTCCCTTTACTTGTTCTTGTTCAAAGCCACGGCTTGCTTGTATTCCTTGACATGAATTCAAGTAGCTAAGACTTATATTCGGTTGAAGGTGTTTCTTATATCATGAATCGTTTCTAGACTCTTTGCTTAATGCTTCTTTGTGTTCAAAACTTGTTCTATGTGCCATATATTAGGTCAGAACACCATTGGTTGAGTGGAGGCTCGGAAGAGCAAAGCTCTTCCATGGGGTTCGTGAACATACGTGGATAAGTGGAGGCTCGGAAGAGCACAGCTTATCTGTGGAGTTCAACCTCTTTTAAGCACCATTTGGTTGATCAGGAATGATTGATCAAATGGATGCACATATTAGAACAAGAGTTCTATGTCTTGAAAAAGACTAGACGGTGTGGCAAGTCAAGTGCTAGGAATAGCCTTGATACATCTTTGAACATTTAGTAAGATCATTAGAAGTCGATGATGAACGATGATATGATATAAAACCCCTTAACCGAATCCTTTCCTTCCATTAAAATATCAACTGTTTACTTTCTGTACATTTACTTTCTGTCATTTACTTTTACGCACTGTAATTTACTTTCTGTATAAACCACTCAAACCCAACCCCAATCGCACTTTAATTTATGTGTAAGCTTCATTAAAGAAAAACTAATCTACCAATTCCCTTGGGTTCGACCCCTACTTACCACTTGCTACCCAGTACTGAAGTCGCTAGTAGCAGACTTATAAATTTATTTGCACACATTGCCTCGCGACAAGGCAGTGTTGTCAACGGGTAGCGTATAGTGTTGTTGAGTTGTGAATGTGAGAGAGGCACGACGGATCTGAGATGGGGAACTTAGGGTTCGGGGTAAAACCACGCCGTGGGTCATGACCATTTTAATCCCCGCGGTCAAACCATAATCTTTTCTTTAGACGTGGCACTAATCTGCACATGGTCCGCGATACTCTCTGAGAAAAACCAGTATGTTTGGTCAATGGCATCCGCGGATGAATCGCACTTTAACCTGCGCGGTCAACTGACAAACTGTTCCTGGTCCATAGTGCTTAATCTGCTCAGAACACGCAATCCTCTCTGTGGCGAAGGTCTTTGCCTCCACAAAATAAGTTTCTTTCCCCAAACAAACAATGACAAAACACATACTCTTGATAGCAAAACAGACATGGACTGGAAAACAAGACTCAAAACAAAATAAAAGGAAAAAACATCAGGTTGCCTCCCGCACATTGCCTTTGTTTTACGTCGTTGGCTTGATGGTACCTTAACTATATGTCGGTGGGAGGTACGGTGAGTTCAAACTCCTGAGCAGGCTGTTCGATTTCACCCTGATAGTGCTTCACTCGTTGTCCATTGACCTTGAAACGATCGCCACTCTTCGGGTTTTCCAGCTCTAGTGCACTGTGGTTAAAAACCTTGGTCACCGTGTAAGGACATGTCCATCTAGAATGCAATTTGCCAGGCATTAGTGTCAATCGTGATGAAATTAAAAGTACATGCTGGCCAATCTCAAATGTGAATCGTAGAATGAACTAGTCATGGTACAGCTTGGTACGCGCCTTGTAGTCTAATTGGCTCTCATAAGCCTTGAGGCGCAGCTCCTCTAGCTCACACATCTGTAATTTCCTCTCTAACCCAGCGTTCTTCAGGTTAAAATGGCACGTATTTAGTGCCCAAAAGGCCTTGTGCTCTAGCTCGACCGGGAGATGACATGCCTTCCCATACACCAATCGAAAAGGCGAGGTGCGTATCGGTGTCTTGTAGGCTGTCTTATAATCCCACAGTGCATCATCTAGCCTCTGACTCCAGTCCTTCCTAGTCGGCTTCACCATCTTCTCTAGAATCCCCTTAATTTCTCGGTTAGAGATCTCTACTAGTCCATTAGTTTGGGGGTGATAAGCTATGGAAGTACGGTGGTGAACATGGTACTGTCTCATAGCAGCTGCCATCAGTCTGTTGCAAAAATGTGTCCCCTGATCACTGATTATGGCTTTAGGCACTCTGTATCTACAAAATATGTTAGTGCAAAGAAAATCCACAACAGTCTTAGCATCATCGCATCTAGTAGCCTTAGCATCTACCCATTTAGACACATAATCCACTGCAACAAGAATATATAAATAGCCAAATGATGCAGGAAAAGAACCCATAAATTCTATCCCCCATATGTCAAAAACATCATCAACCAAAATAGGTACTTGGGGCATCTAGTTCCTAGCAGAAATATTGCTTACCCTATGACATCTATCAGATCCCTTACAGTGATCATAGGCATTTCTAAACTCATGTGGCCAATAAAAACCACTATCCAAAAAATTTCTGCTAGTCCTCTTGGGGCCAAAGTGACCACCACATGCATGCTCATGACAGAAACTAAGCACAGAAGCAATCTCATTATCAAGAATACACCGCCTAAGTATTTGGTCTACGCCGATTTTCCAAGAATACTGGGTCATCCCACACATAGTATTTCGAATCATGCTTAAGTTTTATACACTGAGCTTTTGAGTAAGAGGGTGGAAATTTACCTTCGGCCAGGTAGTTCACAATGGGAGCATACCATGGTACCTTACCTGTGAGAGCATACAAATCCTCATCTGGGAAGGTCTCTGTGATCTGTCCGGCGTCCTCTTCTCGTACTAGTCTACTCAGGTGGTCAGCTACGGTGTTCTCTATCCCCTTTTTGTCCTTGATTTTTAGGTGAAATTCCTGTAGCAACAAAATCCATCTGATCAATCGTGGCTTGGCCTCCTTTGTCATCAGGTACCTGATAGCTGCATGATCAGAAAAAACAACTACTTTAGTACCAAGCAAATACGGCCGAAATTTCTCCAAAGCGAAAACTACTACTAATAATTCTTTTTCAGTAGTTGAGTAGTTTCACTGAGCTACATCCAGAGTCCTCGAAGCGTAGTAAATCACTAATGGCTTTTTGTCCACCTCTGGCCAATAACAGATCCCACAACATAGTCGCTGGCATCACACATAATCTCAAAGGGCTTGTCCCAATCTGATGCTCGAATAATATGTGTGCTGGTGAGGGACTATGTTAGCTCATCAAAGGCCTCCCTACATGAATCTGTAAACTCAAAAAAAACATCCTTCTATAAAAGGTTAGATAAAGGCAGAGCCTTCTTCGAGAAATCCTTAATGAATCTACGATAAAAACCAGCATGTCCAAGAAAAGATTTAATATCACGCACTGTGGAAGGCTAAGGGAGACTAAGAATTAAATCAACTTTTGCCTTGTCAATCTTAATACCTTCATGTGAAACTATGTGACCAAGAACCACACCATGAGTAACCACAAAGTGACACTTTTCATAGTTGAGCACCAAATTCATAGAAACACATCGTTCTAGTACTGTACTCAAGTTGTCCAAGCATGCATTAAAAGTGTCACCATATACAGTAAGATCATCCATAAACACCTCAATAAACGTACATATCATGTCAGAGAATATGCTAGTAACCACCCGCTGAAAAGTGTCGGGTGCGTTACACAAGCCGAAAGACATACGTCGAAAAGCAAACGTACCAAAGGGACATGTGAAGGTAGTTTTTCCTGGTCCTCAGGTGCAGTGGGAATTTGATTATAACTATAAAATCCGTCAAGAAAACAAAAATCAGGCTTACCTGCCAGCCTGTCAAGCATCTGGTCAATAAACGGAAGAGGAAAGTGATCCTTACGCGTCATTGCATTCAGCTTCCTGTAATCGATGCACATGAGCCATCCGTTCTTGACACTAGTAGTCACCATCTCACCTGCAGCATTCTTCTCGACTGTAATCCCTGTCTTCTTTGGTACTACATGAACTGGACTCACCCACTGACTGTCTGAAATCGGGTAAATCACGTCAGCATCCAGTAGCTTCTGAATCTCCGTCTGTACTGCCTCTATCTTAATTAGGTTCAATCTCCTCTGAGGCTCTCTAGAAGGCTTAGTGATGGACCAAAATTATACGAATCATAAACACAGTAAAACCCCCTTAATTAGACATTTTGTCTATTTAACTTCTACTTGTTAGTCCCGATATATTTCTACAGGGTATTTTGGCGCTTAGAGAGAATACAGGCTAAGGAGAGGATTTTACCCTGAAAAGATATCAAGAGTCAATCCAAGGTCAAGATCAGACGCTGAACGAAGAAATCTCAAGATCCTGACATTGAATTACTCAAATTAAATCAAACAGAGGAATAATCAAAGACAGACCGGAGCGGAATTGGACTGATAGTTTTGTGAAAAGACTGTACAAAACTCACAAAACTCCACCCTCCTCCTCACATGTGCGGCTCCTCCCTCACACCTTCCCTCCACCACTCCCACACCTCCACATGGCGGCTCCTCCTCCTCTCCTCCCAAAGCCGCCGGTGGCTAGAAGCTCCACCATGGAGAGCTTGCCATGTGGTGGCTCCTCCACCACATCTCCATCCCCTCCTCCTCCTCCTCCCTTGGATGCACAACCACATGGAGCCATCTCCACCCTCCATTCCTCCTCCCTTAGCCTATAAATATGAGAGCTCCTCCTCTCATTTGTATCATCCCACACCATCCATACTTGTATACACTTTAGAGAGAGAGAGGGCTTAACCCTCCTCTCTTCATTTTCAATAAAATTGTTCTTCGCTTTGGAAATAAAGGATAGCTCCCTTGGCGCTTCAACGGTTGAAAGTAATTCTTAGTATTTATTCAACTGTTTTTATTTCCTTAGTTATAATGTTTAGCGCGATGAATAGTAGCTAAACTAGTAGTTCGGTAGAAGGGGCGCACTTGTATTATAAATGTTTTAGACTTTACTCTTAGTATACCTTTGTATTCAATACTTGTTCTATGTGCCATATATCAAGTCAGAGTTTCCAAGGTTGAGTGCCTGACAAGCAAAAAGCTCTTCCGTGGAAATTCGTGATCATACTCGGTAAGTGGAAGCTGTCACAAGCAAAACTTATCGAAGAGTTCGACTTATCTAAAACACCACTTGGTCAATAACGTAACTGGGAGATCAAGTGGATGCACTTACAGCTAAGATACTTCGAAAGGAGGAATTAGTTTTGCTTAGAACAAGTGTTTTAAATGGTGTTGCAAGTCTTGTGCTAGGAATAGCCTCGATTCATCTTTGAATACTTAGCATGATCATGTCTTGCGCTAGAAATAGCCTCAATTCATCTTTGAACACTTGGCATGATCATTAGCGGTCAATGATAAACAAATATAATACAAGGCCCCTAAAACCGAATGCTTTCCTTTAATCGTAATATCAACTGTCGTAATTTACTTTCAGTTCCCAAAACACTCAAACCCAACCCCCAACTGTATTTACTTTCGTGACAATCCCGTAAAAACAACTAATCCACACTGACTCCTTTGGGTTCGACCCCTACTTACCACTTGCTACCCAGTAGTGTAGTCGCGAGTAGCGGACTATAAATTTATTTGCACATTTGCTGTGACGACAAGCATCTGTCACTTAGCTCCATCCTCCAATAGAATGCGGTGCATGCATACAGCTGGGCTGATGCCCTTAATATCAGCAAGTGACCTTCCGATAGCCAACTTGTTGCAACTTAGCACCTCGATCAACCGTCTCTCCTACGCGGTTTCTAGCCTATTTTTTTATAATGACTGGCAGTGTATCATTCTCCCCTAGAAATGCGTACTTTAAATACTTAGGTAAAGGTTTCAGCTCCAATCGGGGTGCCTGCAAAGTAGAAGGTAGAAACATGTTAGATTTAAATAATCGAACCTCATTAACATCATATCTGAGTGTTAGTGGCCTCGCAATTTCCAGCTCGGCTAGTGCATTAAGAATGGCCTCGGCATACGAGTCCTCATGCGAGTACACTACTCTCTCTAGTTCTGAGCTCGAGTGGGTCTGCTCCTCTTTCTGGTTTCACCTCTTGGACTAGGTCATCCAATGTGTCTAGAGCAAGCACTGAAGCAAATTCTGGTGGGTGCTTCATAGCCTAAAAATGTCAAAGAAAATTACTTCGCCCTCTACCTCCATAGAAAGAGTACTACTATCGCAGTAGATCTTCATCTTCGAAGTTTTTAAGAACGAGCGACCTAGTAGAATAGGTGCATGATCCGTCGGATCACTACTGTCCATTTTTAGCACATAGAAATCAGCGGGGAACACCAGTTCCCCCACCTGCACCAGTACATCCTCAATTTTGCCCTCTGGTTGCTTACATGATCTGTCCGCTAGCTATATGGTCAGTCCTGCAGGTTCTGAAGGACCAATACAAAGAAAAGAATATATAGAATATGGCAAGACATTAATTGAAGCACCAAGATCGAGCATGCAATTTTCAATACGAATGTTATCAATAGTGCAGCGAATGGTGTAGGTACCAGGATCACCACATTTAGGAGGTACCTTTTGCTGAATGATGGCTGACACATTCTTACTCATTAGCTCCTGTTCAGTGTCGGTGGAATGCCTTCGATTTTTGCATAACACGGAATTTGCTTAATTGCCTCGAGGAGCGGGATGTTGATTTCCACCTTGCTGAATAGCTCCCACCCTTCCTTATCAATCATATGTCGCTTCGGAGCCTTGACCTACACAGGAAACGAAAGCGGACGGTCAGCCTTAGGATTTTTGGTAGAGCGGGTCACGAATGGTGAACACTTTAACTGTTCCATCCACGGACCAGTAACATGTTCATGATCCGCGGTGGTAACCTGTTCATAGTCCGTGGTTGATGACTCCGCCGCGGGTTCAGTGCATATTGTCTCCGAGGGCAGCGTGTCATTTATTTGACCACGGATGACGTTAAAGTGAACATCATCCACAATCCTCTCTGGGGCGGACTCCTCTGCAACTTTATTCCGTAGTGTGACGGCGCTGACATTTCCCTTTGGATTGGGTATGGTCTGCGATGGAAGTTTTCCTGGGTCGCCCTTCAGCTTAAAAATGATTTGGGCGATCTGAGACATCTGCTTGGAAAGCTTGGATATGGTCCATCGGTCTTAGCCTGGTTCTGCTGTACATTCTTGGATAACTCTTTTACTATGTCTTCCAGAGATTTGTTGGAATTCTGATTGTTGTCCTCTCTGTTGGTATTGGCCCTGATTAGTGTACCCTCCTTGTTGCTGACGGTATGGCAGATGGTAATACTGCTGCTGGGGCTACTGGGCTGGTTCCTTCGCTGTGTTATTGTTGTCCCTCCAGCTGAATCCATTAGCTACCAGTCCGAATTGTTGCTGTTGTGGGCGGTTGTTGTAGTTCTGATAATCTCCCACAACATTGATGTCTCCATGCTCTTCTTCCAGCAAACTGGGGCATGAATCTATTTAGTGGTCACTAGTAGAACAGAATTCACACGCCCTTACATGTGCTATCTATTTAGTAACTAGTATTTTCACCATCTCCTTCAATTCTTTCAGCTCATCAGAAACTGGTGCAGCTTTAGCCTTGGAGATGTTCCTGCTCCTACTGAACTCGTCTTGACGGCCTACTTCTTCTTTGAATCTGCGTTCTCGGCCACTTCAGCTATTAAATTCCGCACTCCAGCTGGAGAAAGATTCATGATGGTTCCTCCAGCTGAGGCGTCTAGCAGCATCCTGTCGAGAGGCCTCAGACCATCTAGCAGGTACTCAATTATCACCTTTTCGGGCACTCCCAAGTTACAGTAGCTCTGCTCCAGCTGGTTGAACTTCTCCATGTTGTCGTACATTGACTCATTCGTTCCTTGCTTTATATCCTGCAACTGCTTGCGATCCTGCATTGCCTTGGCAGCTGTGTAGTACTATGTCAAGAATTTATTCTACATCTGGTCCCATGTCCTGATGCTACCTGGGGGAAGAGACAAAAACCAAGCATTAGCAGCGTCAGTCAAAGAAAAGTGAAAGGCTTTCAACTTGAAATTCTCCACTGAGACTCCGTATGGTCAGAGAGTCTGGCAGATGCCATGAAAGCTCTGCAGATGCTTGGTGGCTGACTCTCCTTGCCGCCTTGAGAACTTTGGCATATGGTGTACTACAGGGGTCTTGATCTCTATCTCAACTAATTCTGGCCCCTCATAGATACACCACGGCTGATTCTTAAAGTTAGGAGCAGAAAGCTCCTTCATTGTGGGCTCGTAGTAATAGTCTTCCTCTACTTCCGGCTCCCTGTGAATTTTCGGCTGCGGTGGTGGTGGTGGTGGTGGCTGCCTCACATTGGCACCATTCCCAACATTATGTGCAGCTGGTGCCCTCTGATTCAGTTGTCGAGCCTACCTTGCTGCATTATTTACCCGATTGCGAGCACGTATCTCTCATTCCGGCTCATCATAGAATGGAGGCACTTCCCCGTTTTCAATAACTGGGCCGATCTCATTAGTGTTTTTATTATCGCCAATCTGACTTCCTGCAGGAGACATTATGAAGGCTCACAAAAATAATAAAAAAAGAAAAGAAACAACTTTACCGAAGCGTAGTTCCCCAGCAACGGTGCCAAAATTTGATGCGCGTTGTCTGACGCATCAAATTTAATATTTGTATCTCCTGTGTGAAACTAGCAAGTAGCAAGCAGGGTCGAATCCCAAGGGAACTGGTTGTTGAAGATGTTACTGAAAACAACAATTAAAGGGGGTTTTTTATGAGCGAATATTGTAAAGGCACAACAGAAAAGACTAACAAAAATTTCAATTAGAGAAAGCACCCAGCTTAGGATTTATATTGTGATACATTTATCATTCACTGCTAATAATCAAATCTCATAGTTCCTACGTGTTGTTATTCCGGCAAAGGTAATAACCCAAGTATCCCGGCAAAGGTGATACGCCACCGTTTAACCCGGCAAAGGTGTTAAACATCTAGTCCTTCCCTAAACACGATAATCTGACAAAGGTATTGCCTTGTTTAGGTGTTACTACTTATTCTTACAACAAAGTATCAAATAAGTATTAACGATAGGGTTTGAATTGTTAGGCTAAGCTTTACGGCAAAGTATCCACTTAACTTCACAATTCAATCCTTAACATTAAGCACAAGAACTAGAGAACAAGAAATTGCATTACAAATAATGATGAAACCCTAAACTGAACTAGAAGTTTAGCTACTCATATCCATGGGAATGAAAAAATGAAATAATATGAACGATGAAAGCAGGTAAATCTCTTCTCTCTTGTCGAAAGCTTGTTTCTCTCTCTCGAGCTCTTCTCCTGATTCTTCAAAACTGGGAATGATCGACTCTATGATGGCTTCCTCTAAACCCTAACTTATGAGTGTATTTCTTATTTCGTTTGGGCCAGGCTTCTAAATCCCGACTTGCTGACGTCAGCCGCGGACGATGCACATATTAGCGTCGCGGACCATGATCATGTTATCATCCGCGGACGTCACAGATAAAGTGGCCTGCGTCCGTGATCCTCTCGGAGAAGCTTCCCTTGGGCTGCTCGTGAGTCTTGACTTTGGCTCTCAAGTCGAACTCCACAAACTCCATGTGACATATTTGGCATCGAAACACCATCTTTAAACACGTATTCCTTCCACGGCTTCCGAAACACCTGACACGCAAAACAACACTAAGAAGTAACTATTTGCATAAGAAAGTGCCGAAATAAATGGGAATAATAGACTCAACGAGTCGTATAAATACGACTCATCGCCCATGCTTCCTTGGTAATCTCACAGTTCGAGATCAGTTTAAACTCTTTCTCGTCCACTCCAGAGAAGATGGCGTTCATGGCCTTTGAATTTCCAGCAGCAGTCTTTTCATCTGCATCAGTCCATAGTGCATCAGGTTTGAGAACCAATATCCCTTCTGTATTGGCCATTAGAGGTGGTTTCCAGCCAACTAACACTGCCCTCCATGCATTTTCATCCAAGGATTTCATAAAGGCTTGTATCGAAGTCGTGTTCAAGACTTGTATCAAGGTCGTGTTCATCCAATAAATGGGAATAATAGACTCATCGAGTGTCCGCTGTGATACCAATTGAAATACTATTTTCTGTTCAAGACTTGTATCATGGTCGTGTTCAAACAGAGTGTTGAACACCGATCGCACAGTTACTGAGACTAAACAAAGTCGAGACACGCAATGTAATACCCAGTTTGGCAACAGGCTACTCTGGGGGCCTTCCCACGCCCTAAAGGGTTGCAAATTTTATTGAAAAGTATAGAGCTACATGTGGTCTTACTCTTACAATCTCTCGATGGTAAACGTCCTGAAGGTAAACGCCTAGCCTCTATCACTTCTTTATTCAGATTTGTGATCTTGGCTCCCCCTCGATCCCCTGAGTTCAAGACTCCCTCTTGAACTACTCAAACTTTCACCAATGCGAATGACAGCAACATGTGTGTGCAGCAGGTTGTTCTTTTAGAACAGTCTGATCAGCACACTGAACAGACTGCTTCAGCGCCATTGAATTTTCTGTGGGGAAATATCAGTCAGCCGTCGCTCCTCCGCCTCCTCTACTCAAGATCACTCGTGTTTTCTATTTATCCAAAATATCACTCATATTTATATGCTGCGGAAGTTCCCAAATCAGTCCTAGATAATCTGTCAAATATTTTAGGAGATGTTCCTAAATAGTTGCTAGATATCATTTATCCAATCTTTGATTGTTTTCTTCCATGCCAAGGCAAGTCGAATATCCTTAACCGACCTCCAACTAATATGTAGATATTCTTTTCGAATATCTGATCTTCTATTTTCTCGTTAGCCGACTTCATCCGAGTAGATCTTCGATCTTTAGAAATTTCTGGATTAGGAAACATCTGTGCCTCTGTTTCACGCTGTACTTGAGTTCCAATCAGCGTTTGAACAGCTCTTGACCTCTGCTTGAACACTCTGAATACATTTTACCAAAACCATGCCATACGTAGGAACATCAAAGCTTATCATTTTAGTGAAAATGTAACAAAGACGAATAGCATAATAGGCAATGATACAATGGAAAGTAGTTGACCTTCCATAATATGATGCCCAATAGAGAGCAGTCCCTCCTCTAGCATCCCTGAAGGTAGGACTGATGCCCACAGCTATGTGAGCCTTATGCCCCAATCATAACCAGTGGCGTATCCAAGGGGGCAATAAGGGAATTGAACCATTGCCTTCTGAAAATGGTGTTTAATCTCTACCAATTGAGCTGTTTGAGGTTTATGCTTTGATTTGTTAAGACTAGTATTTACATATATTAAGTTGAACATTTGATTTTGTATTTCAATCAAGTATGTCTGCCACTAAATCATACTTAAATTCATTTTTTCTGACCTTAGTCTATTTTTCTACCATTAAGCTATATGGATAAAATACAATACATATTTATTAATAGAAATTATCTCCAATTAATTTAAATTCTATCACTAGTAATTAAAAAATATTTTAAATTTATTTTTTTGACCACCCTTGTATAAAAAAATTTGGGACCCCCCGGTCGAGAGTCGTTGGATCTGTCACTACTCATAACCTATGTAGCACGAAAACCTCTACATGGGTGAGGTACCGGTGTCGGAAACCTTCAAACCTCGAGAAACCTCCGGAAACCTTAGTTGACCATTTATTGAGGTTTCAGAAACGGTCAACGAATCGGAAACTTCTAGGACATGGCAAGAAACCTCTGGAAACCTCTAAAAACCTAATTTTGCATTTTATTTTGGAAAATTTGCAAAAAAATGAATTAAAATGATAAATTGAATTATTTTAAAATAAAATTTGATTATTTTAAAAAATCATAAATTTATTTATATATTTAATACAGTGGTTTCCGACGGTTTCTTTTTTCCTTATTTTTGGATTTGCGGTTTCACGATTTCCTACGGTTTCTGTTTTGCAATTTCCGTTTCTGTGCTACATCGCTCATAACCAAGAGCAGATGCTAAATGAATGACTCCTTGGCCGAAGATGTCCAAAAGATGGAGTCCTGTACAACCTTCATGAAGCTGAAAAATCAACCATTCATAAAAGTCTATCCTCTAGCAACCTTTGCATCAACAAACCACTATTGCAGTTCCCTCTCGATGATACTGTTGGGATTCGAAAAATGAAAATTGGAGGAAAGGTGAATGATGTTATTGATGCAGATGAGTGGTGAGTTACAATAGCAATAACCCCCTAAATGACCCTTGTAACACGGATCAAGAGAGGAGCCTAAGGCGGTAATGAGAACAATAGAGGACCCAACTACTCTTGTGAGAGATTATCTTCTTCAATGGTTGGATGACCAGAATGTATGCTAGTGGTCTTCTTAAATAGGGCCCTTGGATGACTCTTGGTGGGAAAAGCATTGATGGCATGATTTGGAGGGAAAATGAAGGCCTTGGTCTTTTAGGCAATTAAGGCGCCTTGGGGGCTACTGCTGGTGCCTAAAATTAGACTCCTTGATGCCTTGAGATCAGCTAGGTCAACATTGGTTTTGCTCCCCTTGGCCAAGTGCATGACCCCTCCATTGAAGATACCTTGCCCAATGTGCCCGTTTACTATTTTTAGCCCCTTTGCTTGGTTTCTTGCCCCCTTGGTGGTTGTGTCGAGGTCCTATATTTACATGCTTTAGGACCCCGAAATTGCATGCAACACGTGGGGAAATACCTTGGCTTGCCTTGGTTTTTGTCGGATCACCCTCGGTTTGATTGTCCAATTGCTTCGGTTCGATTGCGCCTTCTTTGGACTGATTTCCTCCATGATTGGGCTTGTATTGGGAACCTTGGTCCAGTGTGGAATGGCCCATTGAAACTGAGTGTGGCCATGGCTGGTCGATTGGGCTCTAAGCTCAAAAGGCGTAGTTGGGGCGAAGGCCCAACAGATACCTCATCGAACTTTTTCTGATAAGTGAGTTGCACACAGATTGTCCATGATACCATAAAAAAGATTAGTTATTTACATCAAACCCAGAAATACAGAAAGGTTAAAAATACTTACAATGATAGTCTTCATGTTTCTTCAATTTTGATGCATATGTGAATGGTTTACCACATCTAGTCGCCTGGCAAATATATAGTTTTGATGGAGACGTCACTGGTTTGTGAAACAGCCTTACCACTACACATTTTAAATAGAAAGCTACACATTATAATGTATGCCTATCAGAAATTGTATACTGACAATGAGACCTCCAAAAGTACCAATTATAAAACAGAAGCTACGAATGATGATAATCATATTACAAAGAATACATAACATATGCATTTTATGCTCCCAAAGTACCAATTATATTAGAAGATACGAATTATAAGTATAAGATTATGACTAATACATAACATACATGCAGTGACCTAATAAAATCCATTCTACGCAGTTAATACCAAACAGAAGCTACGAAGAACACATAACATACAGGCATTGAGAAGCTACGAATGATACATAAGAAACTACGAATGATGCGTAAAAAGCTATGATGAAATCAGTTTCAATTTTGAATCAGAAGCTACGAATGATGTGTAAGAAGCTACGAAGAACACATACATGCATTGAGAACTAAAAAGGGATTATACGAATTTTGTATCATTAACTACAAATTTTATCATGGCATTCCAAGCAAATGTACTCGTCGATAATATTCAGTCATCGAAACAATTACTGTAACAATTTTGACTATCACTCGAGCAATTTCATAAGCTCTAAGAAACATGTACAGTTAAATTCGTAGGTTGCGAACTATACCGTAAACCTGATTCACTATCTTCGGCGAAGGGTGCTGCTGGTTCTATTTTCCTTCCATCGCAGTCGAAAGTCGCTCATTTTCTCCTCGTTACTGTTCTTTGAACGATTAGGTCTTCTGATTACGAATATGTAATAAACGGTTATCAAGATTTTGAAATTAGCATGAAAGTGGACTAAATTGCCCCTAATATGACTCTTAGTTAAGAAATTAATGTGAAATTGAAATTAATCGTATCAAATCCTGGACGTTGGTTAGCAAAGATGAAGGGTTTACAATAATTCTCATTTCTCATTCTATATGCACTTCTCATGCGATCGCATCCCATAATACTATTTGTACTATGAGATATGAGGAACTTATCTACGTTATAATAAAGACCCGGTAAGCAGGGGTGTTAGTAGAGTAACCCAGAAAGACCCCTTCATCACTCTTAGGGTCCAACTTTTGTTGATACTCTCGGTATATGAGAATGTAGCATTGACTTCCAAAGATATGAAAGTACTTCACCTTCGGCTTCTTTCCTTTCCACAACTCATAGCATGTCTTTTCTATGCCCGTCCGAATCGTCACTCTATTTATGACATAGCACGTTGTATTCATAGCTTCAGCCCAAAACTTTAGTGGAACTTTCTTCACATTAATCATCACTCGGGCCATCTCCTGAATGGTTCGATTCTTCCTTTCGACAACTCCATTTTGCTGAGGTGTGACTGGAGACGAGAACTGTTGAGCAATCCCCTTTGATGTGCAGAAGTCAGTAAGGGCATTGTTCTCGAACTCTTTTCCATGGTCGCTCCATTATGCTACTAAGTGTTCGACTTTATCTTCTTTTTCGCGCTCCAGATGAGTGCATATTTGAACAAATGCCTGAACCACATCTAACTTTTCTCGCAAGAAACTAGTCCATGTGAATCGAGAATAATCATCAACACAGACTAGCACATACCTCTTCCCAGAGTAGCTTTCCACTTGCATAAGTCTCATCAGGTCTATTTGCATCAATTCCAGTGGTCTCCTTGTGTTGATATGAGTGGTTTCTTTGTGAGGGACTTTGATTTGCTTCTCTATCTGGCAATCTCCGCAAATAATACTCACGTCACCTTCTACTTTAGGTATCCCACAGACCAGTCCCTCAGTGGCAACCTTCTTCAGTGTCCTTAGATTCAGGTGTCCCATATGTTGATGCCAAAGGCTCATCTCTTCGGTTTTGCTCAATAGACAAATTGTTTCAGCAGTAGGTCGACCAAGATTTAGCAGGTAGTAGTTATTCGAGGACCTTCTTCCCGTCAAAACTCGCTCATCATTCTTGTTCAACACCATGCATTCATCCTGTGTGAACTGCACATGATGCTCACCATCGCATAGCTAACTTATACTGCTTAGATTTGCTTACAAGCCTTTGACAAGAAGAACTTCCTTCAATCTGGGTAGTCCTTAAACATTCAGAGTTCCCTTTCCAAGTACCTTGCCTTGTACTCCATAACCAAAGGTTACTGACTTTCCTTTGAATTCTTTTAGATCAGTCAAAAAAATCTTTGGTTACCAGTCATGTGTCTTAAGCAGCCACTGTCGAAGTACCATCTCTCCTTCTTCAGGTGACTGGTGAAGCTGAAGGCAACATGACATACCTCTTCTCTCTATTTAACTCTCCAGACTTGTCTCACCCACGGTTTAGGTGCTTGGTCATGCTTTCTAAGGAACATATGGAATTCCTGGCATCTTGGTTTAATGTGTCCCACTCTGTTCCAGTAGTAGCACATTCTGTTATCTTGTCTCCATGTTGGGAACCATCTTGTTCTTCTTTGAGGATGATGGTCGATTGGTTCCTTGTAGTTTCGCGGCTCAGCTTTCACAAAAGTTATCTTTCCGGAACCAGATGTGCCAGTGAAACCAAGACCCTTGTAGCCACCACCCATCCTTTGAGATCCCAGAATAGTATCTAGATTCTTGGATCCAAGTTGAGCATCTTGATTGACTTCTTGAGGTTGTTCAGCTCTTCCAATGTTTCCTTATAAACAAGTCTGTTTGACTCAATCTGACACCTCAATGCATCAACAGAATCAAGTAAATATACCTCTTTTCGACTCAGTCCAGCATTCTTCTTCATCAAGTCATTGATGATTCCAGGATGGTCGTCGCTGGTTCTCTCTATCTGAATCTTCAGTGTTGATACAACTGCCAGTAGCTTGGCTTTCTATGCAACAAGTTCAGCATTGTCATCTCTGACTCTCCTCATCTGGTGTTTTAGATCATCATTCATCTCCAGATGTTCCACCTTTTGAGCCACTAAGATAACAGTTTCTTCCCATTGTTTTTCTTTATCTTCCTTCATATTTGCCAGGTTACAATGGAGCTTCTTGTTCAGCTCAATTCCTTCCAGTCACTGGTTGAACAACTCCTTGTACTTGTCTGCAATGCATTCTCCAATGATTTCTTCATCATGACTACATCTCGAGTACTCTTTAGGATCTTCTGAGGATGTCTTTGACTGTTCTTCTTAGTTAATGGCACTTGCTAGAGCTACAAAGTTGTTGGATTCACCTTCCTGATTCTCATCATCAGATTCACTGTCGCTCCAGTTGACTGCATATGCCTTCTTCTTTTTATGGGTGTTTGCACACTCTGCCTGAATGTGTACGTAGCCCTCGCACTCTCTGCATTTGATCCCCTTGCCTTTGTTGTCCTTGTTGTAGTCTCCAGATTTATTCTTCTTTTGAAACTTCACATCTTTCTAGAACCTTGAGCTAGACGACTGTCCTGGGTCTGACCCTTTCTTATTTAGTCTTCTCATGAACTTCTTATAATTCTTTGCCAGCATAGCATACTATTATTCAGACATCTCCCCTTCGTTGTCTTGAACATCTGTTACTTCAGACTTCAGGCCAACACTCTTTACTTTCTTGTGTTGTCCTTCTTCATTCATCTCCATCTCTTGAGTCTGTAGAGATCCCATTAGTTCATCTAACCTCATAGTTGTCACATCATGAGCTTTTTTAATAGCGGTTACTTTCATGGCATATTGCTGTGGAAGTGACTTTAGCACGTTTCTTACCAGTCTCTCTTCGCTGATGGGCTCTACAAGCGCAAAAGATTCATTTAAGATATCAAGGACCCCTGTGTTTAAATCAGCTATGGTTTCATCCTCCTTCATCTTCAGACTTTCAAATTTTGATGTGACCATCTCCATTCTTGAAAATTTGACTTTAGTCGTACCTTCATAAGCCGTTTGTAATATATTCCACGCCGTTTTAGCAATCTCGCTGGTTGAAATCATCTTGAAATTTTTTCCATCTACGGCGGAGAATATGGCATTCATTGCTTTAGAGTTTCCAGCCTCAGCATTTCGTTCAGTCTCATTCCACTTGTCTTCGGCAAGAGGCACTCGCTTACCGCCTTTGTCAACTGTTACAGGAGGTGCCCAACCTTTTTCAACAGCTTTCCAGAATACATCATCTAGCAATTTCAGGAACGCCTTCCTTCTTAGTCTCCATTATCCATACTTATTTCCTTCCAGCAGCGGTGGTCGCGAGATATTATGTCCTTCCCTCAAATCCATCTCAACAGCCTTCGGATCTCTCTCAGTGTATTGAGTGTTTGCTCTGATACCAACTGAAATACTTCCGTGTATGTTGAAATATTGTTTTGGATGTGTATGGAACAATAACTAAAACAACTCGTACAGAATATTATGTTATCGAACTTAAGTGCAGTAATGAAAGTAGAGACACGCACTATGATTACCCAGTTCGGCGTTAACGAAGCTACGTCTGGGGGGCTTATACTTAGCCCGGTGGAAAGCAATTAACTATGATGAGTTTCAAGTACAAGGAGCTTACGTTTACAGAATCCCTCTTAAACAGCCGGTACCTCAAATACTCCAACGATTGCTATCTAGGCTCCCCCTAGATCAGATTTCCTCCTTTGATTCCACCAGATGATCCTCCACAAAGATCAGCGCCTTCTTCCGAATGCGCAGTAGTCAAGCAACAGTGCGTGTGTCTTCGAGTTGCTCCACGATCAGTCTGAACAACACCCAGTACAGACTGATTCCGAGCGCCGTGATTTTATCAAAATAATAAACTCACCGGCGTTTACCTCCACCTCCCGATTAGTGTATATGAGTGTATAATATCTCCAAGAGTGCTGAGTAATGCGAATGCCTCAGCCCTTATTATATAGTGGCGGGCGATTCCAACTATGTCTTGTGAATCAAGTCCTAACCGCCTACGTTCTTTAGGAAATATTTCCTTGGAATTTTTAGGAAATATTCCTTAAAACATACGCATTCAATATCTTGATAATCTTTAAGTATATCTCCAATCTTCTATTTGGATCTGTGATTATCTTCTTCCTAAAAACCTTCAAGCACATATATTCCCTTCAACCGACTTCAACTGTCTTCAAGATTTATATCATCTCTACAATATATGCAGCGTCGACTTGCCTAATATGAATTAGGAAACATCTGTTGCGTCACGTCGGTTGTCTCTCTATGGCCTTGAATTCTTCCTTGTACAACAAGTTATACTATCATATTATATCAGAATTTTAAAATTTTATTAGATATCTAATTGAAGTGATGATTAAAATAGTGTTTTAGGTATTTCTCAAATTCAAATTATCACCAATCTAGTATGAGCAGAAAATTAAGTTAAATTATACGATCCTGGTAGAGTATACGACTAATTGAATTTCTAGTTAAATAGATAATAAGTAATAAATTTTATAGATTTGATAAATGAATATAGATTATTGAAACAAATAATAAAATAATAATCATCTTTAGCCTAGTGGAAGGAACTAGAATAACAACAATAATCATCTTTAGCCTAGTGGAAGGAACCAGAATAACTATTATATGGGTGTTGGGTTCGAGTCTTGTCCAAGTTAAAATTAAATAAATATTTTTGCAGACCAAATCAAACCGATTGAACCGGTCGAGTTTCGGATTAATGAAAATCCGGTTGGTGAAACCGGATTTTGACCGGGTCAACCGGGCCTTGATCGGATCAACTGCATAAACGGTCTGATAACAAAATCGAACCGATTCGATGACCGATTCCCAATCGAACTGACCAGTTTGGTCCGAGTTTAATAACACCGAAGAAAACAACATACATTATTTGTTTCTGAACCCAAGAAATTAAATACTCATTTAAATGGAAAACAAAAATTCCCTTCCATTTGAAAGATCCTAAACCCTGTTTTGTAAGATAAAAAAAATGCTTAACCCTTTCTTTACACCTAATCTACTCCACTCCCAAAAAAAAAGCAACACATTACCAAACCATCTGATCTTTAACACTTTATTCTGCTGCTGCTGCCTGCTGTAACAAGTTGTGTTCTCATCTCTCTTTCTAATCCAATTTTCACAACGCAACTTTCTCAATCCCAGAACTCCTACACGATTAGGATTTAGGAGTCAATAGACATCCTATCCTATCTGGGTACTCTCTCTTTCTCCTCCAAAAACTATCCCTCTTGATGAATTTCTAGCTCACAAACTTACTTGTATTGTATCATTATCATTATATGTGTCTCTGAGGAATTTCTTGCTACTTTTATAATTGTTGTTGAATTGTTTCTTCATGATGAAGCTTCATATATACAGACAGCCTTTCAGCATTAATTGAACGATCTTCTTCAGGTTTTATGTATATAAAACTTCTTCATCATAACTAAGCTCCATTTTCTTGTGCAAAATTCTGATTTTCAGCACTTGGAAATTCTCTATATTGCTTTCAACTTGCCAAGTTTCATAATGGGGTTTCACCTCCATTTGTTCATCATTTTCGTTTCATTCCCCGTAATTTTTGCTCTGGATGTCACAAATGTCACATTGCTTCTTGATGGAACCAAGACCATTGCTGAGACAGATGCTAACTTTATCTGTGCCACCCTTGATTTGTGGCCGCCCCAGAAATGCAACTACAACAATTGTCCGTGGGGGGCATCATCCGCCCTCAATTTGGTATAGATCTAATCAGTATGCAAAGATTTCTCAATCTTTTTTATTTTTATTTTATGTATGGATTGCAGAAATATTCACATTGGATTTGATACTTTCTCAGGACTTGTCTAATCCTTTGTTTGCTAAGGCAATCCAAGGTGTGTGTGTACTTCAATTCAAAAGATTGATTGGCTTCGTCCTCTTAGTAGCGTGTTTTATGTGTTTTGAGTTTTGAGTTGGATGTTTATCAAAAAAAAAGTTTTTAGTTGGATGAACCTATTTGACCTTAATTCACATGTTTTGCTTTTGTTACTCATTCTGCATGTATATATATGTTGGGCAGCTTTCAATGGGTTGAGAATGCGGATCGGAGGTACCTTGCAGGACTCACTATTGTATAATATAGGCCACTTACGATCTCCTTGCCACCCATTCAGAAGAGATGATCATGCCTTGTTTGGCTTTTCCAGAGGATGTTTGCTGAGGAGCAGGTGGGATGAGTTAAATGCCTTCTTCACAAAAACCAGGTAACATCCGCAAAATTCCATTAAATTAAACAAAGTAACCATTTTATTAATTTTCAGCTTTGATTTGTAAAATTACATATTACTGTAGAGCAATTGTGACTTTTGGCTTGAACGCACTCTACGGGAGGCCGAAGTTAAAAGGCAACGCATGGGGAGGACCATGGGACTCAACCAATGCAGAAAATCTCATTAACTATACAGTTTCTAAGGGATATCACATAGATTCTTGGGAATTCGGTATGTCTGATTGGTGGGTCGATCCAATTTGATTAACCTCTCAGCTAAGCGTTTAGTATACTTGCCTGAATCCAGATTTTCTGTTTTTATAGGGAACGAGTTAAGTGGAACTGGCATCGGAGCAAGTATAGATGCAGCACAATATGGAAATGATATTACCAAGCTCAAGGAAATCATCAATAAGTTGTACCATAAGTCAGCATCAGAACCTACTCTTATTGCGCCTGGAGGTTTCTTCGACAAGGAATGGTTCAGAAAGCTTCTTCAAGTTTCAGGGCCAAATGTGGTGAACTTCGTAACCCACCATATTTATAATCTCGGTCCAGGTATATTTTCATTTCAATGATTCGCTTTGATTCACAGTTCAATCATATGACGAGGAAGTTTTCGATTCGGTTTTGGTGGATGGCTTTGTATTTTGATGCATCATTGTGACCGTATTCCTTTGCAGGTTCGGACCTCCATCTTGTGGACAAGATTTTGAATCCCACTTACTTAGACAAGATCTCGTCATTATTTAAAGATGTTCAACAGACTGTTCGACAATTCGGTCCATGGGCATCTGCATGGGTTGGAGAATCTGGTGGCGCATACAACAGTGGCGGCCCTGGCGTGTCCAACACTTTCGTCAACAGCTTTTGGTTGATTCTGTGTTAAACTGGAATAGATCATGTTTTCAACTGTAACAACAGAATCTCATTTAATCGATCCCGTAGGTACTTGGATCAGCTTGGAGCTTCATCAATGTACGACACAAAGGTGTATTGTCGACAGACTATGATT
Source organism: Rhodiola kirilowii (assembly GCA_033675215.1). Classification (NCBI taxonomy): domain Eukaryota; kingdom Viridiplantae; phylum Streptophyta; class Magnoliopsida; order Saxifragales; family Crassulaceae; genus Rhodiola; species Rhodiola kirilowii. Next base: position 27,839,867 of record CM066193.1, read on the forward strand.
GGAGGGAACTACGGACTTCTCAACACAACAACGTTTGCCCCTAACCCTGATTATTACAGGCAAGAACATGCATCGATTCATATATATTGACATAATAACCATACTGGGTTCAGCTATTTATCTTCTCTCTTATATTGAATTGTTCATCATGCATAGTGCGTTATTGTGGCACCGTCTCATGGGGCAGAAGGTTCTTCCCGTGATGAGCGATGCTTCAGGATTTCTGCGTACTTATGCGCATTGTGGAAAACAGAAGGTACACATTATTTACCAGTAGCGGTCTCACCTTGCCCACAGCATTGCTTTCTCTTACGGCATTCTACCACCACTGCAGGATGAAGGAGTAACCTTACTCTTCATCAACCTCAGCAGGAACAACAAATTCTTGATCAACGTGAAGAATATTTTGAACCGGGATGAGGGAAAGAAATATGTTAATCACGACAAATATGTTGGCTTGAAGAAATTAATGTGGTGGGTTGGAAAGAAAGCATCAAAGAATGATGTGAGGAGATATGAGTACCATCTAACCCCACAAAACAGAAACATAAGAAGCCAAATTGTGCTGTTAAATGGAAAGGCTTTAGAGATTACTGGAAGCGGAGACCTACCGAGTCTGGATCCACTTCTTGTCAATATAAACTTGCCCATTACAATTGCACCCTTGTCTATTGCGTTTGTCACTCTTCCGAACTTTGAAGCACCGGCCTGTGTCTGACATATTTCAATGCTGGGGTATGTTTGTTTTATAGCAGGCAGTTGGTAGTTTTTCTTCTCTTTTTTTTTACAGTGACAATAAATTTGTTTTATAGAAACATTCAATAAATAGCCTAATACGCTAACATAGTTGGTGGGTGAGTGGGTGCGCAGACAATTGAAATAGGTAAAGTCTTAGTTTCGATTCTTGCTAAACACTTTCAAGGGGAATAAATCCTTGGTAACTAGGTTGAGCATGTCAGAGGTAGTCGCACCTGATTGTCCTAGTTTCTGTCCGACATACCCTGAGAGTATCATGTGTGCAAGCCTGATAAGCTAGCCTACTAGCTATTATGTCATCAATCTATCATGGTCTAGTTTGTGGTGACCTAGGGAACGACCATGACATGAGACAATTAGGACATACTAAACTTATAACGTCTCGGATCGGATCCCCTAGTTGTGTCTCTAAACCTGAATTGGGACGCATGAAGCCTCAAATATAGTTATATTTGGTCGCTTGCGCTATGTATCAACAAACTCTTTCCATGTTGGTCCATTACACTTAGGCCCTGTCCATTTGAACTATATTTTGTGATGGTTAAGATAAAATAAGTTACTTTCAATCACCATAAGTTACTTTCAGTTACTATAAGTTACTTTCAGTCACTATAAGTTAATATATAAGTTAAGTTAAGTTACTTTCAACATACCATCATCATCATACCATTATCATATCATCATCATCATACTATCATCATCATCATCATACCATCATCATACCACCATCATCATCATCATCATCATATCATACCATACCATACCATACCATCATCATATCATCATCATCATCATCATCATACCATCAGCATATCATATCATCATATCACCATCATCATCATATCATATCATCAGCATATCATCATCATCATACCATCATCATCATCATCATAACATCATCATCATCATCATACCATCATCATCATAATATTCATCATCAACGTACTATTCATCACCAACATCACAATCATCACCATCATTAGTATATTACTATTCATCATCATAATATTACTATTCATCACTATCATTATCGTCAGTATATTACTATTCATCATCAGTATATTACTATTCATCACCATCATCACAACCATCGTCATCAGTATATTACTATTCATCATCATAATATTATTATTCATCATCATCATAATATTACTATTTATCAGCATCAGTATATTACTATTCATCATCATCATATTACTATTCATCACCATCATCACAACCATCATCATCATCAGTATATTACTATTCATCATCATCATATACTATTCATCACAATCATCACAACCATCATCATCGTCAGTATATTACTATTAATCATCATAATATTACTATTCACCATCATCATCATATTACTATTTATCAGTCAATATAAATTTCAGTTAAGTTAATATCAGTCACTATAAGTTACTTTCAGTTACTATAAGTTACTTTCAGTCACTATAAGTTACTTTCAGTTAAAATAAGATAAGACACTATAAGTTAGAGTTCAAATGGACACACCCTTAGTCTCTTTAACCATGTTATGAACTAACAAAATCTCCTTTTTCTTATTCCGAATTAGACCGTAACACTACAGAGCAACCCAACACATATAATTATGTATGCCGTTCTTTGTTTTACTTTATATACACGTAACCAAATGCAAGGACGAAGTAGGGTTGATCTAGTGGTTAGCCACCCACTACCTAGAATCAATGGTCCCGAGTTCGAGTCACTCTGGAAGTAGGAGTGAAAATCCTTAGATCCTCATTTTTAAAAAATGAAGAAAAAAAAACCAAATGCAATAAACAAAAAAAACAAATTCTATGAAAATTCATTATTTTTCATCTATTTTTTCAAATTATTTTGTTTCCACCAAATTTACAGAATGGACTCGGCTGGGTTTAAATATGTAAGCGGCACACCTGCCATTTACATAATAATAGTATACAGATCCAAAAACAAAACAACAATGAATACATCCTGATCCTATGCTGCACACCTTTATGTCAAAGATCCAAGGCAGTTTCACAACCTCAAAAGGTTTCCACAACTTTAGGACAATTACAAATTTCAGAGTAACGAGCAGAGTACTCTATGCAGAATCTGTGCAATACCATGAGATGAGGCTGCTGGAGGGAAAGAGCCTAGGAAAGCTCAATGCAATATACAACATCCACTCATTCCTACACAGGGATAGGGCTATTTAATCTGATTTTGTAATCAATGAAAAAAAGTTGTGCAAAATTATTTTGAAAATAAAAACTGAAGTATACGATAGCTGGGACCATGGAACTTACCAATTATAGTTTATAGATCAACACCCTCGTCTAAGCCTTTCGAACTGATCATTACATTGGAGTCGATTTGCTTGTCAAACTTCTTTTTCCGCCGAGACTCAAACTCTTGGAACCCTTCAATCTGAATATAAAAAAAATTAAGTGTAAACAAACTTCAGATCATCACACGCCTACAAGTAGTAAGATACTATTGCATGTGCACATACTTGTTGAAACTGCTCCATAGAAATTGGATTATTGCGTAAAGAGATGTTCTGCAAAAGTTTGCATTGCTTTAGCAGATTGCGAGGTACCTGATAAATCGAAGTTTGAAGAATGTCATGTTCCAGTATAAATTAAAAGTGATCGTATGTCGTAAGCATAATTCTTATTTAGACATCCATATAAATATTCATAAACTAAAGCAACGAAATAAAGATGACATGCTATTTGTTTGTATTTTACAATTGCTTCCTCATTTTGTGAATGCGCATCAAATTTATTTCAGAAGTATAACTATGTAATTATTGCATAGATACACAATTTTCAAAATTCCAAAAGGGAAGTTTATTTGCCCACTTTAATTCACATTATTAACCATCTCTTCAAACATGAAGATGAGATGAGAGAGACAAATAGCATTGGCAGAAACGAGAGGTACAGTATATCCAGGTTTCTAGAATACCGCATCCACGTTGTTGTTGTTTAAGCATAGTGACTTCAGGTGAACAAGATTGCAAATTGATGAGGGAATGACAGAGATCAAATTATCTGTCAGATAAACCAATAAACACAAGAAGTATAAGAAGCTATAACAGCCAAATCTACATTCAAATGCTCAAAGGAACATACTATCAGCCTGCAGTTCCTCCAAAGAGAAGCAACTTCCAATTGACTCCGGAAGATTTGTCAGCTTGTTCTTTGAGACATTTAATAACACCAACTGCAAGTGCCAGAGTATGCAATCATGAAAAAAGATCCGGTGCAAAGGGCATATTTTTGTAAAAAAATATAAAACAATCATATCCCTTGATTTGGTCATTTGGACTGATGAGATTAAATCTCGTATTAAAGCCCGTTTATGGTTAATTTCTTGGTGATGAATTATAAATTTTTCGTGAAAAATTATTTCGTACTTTTGGTTTCTCGACAACGAATTATAAACCAGTTTTGATGAACTTTGCATTTTGCACCAAAAATATGCTATGTACCTAATCTTTACTCATGGAATCATAATTACAATTCAACAAACTAAACAAGTTGCACAGAGCTCTACTAAAAACAAATAGTAAGCACATCAATAGATTTAAGAGGAGTGATAAATACATGAAGTATTTGCTAATAGCACAGTGACAACATATTTCACAAAGAAAATTTTCATAACAAAATTAAAGCGACGGTTTGCGCTAGTATTTGTAGTTCTGTCACTATATTTAATAGGGATCTAATACTACAAGCCTTGAAACGTCTAATCATTCTAATGCTTTGGTGTTTCGATGACATGCAATCTAAGGATGACTAATGCAACAATGTTAAAAACTTCAACATATAGGGACTAAGGTTGTTAATTAAATAAATTGGTTTTATTCACCCCTGGTTATCTGATTTTGTGACATTGAAGAAATGCCATAGATAACAATGACGCGATAATAAAAAAATAGTAATTTTATTAAATCCTATCAAAACTGGCTTACAAACAATTAAGTAAGTTGAATCAGATAAAATGGTATTTCTCACATTGCGCAAGCTCCCAATGGTCTGAGGCAAGCCTGTTAACAAGTTACCCGCGATTGATAACTTCTCAATCCTCACAAGCAGTCCCACTGAATAAAATAATTGAAAAGAAACAGTGTCACATCAAATAAGGTAATGGTTAAGTGAACACTCAACATCAAAATGAGAAGAAGATACTTACATGTAAACAGTAACATCTATATGTGAAAAAAGATCTTACACTCATCTGGCAGGGTACTTAGTCGGTTTCCGTCAAAAGATAAGAACTTTAGAGACTGAAGTTTCCCAAGATTTATTGGCAGTCGATCAATGTGATTCTCTGCTAAAATCTGAAAAAGAATAACTTATAGAATCCGCATCGCTCTATTTTATTTGAATAAACGGTTAATAAAACCAAACAGAGTCTTCATGCACAATCTTAACCAAAAGTTTGATCCAAATTACATTTCAAATATGTATCGTGCCAGTATCAACATCCTTATTTAATGCAATTAGCTTTTTTAGAAATTTTAAAAGACCATGTATTTGGCTCAATATTATTAGTTCTCACCAGACGCTGCATGTTGACTAATTTGCTAATCTCCATAGGAATGTCAACTGCAGGGAAATAAATACAATTATTAGATTTTAGAACCAGGTATATGTAAAACTGTCAGCAACAAATAGCATTTTTTCATAGATACTATAGCAAAACACAACACGATTCAGGCAATTGTTACTTCAATCAGTTCAGTGTCAAGCATAAATTTGTATTCACAGTCCATATCTTACATTCATAAAATAAAGGGGGGAAAATCAAATGTGTGTTACTCAGAAACCAGAATGATCTCGGAGTAGACTGAATCTTTTGTAGTACCCAAGATCCAAGAACAATTGGTAGTTCAAAATGCAGTGAATGATAATAGTACATACAACTCTAATAAGCCTTAATTAAAAATGCTAGCACGTCAACTTGTGTATTTATCTTTTCTAGTTTCATTTAAAACCCTGAACTACTCAGTCTAGCTGTTCCTACAGCAACACCCTAATAGATGGGGGCAGGGCCGGCCCAAGATCCCACGAGGTTTGAAGCAAGGTTAGAAAAAATGGGCCTGTTATGCATATTTGAATTAAATTTGAGGACCTCTTTGATGATGACCTTTACCATAACTTTTAGTATTTTAAGATTAAATGGGTCTTTTTTGTCAGTATTATTATGTGGATAGGATGGGGCCTCAATTTTTTTTGCCTCACTCAAACCCTTAATGAGCCTGTCCTGGTTAAGGGGAAAGTCTGCATATATTAACTGCTACTAGTCGAGTAGTCGTTGGTCTTTGAACTGGCATAAACTGAAGCCTAAAAAAAAGTATAACTACATGTAAAAAGAATAAAATTGCAAACTATTTTCTTAAATAATGGTGGTATAAATCATACCTAGTCTGTTGCGAGTCAAATCGAGTGTGCGAACGCTGCTTCCCAAGTCTAGAACTTCATCCGGAAAAGTCTGCACAAAAAGTAAAAATAAATCAAAGACATTTAAGGAGCTACATTAAAAACCTTTACGAAGTAACTACGAAAAGTGACATAATTCGAGGATTCCAGTTTCAACTTAGAAATATAAATGGTACAAATAGAGGTGAAAATCAAATAGGCTACAGAGTCAACTCAAAACATGAAAAATTATCAGCAACGAATTGATATGACTGTAAGTTGTAAATACTAAACAAAAACAATAAAAGGGGGCTCGGGATTATATTTATGATTCGTACCTTCAATTTGGAGTCCTGTAGCGCAACGATGCCCGTGGATCGCCAGCGCGAGAGTCTGCCGGCTTTGGAGTCGGCGTTTTTGCTACCGTAACACCCCATGTTTGTAGAGAGATGGATCCTTGATCGAAACAACAACAACAACAACAACAATCAAAAAACAAGAAGAAAGGAAAGTTTGGATTTGGATGCGACGGTAGTCGGCTGATTCGACGGTTGGAACTAATCAAATCCGACAGATTGGATTTGGATGCGCGTTTTACCAATTGATGACGAGATGCTTTGCTTCAAACCGCGTGTATTACGTAGTCGTCGCATTTGGCAAAGTTAAATTATAAAAACAGATACAAGGGCTGTTTAATATGGTTAAATTTATGTTATGTTAATTTAATTTATATTAATTTGTATTATTTTATGTTATGTTAGCTGAATTTATATTAATTTATGTTGTGTTAATTTGTATTAATTCATGTTAATTTATGTTATATTTAATCATGTCATCATCATCATCATCTCATCATGTCATCATCATCATGGCGTGTTTATTTGTATTCATTGCAAATGAGTTGAGAATTTAATTTAGGAATGGCCCTCAAATAAGAACCTCTTTAAATTTCGAGAACTTGAAACTTCAATTTTTACCATTCAAAATATAAGATGCATTTTGGTGGTGACACATTAATGCAAAGTCAAAACCAAATTTTTTATTGTACTTTTTGGACATGTGTCACTTGCAGATTTAAAGATGCATCAGGGCATCCACAACAAGGGGAGCAATAAGCAATTTTTTTTTTTTTTAAAATGAAATTCCATTATGATAAGCAAGGAATGGACAAGCCCCAAACTCATGCCGGTGCATCCAAGGGGGTTCGAACCGTCGACCTCTTAATCATTCGACCAAGACTATGACCGCTAGACCACTACCCATGATGCAATAAGCAATAATAGAGAGACTTTATTGCGTATTGCTCTCATGTAGTAAGTGAGCAAAAAAAGAGCAAAAATCAATGCTTGATAGGTGAGCAATAATGGAGAGGGTTTGAGATAGGAAAGCAATAAGTGGAGCCCACATATATTTATGAAGAAAAACAAAAGGAAATTACATTCGGTTGGTTTTGAAATAACTAAAAATCAGAAATGTCATAAAATGAACGTTAGATAGAAAAAATAAAAAAATCTTGGTACAAAACAAAAAATGAAATAAGAGAAGTGATAATTTCGGATAATTGAATGATTATGAGTATAGCTTTTTGCTCCTTGCTCTCTTGCTGCGTTAAAATATATAGACAAAGAGCCATTTTTGCTCATTGCTTTTAGCTCTGCTTTGCTACATGACTTTTATGAGAAAATGCTATTTTTACTTATTGCTCATTGCTCCCTTACTGCGGATGCCCTCATGATCTAATGGGTTCTCAAGTTCTCGAATTTTTTAGGATTCTCAATTGAGAACTCCCCTTTAATATAGAGTGCGGTTCAGGTAAAAATCACTATTATATATGAAAATTAAAAAATGGATTTCAAGCTAACACGTGTCCAATTTCGTCGAAATCTCGGATGTAAAATATAGGGGCATTATGGTCATTTCACATATCTCGGAATGATCAGACTTAATAATCAGACTTAAAACAACAATATCCAGACTTAAACAGCAATATCCAGACTTAACTTGCAATGATCCGACTTAACTTACAATGATCAGACTTAACTTGCAATGACCAGACTTAATAATGAGACTTAAAACATTAATATCTAAACTTAACTTGCAACGATCAAACCGGGCCTGTTCTTTTGGACTTATATTCACAGTTCTTAATTCAAGGAAAGTTAAATTAAGTTCAATACAGTTAAATTAAGTTCAGTATAGTTAAATTAAGTTCAATACAGTTTAATTAAGTTCAGTACAATTAAATTAAATTCAATATAGTTTAATTAAGTTCAGTACAGTACAGTAAAGTTCATTAAGTTAAATTAAATAAAGTCAATCCAGTTTTTAGTTTTCAACCCCATTATTCAAAACTCTTATTTTTTTATTTTTTAAATAAATTTTGGAAAACCGGTAGACATAAATTTTTAAATAAGGTGCAATGACATTCAAGTACTCGGACAATTCTCAAGTACTTTTACATAGAAACGTACAGACATTCAAGTATAGTACAAATGGAAACATTTACATATATCTTCATCTATGTTCATTTTCACTACATTATCAGGATAATCCTCAATAATTTGACACGCTATCATAAAAATATATAATCATAAAAATATACTTATATATTTTGAGCAAGGTAAATTAAAACGATGAAAAAATATACTGTTATGAAAAAATATACTTTTATATCATCATAAAAAAATAGTTTGAAAAAATGATGAAACAAATTTTGAGCAAGTTGAATTAATGAATTGTATAATTTGAAAAATGATAAAAAATTTATATATATAGGGGGCGTTCAATTGAGGACACCTACATAAATGAGGACGTATGGACAAATCTAAAACCTTTAGATCAAAAGATCCAAATGTGCGTAATGAGTCAAAAGTGCTTTTTTGTCATTATGCACTTTTGTATTTTAGGTAAAAGACAAAAGTACAAAATGACAAACAACTTTAACTCTTTGGATTTGTTCAGCACCTTTAGATCATTTGATCAACTGAACCATATTTGTCCCCACGTCCTCACTTTAAAACCATATCCTCAATTGAACGCGCATATATATATATATAGGGGAGCACTCCGTTGAGGCAGGGTTATAAGAATGAGGCAGTGAGGCACAACGTGGACCAATCATTTTGGTGAGGTGGCATTGGAAAAGTATTTGTTGGTGGCAATTAATTAAGGGGTAATTTGGGTATTTTGTATATTGAAACTGATGTCAAATTTTCTCTCTCCTGACACGTTTCTTCTCTCCTCAATTTTTCTGCGTTTCAGAAAACCCATTTCCGCCAGAACGACTGCGATTTTGTTGGACGACAGCTTCCGCAGACGATCTCACCGTGTAAGACTTTTGCTTCAGAAACCGACCACCACCAGCTTTCTCCGATGCGTTCTGATTCGGAATCAAAGCGTCAGCAACCTTGGGCGTCTCCACCGCCGGATGCTTCTCCTCCACAACCGGAACACCTTCAAACTCATCCTCATCCCAGAAGTCAAATCCACTCGAAGCCACCTGCTTCGAAACCGTCTTATTCGATTTCGTTGTCAAAGATCTTTGACTCGGTGACGCAGATATGGTTGGACATCAAAAACGACTGCCCAGATCCACAGGTTTTGTTGATTTCTGACTTTGTTCGATTTCGTTGTCGAAGAACAATCCAAAGATCTGACTTTGTCTCGCTCGCTCGCATCCGATCCAGTCAAATTAATCGCCGGTGACGGTAGATCGGCTTTCTCCTTCGGCAGAAGAGATGGACGTTTTCAGAGTAAGCTCAAAATTGTCATCTTTTTATCTTATTTAATTTGATGCATTTTTTGTTTCAATTCATGCTCCTTTGTAGTCGTTAATTGGTGATTTTGATTTACAGAGTGTATGCCGAATTGTGTGTTTACAGTTCCACCAGTTGGGGAAGCGGCTCTGGAAATTTCAGTTTAATTCATTCTCTTTACAATTTCAGTATTCTCAATCTGTTCGTTTGTTTATGCGGAGTGTGATCAAGATATTAGTATTCTAGTTTATTTGGGTTGCCGAATGTTGGTATATATTGATGCTGGTGGTCATGTCGTTTAATGGTTGGGTTTTGGGCGACTATCGTGTGGCTTCCAGTTGGATTTTGGGTGTTCAGAAGTGGAGGTGCAGGCGAGGGAGTCATATTTGAGGTTTTTAAAAATTTAGTGACTGTCCTAAGAATGTTGAGTGCTTGTACAGGATAGTAATGCAAGTTGGAAGACGCTCCACAATCACCTGATTAGCTAGCAACCAAAGATTTTCTTTCTGTAAGTGCTCTTCTTGTAGATCTAGATGTTTTCCTGAGTGCGCTTAGTTGCTAAAGATTTTTTTGTAAGGATATGAACATCAAAGATCCTGAAGTTGGAGTAAGCAATTTTTTTAAGGCTCTGCTAAACTTCTACAATCACTCATTATTTTTGTGTAGTAAAGTTTGATTAGTCTCATTTGTATCTTTTACAGGGATTTTCACGCCGCTAATGTGTTCGCCACATTAAAGAATGTCATCAAGGAACCTGAACTATCTTTTACAGGGATTTTTTTGTAATTTTTTTGTAATTTTTTTTGATAAAGAAACAAAGGTGTAATGAAATAAAGAAATAAATTACAATTTATTATGAAATTAATGTGCAAATGTGTTATCAAAAATGGTGTAATGTCATATAAAATAAAGGTGTAATGTAATTTATTAAATAAATGGTGTAATGAAATTTATTAAATTGAATGTAATGCAATTTATTAAATAAAGAAATAAGGGTGTAATGAAATAAATTGCAATTTATCAAATTGCATTACAAAGGGTGTAATGCAATTTATTAAATAAAGAAATAAGGGTGTAATGAAATAAAGGGTGTAATGGCATATGAAATAAGGGTGTAATGACATATGAAATAAGGGTGTAATGGAATATGAAATAAGGGTGTAATGCCATATGAAATAAGGGTGTAATGGCATATGAAATGAGAGTGTAATGGAATATGAAATAAGGGTGTAATGGCATTTGAAATAAGGGTGTAATGACTTATGAAACAAGGGGGTAATGACTTATGAAATAAGGGTGTAATGACATATGAAATAACGGTGTAATGGAGAAACAAGGGGGTAATGACTTATGTATTATTTTAACAAAGTGGTAATGACTTATGAAACAAGAGGGTAATGACTTATGAAACAAGGGGGTAATGGCTTATGAAATAAGGGGGTAATGACTTATGAAATAAGGGGGTAATGACTTATGAAATAAGCTGTTACACCCTTAATTCGTAACACATTACACCCTTATTTCATATGCCGTTACGCCCTTAATTTATATGCCATTACACCCTTAATGGCATATGCCATTACACTTGTAATTCATAGCCCATTACACCCCTTAATTCATATGGCAGACACCCTTAATTCATATGCCGCTACACCCTTTCATTTCATGCGGTAATACACCCTTAAATCATTACACCCTTAATTCGTAACAATTTACACCCTTATTTCATATGCCGTTACACCCTTAATTCATATGGCGGTACACCCTTAATTCGTAACACAATACACTCTTAATTCATATGTCATTACACCCTTAATGGCATATGCCATTACACCTGTAATTCATAGGCCATTACACCCTTAATGCATATGGCATACACCCTTAATTCATATGGCATACACCCTTAATTCATATGCCGCTACACCCTTTATTTCATGCGGTAATACACCCTTAAATCATAAGCCGTTACACCCTTAATTCATATGCCGTTACACCCTTGATTCGTAACACATTACACCCTTAATTCATAGGCTATTACACCCTTATTTTTTAAGGTATTACACCCTTAATTCAAAAGCCATTACACCCTTATTTCGTAAGCCATAACACCTTTAATTCGTAAGTCAATTGTGTAAGGTGGATTCAGGCAATTTAATTCGTAAGGCAATTTAATTGTTTTACTTTGCATACATTTTCATACAAATACAATATTCAATGATATATGATTTTTTTGATACAAACTCACTGAGCCAAGAATCCACAATAGCAAATACCTTTTTCTTACACACAGATCTCAACATCTCTCAATACATACAATTTAAAAAAAACTAAACCTTTATAAAAAATACAAATCATTCCTTTTAGACATGTTTCAACCCATCATCTTCCATAAGGACTGAGAACTGCCGAAAGTAATGAGGTATGCATATCTTCTTGTTGCTGCTGCATCTAGTAGTGGTGCCAACAAATTCAGCAACTCTGCAATGTAATCAAACACTGTCAAACAAATATACACTAGCAACAAAGCACATTTCCAACAAAACATCATGGTAAGAAAAACCCAATAATCATCCATCGCTAACACCAATTGTTTATCACCTGAAGCATCACCACGATGAAGATGGTCCACACATTCAGCAGAAATTCAGCAGCTCAAATAGCATCAGAAAGCTCATACGTTTCAACTCGAATGAACATGACGATTTGAGATTAAATGAGAATCGAATAAGAAACTGAGATTTCTGGACAGAGAAGTACTTGAGTTGTAGTAGCACTGAAATCGACTACATTAATTGCACATACGCTCACAATTCACAAAACTCCCTAATTGAAAGTTCACATACATTATCTCCAATTCTCCATATCCTCTTTAAAACCTCAACCATGAATATTCATGGGAATCAGATCCATTAAAACTACAAGGCCACAACAACATTTCCAATCAAAATCAATTAAATTCAAATCAGTCAAACCCTAAATCAAATATCTGATCTTCTAACCCACAACAATCACCATATCACATTCACAACCTAATTTCGAAAATCCAAACACCATGAACTTCAAAGCTTTACAAGAAAAATTAGATCAAGAAAACACAGAGATTAGCAATATTGATACCTCTCCTGGACAGAATGCATCCAAACTTTCTTTTACTTATTTGGTGCTGTCTCCTCATGGCATAGTTCACTGCACATAGACAACGATGAAGCCTCTAAAATTGCCTTCTGCCTTGGCCACCTGCCCCTCCGTCCCTCCTTCACCAGGTGGCGGTAGCGGATGCCTCGAATTCTTCAGTCCAAGCAACGACGCGTCCATTGGATTGAGTAAAAAGCATTCCAAAACCTGGGGAAAAAAGGGACCAATTCAACAGGCATAAACACAAGTAAGAATCAGGATTGAATAGGCATAAACAAAAACACAAAACTGTAAACTCTCTGCTCCTCAATTCAGCAGAAGCTTCAAACGTCACAGGATTGAATTTGTCCACCAACCCAACAAAACTACATCAAAGAAGAATCAAACTGAATCTCGACCTACTAGATCCACACAAGTAAAAGCCTTTAAGACTCTGAACAAAAATCAGAACGAAAACAAGTTACAAACCTCAATCCCTCCAACACAAAACATTTGAAATCGACAGTACCTTAGATGGTGGAGTCGACGGGCTGGCGGAAGGGAGTGAAGGATGAGCGAGAAAGGAATCCAACAAGTCAAACCTTGAAGATTGGGATGGCGCTCGCTCGCACGGTCGCACTCAGATCTCGGAAGTCGGACGCCGCTGCCTCGCTACGCCGCTGTCTCAAACCTCCTCGCCGGCATTGAAATCGCTCGCACGGTCGCACTGGGTTTGGAAGATATGGAGCTCGATGATTCTGGATCTGGGTTTAGGAGAGAGAGAAACAAAAATCAAAAGATGAGAGAGAAGAGACAGAGAGAAATGTCCAGACTGCCCTCCAATTAACAAAATGAGTTTGTTTTATGAATAATTAAGATTAAAAAAATGAAAGTGAGTGGAATACACGTGTCACGCTGTGATGATTTTGACGGCTCAGATGAATGGGTGTGATGCTGCCTCAATGCCTCACTTTACTGTAGCCTGCCTCATTTGAACGCTCCTCTATATATATATATATATAGAGATGCGCTCAAATGAGAACACCCTTTTAGGCTAAGAACATGAGAATCATTCTCAGCCACTCATTTTGTTGAAATGAGTGGTCCAAAATGCACCACGTCATCTACTATGCACTTTCTGCTTTATACTATGCACTTTCTGCTTTTACTATTTGTACTTTTGTCTTTTACCTATAAGACAAAAGTGCAGAATCAATCTACACCCTTAGATCATTTGATCCAAAAGTGCAAAATGATTCTCATGTTCTTAGCCTAAGAAGAGTTCTCATTTGAGCGCGCCCCTATATATATATATAGGGGGGCGTTCAAATGTTATATGTCCTTAGAGTGTTATGTTTTTAAAGTGTTATATCGATTTTGATTGGTTGATGAAAAGAAGGAACCAATCAGAAGCGAGGAACACGGAGCTTACGGTGCACCTCCAAAGCATGGGGGTTGTGTGGGTGAGGGTGCACCGTAGTTACGATGTTCCTCGCTTCTGATTGGTTCCTTGTTTTTCATTAACCAATCAGAATCGACATAACACATAATACAATAAGAAGGACATAACATTTGAACGTCCATATATATATATATATATATATATATATATATATATATATATATAGGGTAGCACTCCGTTGAGGCAGGGTTATAAGAATGAGGCAGTGAGGCACAACGTGGACCAATCATTTTGGTGAGGTGGCATTGGAAAAGTAATTATTGGAGGGAATTTATTTAGGGGTAATTTGGGGTTTTCGGTAAGTAATGATTTTGAAAAATTTGACAGGGTTTCTGATGAGAGAGACTCTATAATTTTCAATCGAAACCCACTTTTCATTTCTCTCATTTTTTCCCGTGGACAGAGCTTGAGATCTGAGATCGTTGAGAGTTTTCAGGATGCCTTCGGAAGAACACCATGAGATCTGAGATCTCGATCCAGATCCGTTCTGCGTTTTTGGATTTTGGAAGAACAGTCCAAATATGGCGG
Source organism: Rhodiola kirilowii (assembly GCA_033675215.1). Classification (NCBI taxonomy): domain Eukaryota; kingdom Viridiplantae; phylum Streptophyta; class Magnoliopsida; order Saxifragales; family Crassulaceae; genus Rhodiola; species Rhodiola kirilowii. Next base: position 27,854,884 of record CM066193.1, read on the forward strand.
ATCTGTTTGATGATTTGAAGAAACAATCCAAATATGGCGGATCTCTCAAACCTCATCTCGATTTTCAGCACGTTTTCGATTTGTTCGTTTCCGTTTGATTTGTTCGTTTTCGATTTTCAAATCGTTTTCGATTTGTTCGTTTCTGTTTTCGATTTTCAAATCGTTTTCGATTTGTTCGTTTCATGGCGGATCTGTTTTGTTCGTTCGTTTCAATCGAAAATGTGCACTGAGGATGTTTGATATTATGCCCATGTAGTCTTGTTTTGCTCTTCCAACTTTACTGAAATGGTGAGGCAAGCTATATTTCCTGGGGATTCTGAGCTCCATATTTTCTAATTTACCTTGTTTCTTATACTTGTCATTTAGGTCTGACATCTCATATTTTATTTGGGCTCCTGCAGTTTTGTAATGATATTGATGGTATATCAACTGGGCTCTTGCGCTGGATGTGGTTGTGTTTTATTTTTTTATGAAATGTGTGTGTGCAGGAAAATGATGATTGCGAAGATATCAACTTGGACGATGATGATTTCATTGATCCAACAAGTAAAAATACAAGAGCAGTGGGAACTGGCAAAGGTATTGTACCATGAATGTGAACTGTATTTGGATTTGAATGTCATTACCTTGTTTTATTGACTTTAAATGTGCCTTAAGAATTGACTGTTATTGTCCTCAAATTGCTATTGAACATTGTCGTCACCTTGTCCGAGACTTTAAGTCCGAGACTCACATTGATCATCAGGAAATTCTGCTGTGAAAGCTATCTCGTTGTTGCTCAGTAAAGGAGTACCAGATAGATAAGGCCAATGGCCAAGCATCTAATACTCTTTTACCAGATAGAGATATACTACAGAAGACTCTATTTGGATTCAACTAGGTGACTGCTGGGAATAGGTCCTCCAGAGTCTACGATGCTGAGAAACTATTGGTCAAAAGTGTAAAACAGATAAAAAAGAAATGCTGTGAAAGGATGGCAACTCTTAAAAAGAACCAACAGGAAATGGTTGAGGAGCTTCAAAAATCCAGTGATGAGGAGAAGGCTCAGATGGAGCAATTATACAAAGTAGAGGTTGCTGTGGTGCGCTATATTCATGCTCATAACCCTTCAATGGCAGTTGATAAACTCAAAGCATTAGAAGATCAATGCTCTAAAAGGCTGGAGGAGCATAGAAATAACATAATCATTTTTTACTATCCTTTCACAGGGTCCTTAAAGCACAAACATGCGATCTGTCGGATTCCTGTAATATGTATTTTGTAGCTTCAGTTGATATGTAAATTTTGTAATCGTTGAAAATGTAAATTTGACTTTGATATATCATACTTTCGAACTTGTATGCATTTCAAATATTACAAAAAAAATTTGTAATTTTTTTGTAATTTTTATATATAAAGAAATAAGGGTGTAATGAAATAAAGAAATAAATTACAATTTATTATGAAATGAATGTGCAAATGTGTTATCAAAAATGGTGTAATGCCATATAAAATAAGGGGTGTAATGCAATTTATTAAATAAAGGGTGTAATGCAATTTATTAAATAAAGAGTGTAATGCAATTTAATAAATAAAGAGTGTAATGCAATTTATTAAATAAAGAAATAAGGGTGTAATTTGATAAATATCAATTCATCAAATTGCATTACAAAGGGTGTAATGTAATTTATTAAATAAAGAAATAAGGGTGTAATTTGATAAATAGCAATTTATCAAATTGCATTACAAATGGTGTAATGCAATTTATTAAATAAAGAAATAAGGGTGTAATGAAATAAAGGGTGTAATGTCATATGAAATAAAGGTGTAATGACATATGAAATAAGGGTGTAATGACATATGAAATAAGGGTGTAATGACATGTGAAATAAGGGTGTAAGGAATATGAAATAAGGGTGTAATGACATATGAAATAAGGGTGTAATTGAATATGAAATAAGGGTGTAATGACATATGAAATAAAGGTGTAATGGCATATGAAATAAGGGTGTAATGGAATATGAAATAAGGGTGTAATGACATATGAAATAAGGGTGTAATGTAATATGAAATAGGGGTGTAATGGCATATGAAATAAGAGTGTAATGACATATGAAATAAGGGTGTAATGCCATATGAAATAAGGGTGTAACGCCATATGAAATAAGGGTGTAATGGAATATGAAATAAGGGTGTAATGACATGTGAAATAAGGGTGTAATGACATATGAAAATAAGGGTGTAATGACATATGAAATAAGGGTGTAATGCCATGTGAAATAAATGTGTAATGCCATATGAAATAAGGGTGTAATGGAATATGAAATAAGGGTGTAATGCCATATGAAATCAGGGTGTAATGGCATATGAAATAAGGGTGTAATGCCATATGAAATAACGGTGTAATGGAGAAACAAGGGGTGACTTATGTATTATTTTAACAAGGGGGTAATGACTTATGAAACAAGGGGGTAATAACTTACGAAACAAGGGGGTAATGACTTATTAAACAAGGGGGTAATGACTTATGAAATAAGGGAATAATGACTTATTAAACAAGGGGGTAATGACTTATGAAATAAGAGGGTAATGACTTATAAAACAAGGGGGTAATGACTTATGAAATAATTTATTTTGAAATGAATGTACAAATGTGCTATGAATAAAAAATTGATTGAAATTTAGTCTAAAACGAATGTGCAGATATGTTACACCATTAGTGATTTATACAATTCTTGAGAAAAATAACACTACATAAGTCATTTATACAAGACCTGAATAATGTCTATACATCATCTCTGCCTAAATAATATAAATACATCAAAAATAATAAGTTCCAGGACACATCAAAATAAAAAACACATCAAAAATGCTTCTTAATCCTAGTCAAGTTTCACACATAGCTAGCTTCGTTTCAGGACATATATACAAACACTTTCTTCTTCTTCTTCATCTCCTTTCTTGACCTTTGCTTCAACACATTGGGGGAGATCCTTCCCTTCCTTCTCTATTCTTCGTCGTTTAAGAACACAAACAGCGCATAAACATCCATCTTTGTGGCGTCTAAACCTACACAAATGTACACAAAGCGCCACCTTAGTTTCTTCATATAAAAAAACATACTTAGTGAAAAGTTGTAAAAATATATCCTCTTTCAAATAGTTGCTTCTCCATCAAATCTCCCATAAGCCATGCCACTTAGCCTTACAGTAAAAGTTGCAGCTATGGCATCTTAACCTCACACCATTTAACAAGGCAGATCGATGTCAAAACTTTCTCTTGCATTTGATTTAGTTAATAAGATTCTGAACCTCACCCACTCCAAACTATATGCATGGACTTCACTTAAATGTTACTTTCTCCAAAACTAACAACCTTACCATATGTTTCAATCAACAAAACCAAAACCCAGAATGAACTAAGAATGTAACCATGAAAGCATACCCCGGTCGCTTTTTTGTTTTAGACTTTGAGCTGCTAGTATTCACATGAATTTTCCCTTGGCTTGATGTAGCACCATCCCTTAAATGTGAGCTGTCAGAACCTGTAAAAATTTCACTGCGAATGAGGCTAAAATTTTATCTGAGAAAGAGTTCACCAAAACTTTTTTGTATTCTGCCTAAGATGATGTTGGGCTGCCTTGAATCTGAAGTGGGCTTAAGGCCCATGTTTGGCTAGGGTTAGGGTTTTTTTGTAGTAGACAATATATAAACCCTACTAGTCATGCTGTAAATCATACTCTCCAAATCTGAATACAAAGCTGCCTCTTCTTGCCCGTGGACTAGCCAACACACTGTTGGTGAACCACGTTAAATTTCCTGTGTCGTTTCTTATTATTCGTTCTACATCTTTGTTGTCAAATCACTTCTGTCACAACAAACTGGTATCAAGAGCTGGGTTTTGCCGCTGTTGCTAGGGTTTGTGATTTCAATATCAAAGATGGCTGCTATGAACGTGAAGATCGACAAATTTACCGGGAGGAACAGTTTTGGGTTATGGCAGATCAAGATGCGAGCTCTGCTGAAGCAGCAGGGTCTGTGGGCGCCGTTGTCCGGGAAGAAGAAAACGGATGCTGATGACGAAGAGTTGAATAGCCTGGAGGAGAAGGCTCATTCAACAATCATGTTGTGTCTAGCTGATGATGTCATCACTGAAGTCGCTGATGAAGATACTGCTGCTGGTCTGTGGTTGAAGCTGGAGAGTCTTTATATGACGAAGTCTTTAACCAACAAGTTGCTTCTGAAGCAACGTCTGTTCAGTCTGCGTATGCAGGAAGGTACACCTCTGAGAGATCACCTTGATCAATTAAATTCAATATTATTGGATCTGCGTAATATTGATGTTAAGGTTGATGATGAGGATGCTGCTTTGATTTTATTGGTATCTTTGCCCATGTCGTACGAGAATTTTGTGGACTCGTTTATTGTTGGGAAAGATAGCTTGTCATTGGAAGAAGTCAGATCAGCCCTTCACACCAGAGAAGTTCGCCATAAAGCTTCTGGTTCAGTTACTGAAAATCAGGCATCAGGGTTAGCTGTTATCGGGAATAAAGGACATGGAAAAATTGTTAAGAAGAAGGCGAATTACAAGAAGTCCAAGTCAAATGGTTCTAAAGCTAATGATGTCTGCAACTATTGTAAGGAGAAAGGACATTGGAAGAACGAGTGTCCCAAGAAGCAGAAGCAGCAGGGAGATGGTTCTGCAGCTGTGGCAGAACATGATGTCAATTCTGAAGAGGATTTGGCTTTGGTAGCTAATGAACAACCACACTACAAGAATGTTTGGGTTCTTGATTCTGGGGCATCTTATCATATTTGTCCGCGCAGGGAGTGGTTCTCAACTTATGAGCAGATAGACGGAGGCAATGTATCCATGGCCAACAGTGCTGTCTGCAAAGCTGTTGGAATTGGCTCAATCAGAATACGGACGCATGATGGCTCTTTCTGCACATTGAACGAGGTCAGACATGTTCCACTGATGACAAAGAACCTGATATCGCTGAGTTTACTAGACAGCAAGGGTTTCAGTTTCAGAGGTGAAGGTGGAGTTTTGTATGTCTGCAAGGGTTCTGATGTGATTTTAAAAGGTGTGAAGCGTGGAACTTTGTATTTTCTGCAAGGGTCTACAGTGACAGGTTATGCAGCTGTGGCATCGTCTGAGGCTTACAAAGAGGATATGACTAAGCTGTGGCATATGAGGCTTGGTCATATGAGTGAAAGAGGGATGCAAATTTTGTCGAAGAGGGATCTTCTTGATGGCTACAAGGTTAAAAGCCTTGATTTTTGCGAGCATTGTGTGTTTGGGAAGCTACATCGCAGCAAGTTCCCAAAAGGTGTTCACAGAACAAAAGGCTCGCTGGATTATATCCACTCTGATTGTTGGGGTCCTGCTCGTGTTGAATCCGTTGGAGGTAACAGATATTTTGTGTCAATTATTGATGATTATTCTCGCATGACTTGGGTGTTCATGATGAAGCACAAAAGTGAAGCCTTCAACAAGTTCAAGCAGTGGAAAACTTTAGTGGAAAATCAGACTGGAAAGAAGATCAAAAGGCTTCGAACTGATAACGGGCTGGAATTTTGTTCAGCTGAGTTCAATGAGTTCTGCAAGACTGAGGGGATTGCGCGGCATCACACTGTGAGAGACACGCCGCAGCAAAATGGGGTGGCAGAACGTATGAATCAGACTCTGTTGGAGAGAGCGCGGTGCATGCTCTCTAATGCTGGATTACCTAGGAGGTTCTGGGCAGAGGCTGTAAGCACGGCGTGCTATCTGATTAACCGTGGACCTCACACAGGTATTGGCGGGAAGACACCCTATGAGGTGTGGTCTGGTAAGCCTGCAGATTATTCTTTGCTGAGAGTATTTGGTTGCACTGTTTACTATCATGTTAATGAAGGTAAACTAGAACCAAGGGCCAAGAAGGCTATATTTGTTGGTTTCGGGGATGGAGTTAAGGGATATAGAATTTGGTCACCGTCTGAGAAGCGAGTTATACTTAGCAGAAGTGTCATATTTGATGAAGGTCCTATGCTTAACTCTACATTGAAGTCAACTATTGTGCAGGAAAGTGGTAGTGTTGATAAACAGGTGGAGCTGCAAATTACTCCGGAGCAGAGTGTAATGCAGCACCAAGGTGGAGAAGATCAACACGTTATCACTGAAGCTGATACGCCAGAATCAGATGATCCTCAACCCTCAGAAACACGCCAGCATTGCATAGCTCTTGATAGAGCTAGAAGAGTGGGTGTTGGAGCTCCAAGGAGGTATGGTTTTGAGGATATGATTTGTTATGCACTACAGGTTGCTGAAGAGGTGGATATTCATGAGCCGTGTACCTATAAAGAAGCTATTTCTGGTAGTGAATCTACACAATGGCTTGCTGCAATGGGAGATGAGATGGAGTCACTTCACAAGAATCAGACTTGGGATCTTGTCAAACGACCTAAGGAGAGAAAGATTGTTACTTGTAAGTGGGTTTTCAAGAAGAAGGAAGGAATATCGCCAGCTGAGGGGATTAAGTATAAAGCTCGAGTTGTTGCCAGAGGATTCACACAGAGAGAAGGGGTTGACTATAATGAGATTTTCTCGCCAGTGGTCAGACACACTTCTATCAGAGTGCTACTTGCAATAGTAGCACATCAGGATTTTGAGCTGGAGCAACTAGATGTCAAGACAGCTTTCTTACATGGAGAGTTGGAAGAGGAGATTTATATGACTCAGCCAGAGGGGTTTCAAGTTCCAGGAAAAGAAGATTATGTTTGCAAGTTAAAGAAGTCTTTGTATGGACTTAAGCAGTCTCCGAGGCAGTGGTATAAAAGGTTTGACAACTATATGATTGAGCTAGGCTATAACAGAAGTCCATATGATTGTTGTGTTTATCATAACAAACTTGGAGATGGTTCGATGATTTATCTGGTGTTATATGTCAATGATATGCTTATAGCTGCAAAGTCCAAGTCTGATATTAAGAAGTTGAAGGGTCTTCTCAGTGCTGAGTTTGAGATGAAGGATTTGGGTGCTGCTCAGAAAATATTGGGTGTGGAAATCTACAGGGAGAGAAGTCAGAAGAAGCTTTTCTTATCACAGAAGAGTTATATTCAGAAGATATTATCCAGGTTTGGAATGTCTTCAGCTAAACCTATAGCTACACCCAGTGCTGTTAATCTTCGTCTGTCTTCAGTGTCTGCAGCTCAGTCTGAAGCTGAGAAGGAGTATATGTCTCGAGTCCCATATTCTAGTGCAGTAGGAAGTCTGATGTATGCCATGGTCTGCACTAGACCTGATATTGCCCATGCTGTTAGTGTTGTCAGCAGATTTATGGGTCAGCCTGGGAAGGAACATTGGCAAGCGGTGAAGAGGATTTTCAGATACCTTAGAGGTACATCTGATGTGGGTCTCATTTATGGGAGTGATTCACAGTGTTTGGTGACTGGTTACACAGATTCTGATTATGCTGGAGATGTTGATAGTCGAAGATCCATGACTGGTTACGTATTTACTCTTGGCGGTTCTGTTGTTAGTTGGAAGGCAACTTTACAGCCTACGGTTACTTTGTCTACTACTGAAGCAGAGTATATGGCGTTGACAGAAGCTGCTAAAGAGGGGATATGGTTAAAGGGATTAGTCAGTGATCTTGGTCTTCATCATGATCAGGCTATTGTATATTGTGACAGTTTGAGTGCAATATGCTTAGCCAAGGATCAAGTCCATCATGAGCGGACTAAACACATAGATGTCAGATATCATTTCTTACGCGGTGAGAAGAGGATTAAGGTGATGAAAGTAGGCACTGCTGATAATCCTGCTGATATGTTCACCAAGCCGGTTCCACATGGCAAGTTCAAGCATTGTTTGGACTTGCTCAATGTTTTAAGCTGTTGAAGGCCCTTAGGGGCATCTGAGGCAAGAAGAGGATCTGAGTATTTCTGGCGCATTAAGGTGCATCTGGTGTCCGGGGATTCAAGTCAAGGTGGAGATTTGTTGGGCTGCCTTGAATCTGAAGTGGGCTTAAGGCCCATGTTTGGCTAGGGTTAGGTTTTTTTTGTAGTAGACAATATATAAACCCTACTAGTCATGCTGTAAATCATACTCTCCAAATCTGAATACAAAGCTGCCTCTTCTTGCCCGTGGACTAGCCAACACACTGTTGGTGAACCACGTTAAATTTCCTGTGTCGTTTCTTATTATTCGTTCTACATCTTTGTTGTCAAATCACTTCTGTCACAACAGATGAGATAAGCCAATGAGCTAACACTACTTACTAGAGACTTCACAGACAAATAAAGGGATTGTTGAGTGAGTAAATAATATATGAAGGACAAGTCAGACTCAAACAATAAGACCATTAGCATCGCACACTCTAAACCGTAAATCAATAATGCCTTATCTATAATGTATGAACATATCAATTACAAGCATTGGGTTCAAGATGCAATTAAGGTAAGAAGCCTCACCACCATTTTTCTGATGTTGATAGTTGTCAATGTTTGATACTTGATAGATTGGGAGGAGGGACACAACTCCAGTTGAAGGGTAGAAATATTCAGTTTCAGTATGCTTCTATGAGCTGAATAAGCAAGCAGCATGAGTAAAATATATTCACTAAAAGAACAACTTACGAGGACGATAACTAATTGCAGCCAAAGAAGTTATTTTAATGAGCATCATGATCAAAATGCACAATCATCTTGAGGTAAACAAAAAATCAGAAAAAAGGTAAATAGGTGTAACTGTATGAGTGCTCCAGTTCTTTGTAAAAGAAAACGAACAACAATTACAGCTTCCAAATGATAGAAATGGTCATTCAGCAGTATTAGAATCTTGCAACACAGAAGCTTAGAAAGACGCAATAGGGAGGTTGAATAAGAGTGATGTCAATAACTGCACAATACATGAGAGACATATGATAGATGATTTTAGGGCTGACAGTACTAAGCAATGGAAAATTAGCAACATTGCAATCAAGTCCAATACACATGAAGGGAAAAACAAACACCACAGAACAATTAAATTCAAACAAAATTGACGATAACACAACCCCAAATTCAAAATGAACACTAGAAAAGCATGAAATTCAAACGAAATTGATGGAAATTTAACAAGTGAAACCCTAAAATCCCAAAACAGCACCTTATCCATCCAATTGGGCAACGGCTGGACGACAAAAGTGGGGATCTCGTCCATGAACGTATCAGCCTTGAGCCGATTTTCAATCAAACTGCTTGAGCCGATTTTCAATCTAACCTCGACGAAACGTCCCACTCGCTAAGCCAATCGATTCGACGTTGCTCAGGTGGAAAATTTACCAAACTAACCCACTTCCAAACTTAAATCACCTAAATACACCAATCCAAACTCAAATCACCAATCTACCCCACTTTTTAATAATTCCGGTTTTCCAAAAACCGAAACCACCAATTCCGGTTTTGCCCCAACCGGAATTATTCGAAAACGGCTGATGTGGCTTGGATCGGGGTGGATCGGGGCCTACGTGGACCAGATTGGCCGAGGTGGCAAGCCAGGCAGAGTTCCGGTTCCATAGGTGTCGGAATTCACATTATTCCGGTTTCACTTAAACCGGAATAAAGCCAACAGGCTTTTCAGACCTAGTCGGGGTATCACGAACTTAGTCTGGATGTGACCAGACGAGAATATTTCCGGTTTCTACTAAACCGGAACCATCTGTACACAAAAAGATTCCAAAGGTACCAGTTGGGAAGTGACTAAACGAGTAAATTCCGGTTGGACATAAACCGGAACGATGGTAGTTTCGGTTCCTGTCAAACCGGAACAATGGTAGTTTCGGTTCCTGTACAACCGGAACTAGATACCTATAAATTGCAGCTCTGTTTGTTCATTTTCAACATCGAATTCCATCTTCCATCAAAAAAAAAAACATCGAATTGCAGCTCTCTTCAATTCTCATATATCTCTTATCATATTTCTTATCATGTCTGATATAAGCGATGATTCTAGGGAGTATATGGCCACATTGACAACATTAGATAATCCAATAAGAGACGAGTACGATCGTGATGCGATGGAGGATTTGGATAATGTTGCCGATGAATATCCTGATGCGGAGGAAGTTCAAGATCGTATCGTCTGGGACCATCCGAGTTTCACTGATATCTCGGCATGGGAAATATATCAACCAACAGATGAAAATGTGAGGGTTCACCATCCCAACTCCCCGGATCTTGGAGAGGGCTCTCTTTTTGCGAGTAAAGAGAATGTCATGCTTGCTACGCAGAGATACTCAATTCTAAATTGGGTGGAGTTTAAGGTAAGAAAGTCTGACACTCGCAAACTGGTACTAGAATGTCGTAAGGGTGAAGAAATATGTCCGTGGCGCCTTCGAGTGGTGGTGTTGGCACGAACAACTTACTGGACGGTTCGCAAGTACGGAGGGAACCACGTGTGCCATAACAATAGCATCCTGCAAAGTAACATCCACTTGAACGCGCAGTTCATAGCGAGGGAGATGCGGAATGTAATGGATGCAAACACAAAGTTCTCCGCCGGACAGATACGAAATATAATTCAGCGAGATTACGGGTACGAAATAAGCTACTGGAAGGCATGGAAAGCGCAACAGAAAGCGTTGGTCTACTTGTTCGGTAAATGGGACGAATCATTCAACAAACTGCCACATCTGATGCAGGCTTTACAGGATTCCAGCAACGACATGCATTTTATCAAGTGGGACGTCACACCACTGGATGATGGGACTATGCAGGTCAATCCGATATTTTGGGCTTTTTCTGAATGCATCAAAGCATTTGAGCACTGTCGACCCATATTATCAGTAGACGGCACGCACATGTACGAGAAGTACAATGCCAAATTGTTTATTGCAATCGGGTTAGACGCGAACAACGGCATACTACCATTAGGCTTTGCCCTTGTAGAGAGCGAGAACAATTCAAGCTGGAAGTGGTTCATGTCTTGTATCCGGGAAGGAGTGACCCAGCGGGTGGGGCTGTGCGTTGTATCTGACAGGCACGCTGGAATATTGGCTGCCATGCGGGAACCTAAATGGAAGGAGCCTATGGCTTACCATCGTGTGTGCGTACGGCACGTGCAGTGTAAACCATATCTGACAGTCGATTGTGTCTTTGATGTCCTGACCAGAAAGAACCATATCACGTACAGTGTAAACCTGGCCACACGAATATGTTAGTGTGGGAAGTGGACATTGTTCAAGTACCCTTGTTCTCACGCCATGGCAGCTTGCAGAAACGCACGGGTTGAATACTCGGATTATGTCCCCGCGGAATACACGCTCGATGCGTATTACCGGACTTGGGGATATTTTTCAACCCCTTACCCCATGAGAGTTGTTGGCGTCAGTATGATGGTCGTGTTCATGTTCCGAATCCTCGATTCAAGCGTACCAAAGGTGGCAGACCCCCAACCAGACGAAGGCGTAATGAGATGGACCAGCGCCATCGACATTTAGGCGAATCCAGTAGCCAGGCAGCGTCTTCATCAAATCCGACACCGCGAATCCAAAGATGCTCCTACTGTAACTTAGTGGGTCACAACAAGCGTGCTTGTCCGACCCGCAACCAGAATTGAACCCACTTCTGCTATGTAATCATGTTATGTGATCATTTTAAGTGTTTGTGCAACTACTATCATGTTACTGACTAGAAGAGTTTAGAGAAATTTAATATTCAACATCCATCAAACGACAAAACATGATAACATATTCACAACATGCAAACAACAACCATCAACCATCATCGGCTCCACGTCCACCTCGGCCCCTACGTGGTCTCTTCCCTAAATTACGCATATACGAATATCTGGACTCTGGATGCGCGCGCTCGCTTCTGCGCACTTCGGGCTGTGAGGAGCTAGAAGGTCGATTCTGATCATCGATCGCATCCTCGACATGCGTGTCAGTACCCTCTCCTCCCCCGAGACCAAGATCAGCTGAAGCATATAAATCATCTTATTAACTTGCCATGGTTAGATGTCAAAAAATAATTGAAGTTTATATATAAAGTATCCATACCCATATCTAATGTAATAGTCTGTGGATCGATACCCATAATAGCAGGATCTGTAAGATTCTGCACTTCCCCGTACAAATGGTGGAACAGATGATGAAACCCCATACGGGAATACTCATCTGTACTGTTGAGGAAGTAATTACCGGCATCACGGGCACCAATGACGTAACCACGTAGCTGTAAAATGAAAAACACTTATAAATTAAGGAAGCAATTACTGACTAGAAGAGGTAAATAATAATAAAAATTTCAGTTGAACATACATGCTCGGGTATGATGTATGCATCTGAGCGATAAGTATGCCGAATTTCCTGCACGTCCACATCCTCTGCCTCCACATCCTCCTCCATCCTCGGCTGGTATAGACGACGAGTGTGTCGCGAATACCAAGTGAAATAATCTGCTGTGGGTTTGTCAATGTTCGCATAAGGGCCCTCCATATCTCCGTCGATAAAATCCAGCAGCAACCACATAATGGCGTATTCGATCGTCAAGGGACAGTGCACCCCCTTTGTGAATCTTAAGGGGTTCGTTTGCATTCTTTTTCACATCCAACTTTCAACAAAAAATGATGATCAATATTAGTAACATGTTAAATAATGAATGACAATTAACGTAAATTAGCAAACTAACCTCAGGTTTCCAAATCGCCTCTGAACGATGACCAGTCTGCTGACGTAGGATTGAGTTGTCAATCGGACCAGGATGAACTATGTCATCCGCATCCATATTCGGATGCAAAATAGCTTGCGAATATCTCTGTGACGAGGACGGTCTATATGAGTCCATATCTGCATCACGATAACAAAATTCACCAACAATTCAACAATTAACAGTCAACAATATATGCATCACGAATTTCATCAACCGCCATATTCAAATTTAACAATCGAATATCAGTCAACAACTAACATATAACACTTAACAAATACTTAATTCAGCACAAATTCACCCAAAAATCAAAAATTAACAATCAACAATATCTGCATCACATATTTCATCATAAACCAAATTCTAAATTCACAATCAAATAACAATCATAACAATCAACAATACCCTATTGGGAATTTGGACATGGAATTGAATCATTAGCCAAAATCAACAAAATCAGCGTCTAAATCCATACCTAAGCGTCGCACGATCCAATACAACGGAGTGCAGCGAGGGCGTTTTGGCTTGGCGGTGGTCAGGCGGGCCGAATCTCGGCGGAAACTGCCATTTCTGGAGGCTCGGCGGAATGGAGAAGAAGAAGGAAACCCCTCGATTTTGTATTCACACAGTTCCGGTGTAACGCGAACCGGAATTATTAAAATTCCGGTTAATGTTAAACCGGAACTTACGTGTACGACAGCTCAGGTCCACGTAGGCCCCGATCCACCCCGATCCAAGCCACATCAGCCGTTTTCGAATAATTCCGGTTGGGGCAAAACCGGAATTGGTGGTTTCGGTTTTTGGAAGACCGGAATTATTAAAAAGTGGGGTAGATTGGTGATTTGAGTTTGGATTGGTGTATTTGGGTGATTTAAGTTTGGAAGTGGGTTAGTTTGGTAAATTTTCCTGCTCAGGTTGCAAACTCATCCTCACATCCGTCGTCATCGCTTTTGACAGACTCGTCATCGTCTCCACCCCGTCACATAACTCCCAAATCCCTCAATAACGACATACACGGCGGATTCAGTTGCCATAGCCGGAGATGGGTTTAGGATTTTGATGGTTGCCAGGGGAAAAGGAGATGAGATGAGAGAGAACTCATGTGGGATGTGTATTGAAATCAATAGACCAAACTGCCCTTCTAAATTGAATTAATAATAAATTTGCTTTTAGAAAAGTAATAAACAAATGTTTGAGTAGTGGGGCAGGTGTCAAGTTTTAATTGGATGGATGAAAATGATGTGTATGAATGAGTGGTTGAAATGCTGCCTCACTGCCTCAATTTACTGTAGCCTGCCTCATTTGAACGCTCCTATATATATATATATAGGGGGCGCTCGGTTGAGGCAGGGTTGTAAGAATGAGGCAGTGAGGCACGATCTCGGCCGTCTGTGGAGTTGATCGAACGCACGTGGCGAAGCCACGTGGCACAGCCGCAATTGTTGACTTTTCAAAAGTTAGTGGGTTTTACTATTTGGACACGTGTCGCGCCACAAATACACGGGGGGGGGGGGGGGGGGGGTTAGATGTGTGGTTGAGATCGTGCCTCACGTGCCTCACTTTACTGTAGCTTGCCTCATTTGAACGCTCCTCTATATATATATATTCGTGCACTATTCCCTATATAAATATATATATATATGGGAGCACTCCATTGAGGCAGAGTTGGTAGAATGAGGCAGTGAGGCACGTTGTGAGCCACTCATTTTGATGATGTGGTATGGAATAGTGCACAAATAGTTTTTACTTTTTGCTTTTGATGGATTTTGGTAGTGGGACATGTGGCGCGTCCACAAAGCATGAGGGGTTTGATGTGTGGCTCAGATCGTGCCTCACTGCCTCATTCTAATTTTGGTGCCTCATTTGAACGCTCCTTTATATATATTTTCAATGTGAGGGAAGATGATGATTGAGCCGAAGAAATGTGATGAAGTTGGCAGTAGCGCCTTCATTCAGCCAAGCTAGAACTGGTTGACCAATTCAATTGGATTGTTTCAATTGAACCCGTTTTAATTGTCCCATCTTCAATATATTTCGGTTCGAAAAATTGATGGAATCAAACCAAACGATATTTCACTAGATGACTATCTCTAGTTGCCAATAGAATATGTTATCACATTGACTATCTCTGGTTCAATCTACTTGGCAATTGTTGGAGATGATCCAATTTGGTTCAAACTGACTCGGCCTGGTCGTTATTTTTGCCCTTCTACCCTCTCTTTGGCTTCGGCACCTAATTGAAATCGCAGAGCCTCTTGCCAATCCTCCCTTGTCCTTATTGACTTCGATACACTCTACGCTCCGTTGATCCGAGATTACCCTTATACTCATTTTTTGAATCTGTTCGTGCAAATTGAAACCGAAAGACTGTTGTTGTTTGTTGAGTTTTGGATGAGAAATAGATTGGTTGTGCCGCTGGTTTGTCATGGCCATTCTAAGCCGGTGGTTGATTTGTTCTGTCCTATTTTTTGGAACCATGAACTTCTTTGGAAATCCAACACCACTTGGCATGTCTACTTTGACTCTAACTTATAGTGTCTTATCTTATCTTAACTGAAAGTAACTTATAGTGACCGATGGATAGTAACCAAAACTTATATTGACTGATAAATAGTAATATGATGATGGTGAATAGTAATATTATAATGGTGAATTGTAATATTCTGACGATGATGATGGTTGTGATGATGGTGATGAATAGTAATATGATGATGATGAATAGTAATATAGTGATGATGATAGTTGTGATGATGGTGATGAATAGTAATATGATGATGGTGAATAGTACTATTATGATGATGAAATAGTACTATTATGATGATGAATAGTACTATTGATGATTATGAATAGTAATATACTGATGATGATGGTGATGAATAGTAATATGATGATGAATAGTAATATTATGATGATGATGATGATGATGATGATGATAGTTGTGATGATGGTGATGAATAGTAATATACTGAAGATGAATCTATGATGAATTGTAATATTATGATGATGATGATATGATGTTGATGATGATGTTATGATGATGATGTTGGTATGATGATGAATAGTAATATGATGATGGTATGGTATGATATGATGATGATGGTGGTGGTATGATGATGATGATGGTATGATGATGATGGTATGTTGAAAGTAACTTAACTGAACTTAACTTATATATTAACTTATAGTGACTGAAAGTAACTTATAGTAACTGAAAGTAACTTATAGTAACTGAAAGTAACTTATAGTGACTGAAAGTAACTTATCTTATCTTAGACAACACAAAATAGAGTCAAAGTGGACAGGACCTTAGTCTCTAAATTTGACATTTCTACTGTGTCTGTTGAAACGGAAAACAAGATCACCTCCGTGACGTATCCGCGTAGGTTGGCACGGTCTATTATATCAGATGTGTGTAGCTTGTTTGAATATTGATAGACCCTCCGGAAAGTCAATATTTAATATAGCTGTAGACGTACTTAGTGATAAATAGTTGATGATATTTAGTTTTCGATGTGAATAATAAATCCATCCTCTGATGGTTTATTATTTGCCATCACCTTATCATCAATATTTATTCACTGGAATAAAAAATCACTTATAGTTAATACTACTGTCCTCTGACATGCTATTATTGTGTACCGATATCTTGTGAATGACATGATATGCATTTAAAGCTTACATTGGTTAATGCATAGTCTATGACATGCATACTTATAGTGTTGGTGAGCATGTTTATTTGGTTTGACGTGTTCTCTATGTGAGAAATATCTGCGATATTTTGGTGATTCATTGCACAATTGTGTATTGAATATCATCCTTTTGAAAGTGCATACAAATTTGTTGTTGAATTTCCTTGTGGTATTAAATTCTATATATGTTGTGTGGAATTTGAAGACATTGAAATTCATACTTTTATTGGTGAGATTTTGAATCTCATAATTCTTGAGGAAATTGAGTTTGGGGGGAGATATGGTTGATGTATTGTCATTGAAGAGAAAGTTGTTTGAGGAATACATGATAATGTTGTACAGGTATTTGAGGAATTTACGGGTTCAGAAGTTATATACATGATAATGTTGTACAGATATTTGAGGAATTTACTATTGAATTCATTATTTAGAGAACATGTGACGAACATGCTCATGTGTTAGATGTCAGATTTGCTAGAGAACACTTTTGTTACGGACACCAATATGATGCCTAACAAGATGATGATTAATATAATTATTGCTATGTCAGTTTTTAAATAGCATTTTTGAGGCATTAATTAAAGAATATGGTTTGTATTTATTGTCACTATACTTACAATTTCGTGTTGCAAAAGACCGTGTATATTGATATGTGATAAATTTGGTTATACCATATTCTATTGGCAACTAGAGATAGTCAATGTGATAACATTGATATCGATATGCTAGTTGTAATTAAGAGATACAAAGTGAACATATAGAGTATTTTATAACAAATTCCGTTGCGGATCCGTTTAATAAAAGGGATTAATATCCGAGGTCTTTCAGTGGCATCCTGATCATATGCCAGTTACCTTATTTGAGAAAATTCATATTCAATGGGATTTTGTCTTGTGCACTGCTCTATGTTGGATATAGATTTTGATTTATACTATCGAATTATGTTTTTCATAATTATTGTTGCTAGTATGCACTCTGTGTAAAGTTGTTGACTCGCTTTAGGGACCAGTTGGAAATAGACATGAGATCACAGTAAATGTAATTTCCATGCTGCACACTCATGATGAATCCATGTCGTTTAATTATGTTGGCATCTCTGACAAGCTCGGTCAAGTATCAATGATGCATACGAAGGCCTCCTTGATCTCATGTCAACATAGTTAATGGATCGAATATGGGATATACCTTTATGATATGATAGCAGTTTTGAGCTCACTTTTGTTATACATTTATTATTTACACATTTGACCCAGTGGGAAATTGTTGGGTTAATTTTGTAAATTAACCAATTATGTTGGGGTCACACATGTAAATAAAATGAATATGTGTGCTATCATTTAATTAAGCCTAATTAAAGTGATCTAGTTGTGATTTATATTAGCTTATGGGTATAATGTCATGTGGGTTATTGTGTACATATCATTTGGTAATTATCTTTCTATGAGAGGCGGAACGATAATTATGACAATATTGGTTGCCCTAGCACACCGCTATTTATATCAGTTATGGTCCCCGGTCCACCAAATCGAAAGACGATCGCTTTTCTTGCCCTCTCGGTGGAAAAGTATGAGAGGACTCTTGTGGCAGGACTGGAAGGCCTAATCCGGTGTACCCATGTACATGTATACTTCAAAGATTACGCTTCCGCATATTGGAGATTAAAACGGTATATTCTCTTTAATGTGATTTGAGTTGTTGATCTCATTAATTTATTTCTAACAGCGACATCAATTTCACACATAACTATGACTCAGCCCAGGGGCGGATTCAAAGGCAATGGAGTGGGGGCAGCTGCCCCCGGTAATTTTACCAAAATATTCTTAGTTTTAGTGTATTTTTCGAACATGCCCCCACTGATATTTTCAATTTGCCCCCACTATATTTTTAATTGCAAATATAAAGCATTTAACATTGTAATTCAATAGCGACCCAAGAACCAAAGAGTCCAAGATAAGTCTAGCCCAAAGAATCCCAACTTATGTTAAAATGGATAGGCTTACTTCCCCTTTTATAATCATTTGTGAACTAAAGACATGTATAGGAAGCAATGTGGGACATATGACTTCACTTACTTTTTAACTTCTTTCTTCTTTCTTTGTAATATTTGCTTTTGTCCCACATTGGATGTTCATTACAAAACTAATATGATGAATGAGTATATATAGAGGAACACTCACACTTCAAAATCCAATCCACTGAATCCAATGAATTTTTCTGGGATTATATAGGCTAAAGCCTACTATATTCTAGTAATTCATATTGAATAATTGAGTAGTATATCGAGTATTTAATCGAGTTGTTCACGAGTACATACGAGTCGAGTATTACCTTGCTCGTACTCGACACGTTTAATAAACGAGCTTGAATTTATGCTCATCCTCGACTTGTTTAGTTTCGAGTCGAGCTTTGACCGAGTTTATTCACGAGTATCTCACGAGTGTATCGTCTCGTTTGAAGCCCTATTGATTGGGTTGAATAGAGCTTCCGATTAGGCGTGAGTTTATAGATTAAAAATCTCGTGTCAATTGTTTACATTTGCGCCTGACTGAAGAACTTAATTGCTTAAGTTGTATTGGTTAAAATCAAAAAGCAAAAGTGAACTGAGTAAAAACAAGAATCGGTTAGCGTATTTAAAGATTAGTCGTTCTAAGCGTATTTAAAGATTAGCCTTTAACCGTTCTCTCCAGCTCACAACAGCAAAAAAAAATCGCTGTACAATGTTGCCCCCGGTCCCAATAAATCCTGGATCCGCCCCTGACTCAGCCTAAATATCAAACCTAACTTTCCACAGCATTGTTATGCGAGCGTGAGTTCAACAACGAGCTCTCCCTCGCTTCCAAATAGGGTGGTACCTGGTGGCATCCATAATTACGAATAGGCTACTGAGTGGGAATGGGTTATGTCCAATTCCCATCCTGTTATTCCGTCTGCCTCCGTAGGTTTATTGCGAGGGGTTGAGTGTGGATTACTAATAATTCAAGCTGTAGTGTTGCTTATTGGCCTGAGATTAAAAGGAAACGGGTCAATCTGAGGCTTGTAAGTAGTTCTAAAGTGGATAGATATATGGAGATCGACAAGTGCGTCCAATGGGCAGTACTTGGACGCATCCATAATTACGAATGGGCTACCGACGGGGAACGGGATATGTCCAAAGTGGTTCAAAAGTGGAAATTGGTAGATGTGAGAAAGAGGTGATATGCTTGTTTGGTTACTATTCGTTGCTCTTGGTGTGTTGTTGGATCGTTAGTGTTAGCCTTTCGTCAGACGGTAAGTCACGAAGTGCTTTTCCGTCTGATGGTCAGACAGCGACGGAAATATAAATATAGATATGCAGGAAAATAAATAGCGGAAAGTAATTGCACACGATTTTAAGTGGAAACCTTATCACAATGGTGACACGATGAAAACCACTACCTTTCAGATTTCTCCGAAAGGATTTTCGAATCAGATTATTTCTTATTCAGATATGCTTGTAGGGTTTACAAACTAGGTCTCTTCACTAGACACTATTTGATGACCGCTACACAACCCGACTCTCAAATAATCTGATCCGAACCTTAAATCTCCGTGCGTGCAATCCCAGCAATGCTCTTCGAATGCAGGTGCTTAATTCTCCCAAAACTGCCGAACACTTCTTGGGCAAACCCTAATGCCTTATATAGGGTTTTAACAGATCTCGAAATCTGAGCCCAGCGATCCGGCCCAATCCGACTTTCCAAACAAGGTAGATACTTAACTGATTAGTCAAGATTCCATCCGTAATCTTTCCTAAATCAGTTTCTTCATAAAGTCAAACTTCCCAAATCTGATCAGCAGAATATTATCCTCAATATTCTTTGATCAATTATATCTTCTTTGGATCTTCTTGATTCTTTCTTGATTTCCAATCTTCAATCAATATCTTCAAGATCTTCCAAATTGGGCGCACATAATCTTCCAAATCTGGTCTGCAGAATATATCTTCAATAATCTTTAATCAATCAAATCTTCACTTGATCTTCTTGAATATTTATTGATTCCCAAATCTTCAATTAATATCTCTAAACATATCTTCAGTGGATATTCTTAAATCTTTCTTGATTGGAAAATCTTCAATCAATATCTCTAAACATATCTTCGCGAATCATCCACACGCCAACTCAGCCCTAGTTGGTTTTGGTTCAGTCTTCTTGAACCGCAATTCGTTCGTCCTAACTTCGAACTTCAATCAATGTTCACTTACTGCGTTTCCTCACCAGAAACTTGCATCAACAAATCTGTCCATGGATTTCTGCACACTTAGACAAAATCTCAGCTAAGTGTTTGTAATCATCAAAACCAGAGGGTTCCAACAAATTCCCCCTTTTTGATGATGACAAACACTTCTTCAAAAATAAGAAATCCATGACAAGTACAGCAGACAGATATTCCACTTCAGTTGTTTTTAATTAGTTAGACAAATTTGCATTCACTTCACAGTTCCCCCTTAGATGGACATCGGGTCTGATTTTCAGTAATGACTTCCCCCTCAAGTAATGCACTCATGTTATCTTCCCCTTTTGGCACCATCAAAAAGAGCGCAAGTAAAGACATTCATGCAATGGAAAGAGACTGCATACTTCATCAATAAAGGGCAAAAGTGCCCCAGAGGGAGCACACACAGCATACTGAAAATTTAAGAACTACTAAGCAGAAAGCAGAACATGACAACGAAAGAAAAGTCATCAAAAAACTTGTGGTAGATATGGTGGGGATGGAAAGGAGGAGGCAACCATGAGACAATTGCAGGGTTAACCTCAGAGCACGGTCTTCAACTGACCAACCACCTCAGTAGCCACAAACTTCAGCTGGCGGTTCAGCTCCATTAACTCCTCCTTAATCTGGGTATAGTGAGTCAGATTAATGTTTGCTGAATCCTCAACTTCCTTCAGCAGAGCTGGCAATGTCTCTAGAATAGCAACTTTGGTTCTCAAGTCCTTCACCCAGTCAACCTCTGACCCCTTTAGCACCTTATCTACCATGGACTCCAGACTAGTCACTTTTTTTGCCAACATCTCTACTTCCCTTGACAAGGCCTTCAGAACCTCAAGCACAGCTGACGACCCCTCTTCTGGATACATAGGTTTCTTGTTCAAGGGCTCGACCACCAGAGGTGCAGCTGGCTTTGGAGGTGAGGTGACTATTCGAGCATTCTGCCATCCCTTTTCTTCATCAAACTTCCAACTGATATTATCAAAGGTCTCCATATCAAGAACTGTAGACATTACACTCTCAACTTCTGGCTGATGGACGCCAAGATGGCTCAAAATTTTCATCACTAAACCAGGGCAAGGTAATCCATGCTTATCACCTGCAGCGCAGTATTTCATAAAGAGTGAGTCTTAGAAGAGATTGCAATGTCAAGATTCCGTCTTTACTTCTCCTTTTATACTGCGAGAAACTCTAGAAATTCCCCTTCAATTTTGAAATTCCAATCGGCATTTTCGAATCTTGCAAGATTGAGTTTTTATCTTTCTAAAAACTGCACATTGAAATCTGCTTCTAAATCTGGAATTAGGCAATAATTAGACTACCTCGTGCAACCCCCAAATTGAAATAGCTACCGCGTGTCCTTTTACAGGTATTTAAAACCCTAATTGCTTTAGATTGTTTTAAATATTGAGACCTTGCTATTTTCCCACGCCATAAAGACCATCAGCCATCATATCCGAAGCGGCGCAGTGATGACGATTGTGCTGCAGACGCAGCTTTTGCTTTTCTCTATACCGGTCAGTCTAATCGCCATAAATGCTACAGCTTTCACTTCTTTTCTTGCTTACAGCGACTAACCCTCCATTTGGTACTTACCAATGGCCACAACCTATCTGATTGAACCAGTCTGAACCAATGCTGAGGTAACCCCATTTTTGTCTCATGGTTTACGCAAGTTTTGGGTGTGGTGCGCTAGGTTTACCCAAGTGGTACAATAAAACACCACACATTCAAGAAAAAATTGCACCAAGTCATAACAAAGCAATTTCATGTAGTGTGGAGAAAACCAAGAAAATAATTTTAAAATCAAAGGGCTAAACATTTGTTCTCCACACATAATAGGCTAGGGTTAGTTTTAGAGTACTTCCTTGGCTTATATTGTGGGTTCAAATTAGGAAGTCTCTTTTGGGCTACAAAGAAATATGTGTCATGCTCAAGATTCTGCTAGCTAGTAATCTCATTTATCATGCATGCAGTAGTAACCTCATAGAACAGCTTTCACACAATTATCAACTACATACGCAACAACTCCATACCATGGTAGCTTAGCATGTACACTAGTCTAGCCAATCATCGAGGAAATTTAATCATGGAATGCAGACTAGGTAAGGGACGTCATACCTAGTTCAAGCCTTAGCTTCTCGTAGGGTTCCTTGTGTAATGGTTTCATAAAGATGTCTACAATCTGCTCCTCGGTTCTGCAGTATTCCATAGCTATGGTGCCTTTCTCTACTCAGTCACGTAGGAAGTTATATCTAATCTCTATGTGCTTGGTGCGTGAAAACTGTACTGGATTTTTCGATATTAATAGCACTAGTGTTATCACATAGAATTGAAGCACATTTAACAAGAACACCATAATCACTTAGCTGTTGTTTTATCCACAGCAGTTGTGCATAGCAAGCAGCAGCGGCGATATACTCAACCTCGGCGGTGGATAGAGCAATGGAAGACTGCTTCTTGGACCCCCATGAGATCAAGCATGGTCCAAGGAACTGTGCCATCCCTGACGTGGACTTCATGTCTGTCTTGCAGCCTGCATAATCAGCATCTTAAAATCCTCTTCACAGCTTTAACATGTATCTCTCTAGGATCTGCCTGAAATCTTGTTCCTATCGAACTGGTGCAGCTCCTCTTACATGACATTGGCCCATTCTGGGTCTTTAAGCGCCTCTCCCACGGTCTTTGGTTCTACAAGAGAAACAAGGGAGGCAAATCCACAAAAATGACATAAACTAGGACAGTCTACCTGTTCCTGAGAGGTGTAGTAGTGGTAGTCCCTTAGTCTAGCTTGCGGTTGAGCCACTCGTACATGAGTTGTGGTTCTGAGTTCCCCCTCAGGGCTAGCAGGGGTAGGATCACCAACCATCTCTTCCTCACTAGGAATCTCATTGTTGACTTCCACGGCAGGGTCATCATGGACTTGCCCATCTGCTGGATCAGCTATCTCAGCATTCTCCACTTGATCCTCTAGAGGTGCATCGTCTACATGCTGGACGTCCATATGAGGTGAATCAGTGTTAAATGCTGGTGGTGGTTCCCAGTCAGGATCTGATCTGTTCGTGAACTGAAGCTCTCCAGCATCTAGCATAGCAGTAGTTGAGGAGTCTTTTATCAGGTGACCAGCCATCACCGTCTCATCGAATCTCACATGCACGCTTTCCTCAACTTGCTCTAGCCTCAAGTTGTAGACTTTGAAGGCTTTGCTATGACTAGAGTATCCGACAAACACTCCTTCGTTACTCCGTGCATCAAACTTTCCCTAGTTCTCCTTGCCATTATTGTGGACAAAACACCTGCAACCAAATACTTTCAAGTGGGAAATATTAGGTTTTCTACCACGTAACAATTCATATGGAGTTTTTCCTATCATGGATCGAAGCGATGCTCTATTTAAGATGTAACCCGCAACATTCACTACTTCTGCCCAGAAGCCTTTTGGAACTCCGCTAGTAATTAGCATCGTCCGTGACATATCCTCCAAGGTTCTGTTCTTTCATTCCACAACACCGTTCTGCTGTGGTGTCCGTGGGGCAGAAAAGTTGTGATCAATACCTTTGTTCCTGCACAACGAAAGAAACTGCGCATTCCGAAACTCGATTTCATTATCAGTACGAATAGAGGTAAATTTATGATCTAACTTATGTTCCATCAAATTCAGCCATGGTTCAAATTCACTATATGTTTGATCTTTGGTAACTAGGAAAATATTCCATGTATACCTCGAATAGTCATCGACTATGACCAGAATATACCTGTTTCCTCCACGGATGGCGACATTGACTGGGCCGCACAGATCCATGTGGACCATGTCCAGTGGTACAGAAGTGCTCACGGCTTGCTTAAATGGAAATGATGTCCGTGCTTGCTTTCCCGTGACACAGGCACTACATACCTGATCAAGTGCGCTTTCCACCTTAAGTAAGCCAATTACCAATTTCTTCTGATGGAGTTTGTGCAGTAGCTTCATACTTGTATGCCCAAACTTCCTGTGCCATAAGATGGAACCTTTTGCAACACTTGCTAGACACAGTTCTTCTTCGGAGACGAAATCCGGATCAACGGTGTAGATTTCATTCACACGGACTCCTCTCAGAACTGTCTTCCCTGTCTCATTACACCTCTCAAGACAATCATTAGAGTTGAATAGAACTTGATTTTTACCATGTTGACACAATTGAGACACACTTAGCAGGTTATATTTCAAGTTTTCAACTAGACTTACCTGCTTGATTCAGATAGTAACCGAAATTCTTACCTCTCCTATTGCTATCACGTTTCCTTTGCTTTTATTTTCAAAGATTATGCTTTCTCCGGAGTGTTTATGGAGCGAGTCGAACCATCCTGGATTCACTGTCATATGCTTTGAGCAGCCACTATCTAAGTACCAGAGACGAGACCTCACTCCTTTCTGCAAGGAAAAGATTAGTTTTTACGAACCTAGACAAGCTTGGGCTTACTGGGTTTAGGAATAAATTTAGCAACAAGAGCAGAATAGGATAAATAATGTGCATCATGGTTAGTTAACTCAATCTTTTGCCTAGGTGTCTTCCTCGGTCTACCAAAGATAGCTGAATCATAGTGGGGCGGAAGTGAGAAACTCTGCCTTCCTTCCTGTATGCATTGACTTCCCTCTGATAACTGGCTTCCGGATAGTGGTCTTGGGTGACCAACCAGTTACGGTTCCTCTCATATGTCTCCCTCAGTCTTGGACATTCAGATCTGTAGTACCCAGAGTGTCCACAATGCCAGCATATTCTATGACTTGGAAGACCAACATACTTGCTTCTGCCAGGTGGTACAGACCTCTTGATCTTCCTCGCCTAGAAGTCTATTGTTGAAGGCTTACGACTCAGATTTTGCTTTTGCCAGATTTCATAGGCTTTCCTAGCCTTGTGAGGAACTGAGTCCTCATCATAGATGTGGCATCCCTCTTGTGGACTGGCTTCCCTTCTTGCCTGAGGCCTTCTTTTCTTGCGTGAGCTTTCACATGGTTCTGTCATTACCTCTTTTCCTTTGGCGGCCTTCTCCTTTGCTGCCTTTTCTTCTTCATATCCAAGTCTCGGTCTAACAAATAGTTTCTTGTAATCCTTCTTTTCTTCTTCAGCCCTCTTAGCTTCCAGCTCACGAAGTCATTCATCTTTCCTTACAGTCTCCTCGCGTCTAAGGTTTTCCACTGTCTGAAGGAGTTCTTCATTGTTTTGTCTGAGATTGATCAGCTCATCATTCAACTCTTCAGCCTTTGTTTTAAAGTCGACCAACTCAGTGTTTCCGATCGTCATACGTCTCAGTTCATCACTTAGCTCGCTGATCTATCTCTCTCTTCCTTTACAAGTACGACACATACACACATGCTCTGCCATCTCTTTCTCAAGACGCATGGCTTTGGTTGACCAGAGACGGTTCTCTTCTATGTCATCGTGATGATCCCGTTGCATGTCTGCCAGTCTGTCCTCTAGATCTCGGTTTTTGGCTAGGAGCTAAGCTATTGTTTCTGTAAAATCAGATTCGGTAAATACTTTATCAACACAGGAGTTAGTGTCCATTACCTCACTAGACGTGGAATGAGCCATCAAGCACGGCTCCTTGGAATGCTTTCCATCGTCACTGTCCTCGTCTGTGTCTCCCCATGCAGCAAACATAGCCTGAGTTGGCTTTGGGGCTGGTGGTTCTCCTTTCTTTTTGCTATATTAATCTTTAGACAGATGCCCCTTCTTTTGGCAGTAGTGACATGTTCTGCCTTCTTTTTCTCCTCGGTTTCTCCCGTTTTCACTTGATGTAGCACTTTTGTTTCCTCTGGAGGAGTTGCCACGACTTCTTCCTGATGGACCTCTGCTGAAGTTCTGTCCTTTGCCGATATTGGCCATCGTGAGGGCTCTTGTTAATAAGGCTATTTCATCGTCCTCCTTCTTAGGTGACTCATTTGCTTGTGCAAGATCGAGAGCTTTTTCTACTTTCAGAGCAATGGCCTGTGACTTTTCAGTCTGTCTCCTGGCAATCTTCCTTTTCACGATTCCTACTTGACTCTGGAGGTTGGCTACCAGCTCTTCCAGTGTAATGTCCTTTATGCCCTTTTGAGCCTGCAGTGCTAATGTCACTTGATCCCATTTTGAATTCAAGGCTTGCATGAAGTGGTGCGTGATTTTCCATTCATGAAGTTTTTCGTTCAGGTATTCCAGCTGTCCAACTATGACTTGGAATCTGGTGTAGAAATCTTCCAAGGATTTATCCTTCATCAGCATGACCGTCACATAGTCCTTTATGGCAGCTAGAATCCTGTTTCTTTTGATGTCTTTGTTTCCACCATACAGTCTCACCAGTCAATCATATATATCTTTAGCAGTTTTGTACATCGCCACTTTTATTTGATCTCTGGGAGAAAGGGCCATGTAAAGAATCTTCTTCGCTATGGCATTCTTCTCAAGACGTTTGTAGTTCTCGTCCGTGTAATCATCCTTGGATTTCTCTACTGGTTCATCGTCGGAATCTATGTCGTCAAGGATGGGTAATGGACCTTTCTCAAATATCCTCCAAAGCTGTCCATCCAGCGAGCAGACATGAGCCTCAAATTGATCTTTCACTAGTCAAATTGTCCAGGCTTTAGCAGCGGCGGCTTCCAGAATGAATCATTGATTGCTGACATGATTTTCCTGTAAGGCTAACAAACACAATCTAGAGTCCTCGGCTCTGATACCACGTGTTGGATCGTTAGTGTTAGCCTTCCGTCAGATGGTAAGTCACGAAGTACTTTTCCGTCTGATGGTCAGATAGCAGCGGAAATATAAATATAGATATGTAGGAAAATAAATAGCGAAAAGTAATTGCATACGATTTTAAGTGGAAACCTTATCACAATGGTGACAGGATGAAAACCACTACCTTTTAGATTTCTCCGAAAAGATTTTCGAATCAGATTATTTCTTATTCAGATATGCTTGTAGGGTTTACAAATTAGGTCTCTTCACTAGACACTATTTGATGACCGCTACTCAACCCGACTCTCAAATAATCTGATCCGAACCTTGAATCTCCGTGCGTGCAATCCCAGCAATGCTCTTCGAATGCAGGTGCTTAATTCTCCCAAAACTGCTGAACACTTCTTGGGCAAACCCTAATGCCTTATATAGGGTTTTAACAGATCTCGAAATCTGAGCATAGCAATCCGACCCAATCCGACTTTCCAAACAAGGTAGATACTTAACTGATTAGTCAAGATTCCATCCGTAATCTTTCCTAAATCAATTTCTTCATAAAGTCGAACTTCCCAAATATGATCAGCAGAATATTTTATCCTCAATATTCTTTGATCAATTATATCTTCTTTGGATTTTCTTGATTCTTTCTTGATTTCCAATCTTCAATCAATATCTTCAATCATATCTTCAAGATCTTCCAAATTGGGCGCACATAATCTTCCAAATCTGGTCTGCAGAATATATCTTCAATAATCTTTAATCAATCAAATCTTCACTTGATCTTCTTGAATATTTATTGATTCCCAAATCTTCAATTAATATCTCTAAACATATCTTCAGTGGATATTCTTGAATCTTTCTTCATTGGAAAATCTTCTATCAATATCTCTAAACATATCTTCGCAAATCATCCACACGCCAACTCAGCCCTAGTTGGTTTTTGTTCAGATTTTGTGACTCGCCCCCGGCTACGTTTTGGATCAGATAAAATAGTTTATTCATGACAAATCTCGGTCAAAACTTCCCCTTTCGATTGAAGAGTTCTAATTGCGGGAAATGCCCGCCCGTAGGGCCCGGACATCTTCCCGCCTATATTCTTATTCCTGTAGTGTATGTGGTGATTACTTACCTAACAGTAGAGCATTCCACAGTCGTAGGTACCGACACCGGCAGTCGGATATCAATAATCACTTACCCCTCCGGTCCGTTCCCGGGTTGGGTTAGGGGAACATCCGAGCGATTCGATTGCCTTCGCGGATCCAAATGCGCTCACAAGGCGCACAATAAGAATAAGACCAATAGAGACCTCATAAGGGACCATTTGAGCTGCAGATCGTAATGCTCCTCAACGGCGATTCAAGGCCTAATTTTAAACTTCCATATCTTCTTGAATCGCAATTCGTTCATCCTAACTTCGAACTTCAATCAATGTTCACTTGCTACGTTTCCCCACCTGAAACTTGCATCAACAAATCTGTCCATGGATTTCTATACACTTAGACAAAATCTCAGCTACTGATGAAAACTTCCTTCACAGAGGATGTGGCGTAATAAATGTGCTTTGTTTGTATATATGATGCTTCCGAGAAATATGCCGATTTTGGTTGTGGAATAACTTCCTTCACACATATGTTACTATTAAAAACTAAGTGGCTAGTAATTGGTAAAAAATTTCTTTCTGCGTCGACTTTACGACACAAACAAAGTGAAGCAATGCTGTCACACATTTTCTACTTGTTCAACGCGTATGCATCGGTTCTAAACGTCAGACGTGCGATGTACATTTGGTTCTCTTGTGGCTCTAGGTTTTTGTCACACAAGCGTCACATTGAACAATGTCTAAAATAGATCTAGCTCTAGTCTCTTCTTCTCCACGAGCTCGAGCTCGTTCATTTTCTCCCGAACCATCGTCTTTTATCGATCCGTTCAACTCAACGCTCATCCACCCGCCTATCTATGTTAAACAACCGAAGTATTCATGGATGGACTACCATTTTAAAAAGAGGAATGACTTCCGTTCCTGATGGACAATCGTAGCGAGGCGTTTCACCACTCGATCAGCATCCAATCATCACACCTATTAGTCAATTCTAGTAAGTAAATTTGTGTACATATGTTTGTAGATAGTTTTTTGCATCTTCAAATGCGAATAAGGTACGTAATGGTTTGTATCCAATTTTGAACCAGCACGTGGATGTCATGTCTGAAATTGGACCTAAGTGTATATCAAACTGCTATGAGCTGCCGGAATGGACTTGCATAATTTGAGTACCACTACGGGTTCGAGATATATAGTTTGCAGAATTTAAGGTAAAGTTATAGTTTGTCTGTCATACACAAATATATTAAAGCAATATGTTAAACCATTAGTTTAGGTAACAAAAATCTGGTGACAATATTCACATTTCCAAAAATTAGCTTCCTGGAAAGAGGAGAATACTGCTGCCATCTACACGATCTTCCTTATGAGGTGCGGACGAGTACTCCGAGAATTAATGATGGGATCGTCGTCAACTATTTCCAAGCCGATTAGCTGTTTGGACGAACCAGACTGAAATTCGACATTCCTAATTTTTTTTATGCTAAAATTTGACATTTGAAGTTTGTATTATGTTCATGCCAAATTTTACATTTGGAGAATTTTGTTTATACTTTTCTAAATAGTGGATACTTGATGCATTATATACCGATATTTGATGTACATTTAGATAATTTATATTAAAGTACGATTTGTCTCAAGAAAATATATAACTAATCTATTACTTTTGTCGACGAGTCTGCGACGAACCCTACGCATCGCACGGGCGGCGCCGTATTATATTATGAATCGGCTTTACAACGGTGTTTTTTTATCGTATCAGCCTCGCATAACTGAAATTGAAAAACGTAGTTGCTTTCTTATTTCGATCTCTCCCCGCACTCTCATCCGAAAACCCTAAACCCCCGTCGCAGCTCAATCCGTAGCGACATGTATCGATTTTATCGTCACCGCATTCCAATCACCATTTTGAATCATGTGGATTTCGTTGCGATTCGATTTTGTGTGTGTGATTTTTTCATAGTTTTGTTTTTGTTGTTGGTGTTATTGAATTGCTAGTGTGTGTAATCCGTAGTGTTTTCATTTCGTTGTTTCGTTGCAATCCGTAGTGATGTTGATAGGTCAAGGGTGAGTTGTTCATGTGTTTGAAGCTATTGTGATGCCAGTTGTTGATGTTATGTTGTAGTCGCACAACTGATGCTGCGATCCGATTGTTTAAATATTGTTTAAAGTAGCTTCTTGTTTTTTCATAAAGTAACTGAGCTCGATTAGATTGATGTTTGAAGCAGATCTGAAATAATTATGCACAACCTGTCCATGTCTTGGTTTCTTTAAGTAAAGGTTTACAAGTGTATGTAGGGTACAATTCTATGTACAATTCCATTGTATTCAACTATTAGAAGAAAAACCAAGTGGGAGGTTAATTTATAGTAAGGTAGTAAAGTTAACCTTGCTGTTTTTAATTAGTGGTGCATCTAAAATCAATATTCAGTATAGTAAATGTGAGTTGGTAATCATGGCTAACAACCGGAGTGGAGCTGGGCCGAAGACAGCGGAGCAAGGTGGCCGGAATCAATGACTGAAGGTTGCAGTTCAATCAGCCGAAACAAGTTGAAGTTTAGAGCACTGGAGGCAAAACGCAGCGTTGGAGTTAAAGAGCTAGAGCAAACGCAGCGTTTGGCAAATGACAGTTAAGTCTATTATTCAACGGCTAGTAGAAGTTCTGTAGAAGCTGAAACTTGAGGGGGCTGAGTTGTAATTATTTGTAACTTAGAGGACTGATGTGCAAGACGCTGAGATTTGTATTTAGAACCCAAAACCCAGAATTGGGATTAGGCTTCATAGGAAGTGCGATAGAGAGCGGATAGCATAGAGTAGCAATTGAAGCCAGAAACTGTAATTGCTTGAAGCTAGAGACTCGCTCGTGATCATGAAGGCTCTTGTTGTTCGATCTATCAATAAAAGATCGTCTTGGTTGCTGGAGTAGGGACACCCGGTCCTGAACTAGGGTAAATCTGATTGTTCATTTTTGCTTTCAGTTGATTGAATTGTGTTGTTGTGTCGATCCGAAAGCATAACAATTGGTATTAAGAGCTTATCGGCTTTGCAATGACATCAACGAAGGTTAAGGTCGAAAGGTTTGATGGAAAGGGGGATTTTTCCTTATGGAAGAAAAGAATGGAGGCTGTGTTGTGCCAGATGAAGGTGTCTAAGGCCTTACAAGGAGAGCACAAACTCCCAGCGTCCATGACTGAAGAGGAGAAAACAGAGGCCATGGAATTAGCCTATAGTACCGTGATTTTGCATCTTGATGATAAAGTGTTGAGGGAGGTATCAAGAGAGAAAACAACTGCTGGTATTTAGACAAAGCTGGAGGCTTTGTATATGACTAGTACTCTGACAAACAAGATCTACTTGAAGGGCAAACTGTTTGGGTTCAAAATGGATAATAGAAAACTAGTTGAGGATTTTCTTGATGATTTTATGATAATCATTATTGATCTGGAAAATATCAAAGAAAGGGTGGAGGATGAGGATCAAGCAATAATGATCCTGAATGCTCTACCTCCTGAGTATGCTACATTGGTGGAGACAATGAAATATGGTAGAGAATCTTTATCAGTGGAGGACGTGCTCGCTGCCCTGAAATCCAAGTCACTTGAATCTAAGGCCAATCATGATAAGGCTGATGGACTGGATGCTTATGGCAAACAGTTCAAGCCTAACAATCAGAAGAGGAACTCCAAAGGCAAATTCCAGAAGAAATCTACAAATCCACGAAGCCCAAGGACTGACAAGAAGAAATTAAAGTGCTACCTTTGTCATAAAGAGGGGCACTTTAGAAGGGACTATCCAGACAAGAAAAAGTAGTTTTGTGGCCAGAAACAAGATCAAGGTGATGCAGCACTGGCAGAGGAAGGCCATGACAGTGCTGACTTACTGGCTGTCACAGATGGGGATTCAACTACTAGATGGATCTTGGATAGTGGTTGTTCGTACCATATGACACCAAACAAGGCTTGGTTCAGTAAACTTGAAGAAAGAAAGCAAGGGACAGTTCATCTTGGCAATAATAAGTTCTGCACCATGGCTGGAATTGGAGATGTCAGATTGAGGATGGATGATGGACAAGAGATCATACTCTCTTGTGTCAGGTATGTACCTGAACTCAAAAGAAACTTGATATCTCTTGGCATGTTAGATAAGCAAGGATATACCTTTAAAAGTGAAAAAGGAATGATGAAAGTTACTAAAGGCTCACTAGTGATTATGAAGGGTGTAATTATGAATGGCATATATGTTTTACTGGGAAATACAATTGTTGGGGCACATATTAATTATGCTGAAAAGAAGGTTAATGATATGTCTTTGTGGCACTTAAGACTTGCCCATATAGGGGAAAAAGGCCTAGAAAAATTGTATGAACAAGGTTATTTAGGGACTGAAAAACCTGAGAAACTACTTTTCTGTGAAAACTGTGTCTTAGGTAAAGCAACTAAGGTTAAGTTTAATAAAGCCATTCATAGAACTAGTGAAGTTTTGGACTATGTACACTCAGATTTATGGGGACCAACCAGAACTGAGTCTCATAGTGGGAAAACATATTTTATAACTTTCATTGATGACTTTTCTAGAAGAGTATGGATATTTTTCCTTGCAAGAAAATCTGATGCATTTGAAACCTTTAAAACCTGGAAAACACTGGTAGAAAATCAGACTGGAAAACACATAAAAAGACTAAGGCTGATAATGGCTTGGAATACCTTGATAGTGAATTCATTAACTTTTGCAAGCTTGCTAGTATAGCAAAGCATCATACAGTTGCAGGGAATCCACAACAGAATGGCTTGGCTGAACGATACAATAGGACCATCTTGAAAAGAGTAAGATGCTTACTGCTGCAGGTAGGTATGTCTAAAGCATGTTGGGCTGAGGCAGCCAATACTGCATGCTACTTAATTAATAGGTGTCCTTCTGCTGCCATTGAGTTTAAAACACCTATGCAAATGTGGTCTAATCACCCTGTAAATTATAGCATGCTTAAAGTGTTTGGTTGTGCTGCATATGCTCATATTAGACAAGATAAGTTGGAACCTAGAGCATTAAAATGTGTATTAATGGGTTATCCAGATGGAGTCAAAGGCTATAAGTTGTGGTGTCTTGAAAAGATAAGAAGACCTTCATCATTAGTAGAGATGTAGTCTTTAATGAGTCTGAATTCCCTCTTAAGGTATGCAAAAGTGTATCTGAAACTGGGAAGGGGAATAGTTTGGAGATAGGTGCTGATAAGGGTAAGAATGTTTTGATTGAGGTGGAGCAAGGTGAAGTAGCTGAGCCTTAATTAAGTAGAACTGATCATCCTGAACCCCGGGAACAGGAGGATGACCATGAGAGCCTTGTAGATGTACCTAGAGTCCCACAAGACTATGCCCTGACTATAGACAAAGATAGGAGACCTCACAGGAAACCTGTTAGATATGGATATGAGTCTGGTGAAAACAATGTAAGAGCTTATACTTTTAGTATAGCTGCTGATGTCCCTGAAATTGAACCTAGAAATGTGAGAGAAGCAATAGAGTCTAAAGAGGCAGATGAGCGGTATACAGCCATGGAGGAAGAGATGAGATCCTCGAAGAAGAATGATACCTGGAAGTTAGTTGACAGGCCTGATGGTGTTAAGCTAGTAGGCTGTAAATGGGTATTTAAGTTTAAGGAGGGAATTCCAGGGGTGGAAAAGCCAAGGTACAAAGCTAGGCTAGTGGCAAAAGGTTTTACACAAAGGGAAGGTGTAGATTTCAATGAGATATACTCACCAGTAGTTAAGCATAGATCAATAAGGATTGTTCTATCTATTGTTGCTCATTGTAACTTAGAATTTGAACAACTTGACGTTAAAACTGCTTTTCTATATGGTAGTCTTGATGAAACCATTTACATGTCACAACCTGAATGTTTTGTATCTGGAAATGCTGAAAATACTGTTTGTCTGCTTATGAAATCCTTGTATGGTCTCAAACAGTCTCCCAGACAATAGTATAAAAGATTTGATGAGTTTATGTTGAGCTGTGACTTTAAAAGATCAAGTTATGATTGGTGCATCTATAATAAGTTTTGGTATAATGGTTCTGCCATTTATCTGTTGTTATATGTTGATGACATGTTAATTATTGCAAGTGATAGTATGCAACTAATATCTGATCTTAAGGAACAGCTGAATGCTCAGTTTGAAATGAAGGATCTAGGTCCTGCAAAGAAGATACTGGGAATGCAGATTGTAAGAGACAAGGGTAAGGGAACTTTGTTCTTAAATCAAACTGATTATCTGTGTAACCTGGTAAAGAAGTTTGATATGTCTAATGCTAAGTCAGTTCTATTTCCTGTAGCACAACATTTTAAATTGAATACTGAGCAGTGTCCAAAGAATGAGTCTGAGCTTGAACATATGAGTAGTGTGCCTTATGCAAATGTTGTAGGGTGTTTAATGTACTCCATGGTATGCACTAGGCCTGATATAGCTCACAGTGTAAGTATGATAAGCCGGTTTATGTCTAAGCCTGGCGACGCTCATTAAGATGCTGTGAAATGGGTATTAAGATATGTTAAAGGAAGTGTGGGAAAGGGACTAATGTTTGGGAAGGCTAACGCTAACAGCGATATTATTATGGGATTTGTAGAGTCTAATTTTGCAGGTTGTCTAGATACTCAAAAATCCCAGACAGGATGTGTTTTTACTGTCTATAGAACTACTGTAATCTGGAAGGCCGGACTACAACCATTGGTGACACTTTCAACCATTGAAGCAGCATTTGTAGCTATTACAGAAGCTGTGAAGGAGGCTTTGTGGCTCAAGGGAGTGTTGGCAGAACTAAGGCATCACTAGCAATGTATAAAGATTGGGTGCGACAGTCAAGGAGCAATCCATCTGTCAAAGCATCAGGTTTTCCACGAGCGCTGCAAACATATAGATGTGAAGCTGCACTTTGTGAGGGTGATCATCGAGACAAGAGCCATTAAGATGGTGAAGATTGACACAAAGGAAAACCCTGCAGACATGTTGACCAAAGCAGTTCCAACTGTGCTTGGAACCGATCAACATGGATGAGACAGGCTGAAGGAGCCTGAACCAAGACGATCTGGATGATCATCAACTCAAGGTGGAGATTGTAAATGTGAGTTGGTGATCATGGCTAACAACCAGAGTGGAGTTGGGCCGGAGACGGCGGAGCAAGGTGGCCGGAATCAATGCCTGAAGGTTGCAGTTCAATCAGCCGGAACAAGTTGAAGTTTAGAGCACTGGAGGCAAAATGCAGCGTTGGAGTTAAAGAGCTGGAGCAAACGCAGCATTTGGCAAATGATAGTTAAGTCTGTTATTCAACGGCTAGTAGAAGTTCTGTAGAAGCTGCAACTTGAGGGGGCTGAGTTGTAATTAACTGTAACTTAGAGGTCTGATGTGCAAGGCGTTGAGATTTGTATTTAGAACTCAAAACCCAGAATTGGGATTAGGGTTCATAGGAAGTGCGATAGAGAGCGGATAGCATAGAGTAGCAATTGAAGCCAGAAACTGTAATTGCTTGAAGCTAGAGACTCGCTCGTGATTGTGAAGGCTCCGGTTGTTCGATTTATCTATAAAAGATCGTCTCGGTGCTGGAGTAGGGACACCCGGTCCTGAACCAGGGTAAATCTGATTGTTCGTTTTTGCTTTCTGGTGATTGAATTGTGTTGCTGTGTCGATCCGAAAGCCTAACAAGTATGATAGTTTTTTTATTGTAGTATAATAGATTGTTTGAAGCTTTTTATGCGTTGATTATTTAATTTAAATGATGTCTATTAAATAAAACGCTAAGTTATCAAACACTGCAACACGAAATAACATGAAACTGACATTAATTGTTTATGGACCGAGTTTTTTTTATGGAACGGCAAATTAGAGAAACAAAAAAACACCAGGGGATGCAACGCATTAAACCTAAACAAAAGACATATCCAACACTAAAGCAAATCTGACAAAGACAATTAGACAGCAGACGCAGCAAACTAAACAATGAGACGACCGACCATATTAACATTGTTCGACAACAACTAAATACAGATGCACAAGAGTGACTACGCAACTCCCCGACTGCTTTCTGTAACAATCTCCACGTCTACTAGGCCCCAACGGAGAAAGTAACTCTATTGTATTCTGCACGTAAGCTCAGGCCTTCATTTCTTCTTGGATAAACACCTGTATGCTGCAGCCCAATAGCTTCCTGCCAAATAAATCACGGCAGCTCAATAAAAGGCATAACAGAGGATTTAAAAAGCTAGGAAAACCATCTAGCTGGGAACAGTCAATTGCTCCACTTTGCCTCGCGCCTGTGGGAGAGAGCAAACCACCTTTGACAGACAACATCTTGCAACAACCATTGCACTCATCAGTTTACAGACACCAAAAACCCAAAACTATACAGAGCTGCTGGAACAGCTCTGGCGCCACGAAAAGCAAAACTAGCAAGCTGATATACACACAAAAAGCCCAGAAATTGGCAGTCTCCTCCTTTCCCTCCAAAGACCCTCCACATCAACACCAAATTCCGCCATACCCGTGAACATCACCACCACCAAATCAGACCAAACCGAATAGGATACAACTCACCATCAAAAGCGATGTCGAGTGCGGCGGCCATAGCCACGACGCATCCTCCGCTGCCCCTCACGAAGCCCACCGCCATCAGATCTGGAAACTCCACACCATAGGCCGCAAGGACGACTTTAGCACCGCAGCTTGAGCCGCGGACTGAAGCGTGAGAAGGATTCCCACCGGTCGGTACTCAGTAGGTGCGCAGCAGGGAGCACGGAGGAGAAAGAAAATTGACGAAGAGAGAAGGGAGAGAGGTTTGGAGGAGACTGTAACTTCTATTGGTTTTGGAAAGTAGGGTTAGGCTTTGGAGTAAATCGGATCTGGGACGGGTTTATGGACCGAGTTAGGTTTCACTATAAGTTTCATGTATTGTTGTTATGTAGAGTAAAGTACTAGAACTGCATAAAACTAAAAACGTTTTACTTCTAGCGTAGTTCAACTTAAGAAGGAAGATATTGTCTAAATAGTGATGTTTGAGAAAATAGGACAAGAAAAAAAATAGAAGTTACATGTAATATCAAGAGATTTAGGATCATATGAGAAGAGTGTAAAATCATGAGAAACGAGAATTTATATGAACCACTGGATCCGAGATCAGATGGCTCTTTATTAACAACGTATTTGGCATATAATTAAGTGTTAATTATGGTTTAAAGGGTATAATGAGAATAGAAAACATGTAGTCATGCACAATCCCGTGCATATTCGATCCTAATTTTTGCAAATTGATTCGATCAGTTGTAACATCCGCAATCGTCCACAAAACCTTAGGCTATTCTCAGTTCATCTCCCCAATCGCAATCAATCTTCTTTGTTTTTGGTCCGTCACATCTCGACGATAGTCATGATAAATATGGCCGACAACACCCATGCATGGACGCTTCGATGCTCTGCATTTAAACAATTCAATCATTATCGCTTGTTTTGTTTGATCAAGTTTTGATCTTGGCGGTCAATGGAGAGACGTCTCGTTATGTTCTAGTACTTCAATTTTCCGGTCTTTTGATCTGTTTTCAGTTGGCAGTATTTTAGCGTCCTCTGATGAAGTTTGAGCTTTGATTGTGTTTTGAGTCGAATGAATCCAACAACCAATAATGTGATACATTATTCGTACTTATGTATGCATGTTTCGCAATATCTTTCCTTTTGTGATTTAATATTGGAGTGTAATTCGTAACATGGATTATATAATTCGGAAGAGCCATAGTTTCATATTACATATTGTAATGTATCCAACAGCATGTAACATTCGTACTGTATAATTTGTTATTTGTACCCATGTATGCGTGTTGCCCCTATTTTTTACTTTGTGATTAAACTGCTTCCTATAATTCGTAGCAAGAAATTTATAAATTGTAACAGCCTAACCTAGTGTTGTTTTTTTATTTTCCAGCCAATAAAAATGAAGAAACTACTGCTCTTGGTGATGATAGTTGTACATATATTTCTGAATCCGAGAGATAATGTTGGATTTCTAAGTGTCCAGCTGAACTAAAGCCGTATGTGGGGATCTTATTTGCAAATCTTGATGAACCTATACTATTTTACAAACAATATGCACGAATCACTGGATTTGATGTACGTTTGTCAACCAGTAACAGGTCTGATGTGATTGTTGCCCTTAAGTATCGGGTGTGTAAAAGGCAGGATTTCAAAGAAAAGTATCATGTGGCTGATATTGTAAATTTTGTTGAATACAATGAGAGGTCTTGGAGGGACACTCGGTGTGGATGTGAAGCACGACTTCTGGTAAACTTAGCTAATGGTGGTAGATATCGTGTCTATATGTTTGAAGAAACCCACAATAACAATTTTTGAGTTCGCATTGGTAGTTGTCTTTGATTGACCGCAATTTGATCATGGAATGTGTACAAGCTCATAGTTGAGCTACAAAAGCTTATCATATTATGAAAGAGTTGTGTTGTGGCTTCATGAATGTAGGAGCCACTGCCACTAATTTCAAGAATTTAAGATGGATTTGAAGCTTTATATTGGTCTTAATGACACTCAAATGGTTGTTGAATATTTATCGAAATAGAAAAAGACTTGCCAAGGGTATGCTTTTGAGTACGTATCAGATGGGGAAGGCAATCTTACTAGATTGTTTTAGTCTTGTGGGATAGCAAGAAAGGAAAACATTATATTCGCTGATGTTGTTTCGTTTGATGCAACTTATCGATCGAATAACTGAGCAAAATATTGAGTATTTATTTGTACCATTATTCCTAACTCCCATAATATATTGACGTGTAGTATTTGAGCATCAAAAATAATTTATAAATTCAACAAGTATCGAGTCGTCCAAGGGAGCAATTGTAAACTTGCACACTATGTAAGGTTATGCTTCTATTTATCCTAGTTAGAAATGAGTTGTTGTGTTGTTTTAAGAATGTAATCAATTTAAATATGCAAGAAAGTAAATAAAAGGTTTTAACAATTTTTTAGAAGTATTTCGAGAAACTACTTCACTTACCCAACATTAGAATCGAGTTTATTAACTAGGATACAAGAATTTGCCTATATTGGTTTAGTTGCTCCTCCTCTTGGTGATATTCGCCATTGTACATGACTTGTTAGTCGTAGGGATCCATCCTCGCAAAATAAGATAAACATAAGCTAGCAAGGGATATGAATGTGAAAATGATATACAAGTATAAGAAAAAGAGAAATATCTACAAGAATAGTCGGAACTTCCACACAATCTAAGATAGTTATGTGCTAATTTGTTGCTCCCCGGCAATGACACCATTTTGACGTTGTAGATTTTCACATGCAAATAAATGCAATAGAAACTCTAGCCATTAACAATTTATAAAACCGGTAAGACCGGGTCAAACCCAAAGGAGCAAGTCAAGCACAAGCACTATATAAGATTGTGAGTTCCGTTCGGCTATTCTAATTCAAATGTATAAAGGTGTGTATCTATATTCTAGGCTGCGAGTGATTAGAGATAAAAGATAGACTAATGGTGTTTCGAGGGGTTACTCCCCTCCTTGGCATTTCCCATTGATCACGTATACAAGAATTATGCATATCAAGGTGTCAAATAGTTTAGAACTTAGATTAGACTAAGGTAGACCAACTTTCGTGTGAATCTATTCTTAGCCAAACCGTCTTAACTAGAATCCTCAATCCATCGAGCTTGTTGGTTCACTCTATAGCCTTTATTATCCTTGGAACATCTCCCAAGGTAATAAATGCTATAGGCAATAAGCACTAGTCCACTTCATAGCTATGCATTGAACGGCGTAGACACTAGATATGATCATATTCACTACATCTAAACCTTTCCTAAGGTCCATCGATACTTTGGTCACGTTTTAAGATAAACATGTTACTTAGGCATTTCATCAAACACTTGATAGCATGTCAAATATGAAGAGCCTAGTGAACATGAATTTAACACCATAGATTATAGAAACAAATGTGTATACATGATCATGGAGTACCAAGGAGAGTTGTAAGACCCTCAAAACACAAGATCACTACTCACACATTATGTAAGACAACATGGCGTAAGTAGGGTTCATAGAAAATAACAAAGGGAATGGAAAAGGTGTAGAGGAAGTAGGATGGCTAGTCCTAGAATCTCCCTTTGATCTCCTCTTCTTCTCCTTGGTCGGATCCTTGATGATGACCTTGGTTGAGTTCTGATCTTCTTCTCCCCAAAAACCCAGCACACATGGTCAAAACCCCTTTCTTCTATTTATAGCCTCGGGTAGAAAACCATGATGTAGCAGGACCAGCCGGTCGGTTGGCTTGACGCCCAAAATCCAGCCGGTCGGTTGATGGCTAAAATTTAGAGTTCTTCTATGTAAACATCCAGTCGACCGGTTGGATTTGCCAACCGACAAAGGTGATACACCACAATATAACCCGACAAAAGTGTTAGACTTCTTGTTCTTTCCTAAACACAATAATCCGACAAAGGTATTATTAGGCCTAGGTGCTACTATCTACCTTTATGACAAAGTATTCAGTAGATGTTAACGGTAAGAATTATTTATTTGATTAAGCTTTGCAAATAAGCTTCCACTTAACCCAACAAGTTAATTCATGCGATGAAAGTAAGAACTAGTGAAACATAAAACTGCATTAAGAACAAAAGTCTCAAAACGTAGTCACAATGTACGAAACCCTAAACTGAAATAGGAATTTAGCTACACATAATCATTGAAAGAAAACACAAAGTATTCATAATGAAAAGTAGTAGGAAAATCTCTTCTCTCGTCGAAAGCTTTGCGTTCTCCTCCAGAGTCGTCTTGTTGATTCTCTCAACCTTCGAATGTTGAAACCCTTCTCCAAACCTTTTATTTATAAGAAACTGGGTTTCCAAATCTATTTTTTTGGCTGAAATTGCCTATTCTCAAAACTGCTGATATCATCAAAATGCGTTGCTGAAGTCAGCAGCCGCGCCCAGCGTATACTTTAACTCCACGCCCAGCGTTGACATTAGGAATAACGCAAATGTCTTCCTTGGGCGCAATCCACGCTGTTTCGGCCTCTCCGTCTGCCCGCCAGTTCCGACTTCGACTCTTGATTTGACCATCCAAATGACCTCGGCTCCTCTTGATGTGAACTAGAGAGTTGTGGATAATTGAGTCAGCTACGCAATGACACGTGACTCATAGTTTTCCAACACGCAATTGAGTTGTTGAACCTCCAAAGGTTTGATCTGCCAACATGGCTATCCAACAAGTTATTATGCTCCAAATTGGGATTATAGCCGATGCTTTGAAGTCGAAGACTCCTACCCTCAACCTCCTCAATCTTCAAGTGAACCCTCAAATATAGAATCCATGATTGCGACACCCCTTGCTCACCAAGAGAAGACGAGTAGAGAACATTTAGAGGTCAAGCAAATTCTTCTAGCTCAACAACAAAACTTTGAAGGGTTGCAAGCTCGAGTGGATAGATTGAGGAAGACTCACAATAAGATGCTTGAAGCTCAATTGGTGCAACAAGCAATTGAAAATGGAAACTTGGACGTGGAAGAGGACGTCTCCAAAAAAGAAGTCTTTGAATCTAGTACCTCAAAACAAGAATGGGATTAAGGAAGGGATGATACATTTTGGAGGGTCGCTACCCAAGCTTTTAATGAGGGGCGGGATGGTGAATCTTGTAACAAGAACGACATGGAACACAAAAGTGCATCATCCTTCACTACTAGCACATCTCAAGATCATTCGAATGAGAACACACAAGAGTTCACCATTCCATAAAACCTTGGCTCTTTAACGAGGAATTCTTCAATGATGATGCCTCTTACATAGAAGAAGTAGCTTTTGTTGATGAAGAAGAACTCCTCCTTCCCGCTATAAGTGAGCTTAAAAGAGATCCTGAATCTCTTGTTGAGGATAAGATCGAGGAAGAGCATATTGAGCGAAAAGGCTTTCAAGGGTATGAAGACTTTGTTGAGGTTTACATGAACCAAACCAAAGAGCAACCTCGCACGCAAGAAGACACAAGTTTAGAAAGGGAGATTGAAGAATGGGCACCCAAGGAAATCATTCAAAAACTCAAAGAGGGTGTGCCCATCAAGCTCGAGACAAGTTATGAAGACCCTTTCTTCACTACGACGTCTCGAGATAAGTTGTGGAGCTTTGTGCCCAATTTTGAAAGATTATTCGAAGGGAGCTCACATGATCCCTTAATTATAAAGGCACATGAACTATTAAGTGTTTGGCATTTACGGGAGGTAACCCGGTTTGTAAGTTGTTATTTCTCATTTTGCACAATTGGCATGATTTTGAGTGGCTTAGGCACCAATTGTGTGGCGTAAAAGATGTGGGTAGTGGGTAAAATGTTAAGTGTGGAGTGAGTTCTACTCACTCCATTCTCACTTCACACCGCCAAGCCCCTCCACCTCTCTCTTGATTTATATATGAATGATGATGTCGCCCTTTAGTGTTCATGTGCCTTATTTGAGTTCTCTAGATTGGAACTATTTTGTTATATCATTCTATAACTCTAGTTTCTCATTTTGTTGGCACTTAAGACATCTTGTACACATTTTGGAGGATGTCATTTACCTTCCTTGTTTGAACCCTATTAATCTTATGCCATGATATTATTTTGTGACTTGTGATGCTTTCTTGCTTATACTTGAGTTTTGTACTACCTTGTGTATCACTTGCTGCTTTTAACCTCTCATGTGTTCTTGTCATCAAGGAAGTTATTTGCATCATGTATGATCAAGCTTAGCACAATGACGTCTTTTCTATTGGTGGGGCACATCTACAAACGAGGGGAGTTCCTATGCGCCTTAATCTCATTCTCTTTATTGTTTGCGCTTAGGGACTAAGCAATATTTTAAGTGTGGAGTGGGTAGTCGCATAGTTCACTCATTTCATGCCATGCCTATCACTTTTGAATTCATGTACTCTATCCCTAACTTGCATTCATGTACTCTTATAAATCACATCTAGCCTACTTTTCATATTTAATTGATCTTGAATTTAGAACTGACTGAGTCCTTTGAATGTGCATTCTTGTGAATCAATATCATTGCTATCCCTTGTCTATCTAATTTTTTTAAGTATTTTCATTGAATTACCTTGGACTAAGTTTCAGCAAGCACTTTTAAAATTTTCATGAAACTAAGACCTTTTGAATGCTCCTTGGTGACTTGAGCTTTTCTAATTTAGTGTCGTGATTGTATTTGTTCCCCGCGCATTTCATACATTCCTTGAACATATTGTCAAGTTTTAAGTGGGGAGTCAAAAGAGGGTGAAAAATAGACCCCAACAAAAAATTCGTGGTCAAAGAGGGCGAAGCCCCGACTAAAAACTTTCTCAAGTACTAGAGAAGTTTTATTTCGAAAAGATACAAATGCCGGGGGTTAGGGAGAAATGTTCCCCCTCGAAAGCATTTGTAGGCTAAAGGCCATTTAAAAAAAGAAAATAAAGAGCACTTAAAACTTGACTTTATGTTCTTCCACCATTCTACATTTGCGCGGGTGCATCATTCGTATTGTGTGCTAGTTAGATTAACTCTTAGTTGCACGGGAGCTCTCATTTGGTCTGTG
Source organism: Rhodiola kirilowii (assembly GCA_033675215.1). NCBI lineage: Eukaryota > Viridiplantae > Streptophyta > Magnoliopsida > Saxifragales > Crassulaceae > Rhodiola > Rhodiola kirilowii. The sequence continues at coordinate 27,898,837 of CM066193.1, forward strand.
CTCATTTGCTAAGAACTCCTAGTGTCGAACTCCTCTTTCCTTGTGGATTATGGCTTAAGCGCCTAAGACTTGGGAATGAGTTCCATGTCGCAAACCAATGGACTAGCCCTAGCTAGCATTGGTGAGCGATTGACACCTTTTGTGCAAACTACCAACTTTGGTTCTATTGTATTGCCTTGAAAATGAGTGAATTATTGGATTAGACATTTGGTTGCTCTAGTATTGATGATCTTGAATGCACAACGTCGTAGGTACTTAAACGATTCGAAAATTCATTTGATAATATGATGGTAGTCCTAGTTTGGGGTGAGGAGTTTGCTTTGAGAAATCCTCGCCTTGGTTGAGCACTCTTGAATTCATTCTCATGGGATAGGTGCATATGGAATTCATGAGTATTCTCTTTTTTGAAAACTCTCATGAGATTATAACCCGTCCACTAGGATAGCCTAGGGGTTTAAAGGCTTAATGCATTTGCTAAATGCATTCGTAACGCCTACGAAAAGGAGCTAGTTAAGATGTATACACTTTCAATTGCCTTTCAATAACATGTTTAGTAATAATGATCGAGACCTTGTGAAAGCTAGTGAGGCAAATAGACGAAAAACATAGCACCACTAGCATTTTGCCATTTGCATGACCTTGACATATTTGCATAATTTGTTCGGGACGAACAAAGATTAAGTGTGGAGTGTTGATAAGTCGAGTTGTCAACTTATTTATAACCATTTTTTTCACTGTAGCTTTGGGTCGTTTCTGACGTTATTTTTATGTCATTTGACCTCTATCTCTACATTACAGGTAGAAATGCTTGCCCCGTACTAAATGAACTGGTTGGCTGACCTGCTTAGTCGGTCGGCTGACGACAGGTGAATTTGAAGCCACAACCGCTCACTTTGAGTCGGTCGGTTGGCCAATCCAACCGGTCAGCTGGATGTTTTCACATAAGAACTTTGGATTTTAGCCATCAACCAACCGGTTGGATTTCGGGCATCAAGCCAGCCGACCGGCTGGACCTACTACATCAGGGTTTTCTACCCGATGCTATAAATAGAAGAAATGGGGTTTGACCATGTGTGCTGGGTTTTTGGGGAGAAGAGGATCAGATAAAGAGTATCAACCAAGGTCAATTAATGAGTATAAATACGACTCGTTGAATCAATTAATCCCATTTATTTCGACACTTTACTATGCGAACAATTACTATTTAGTATGGTTTTGCATTTCAAGTGTTTGGGAAGCTCCTGGAGGAAACGCGATTAAAAGATGGCATTTTGTGCCAAAACACCACAATGGCAGATCAGACCTTCAGACGTTCAGCGGAGTGCTAAGAATTGACCACTGATCTGAAAAATATGAGCTACATTTCGTTGCGTAGCTGACTCAATTCTACAATCTCTAGTTCACATCGAAAGCATTCGAGGTCATTTAGAGGGTCTAAATGAGAGCCGAAGTCAAAACTGCCTCACAGAAAGGAAAGGCAAACTCCGAGAGGATCACGGACGCATGCCATTTTATGAATAGTATCCATGGATGCTATAATGTTCATGGTCCACGGAGCTAAAATGTACATGGTCCGCGGCCGACATCAGCAAAATCGAGATCTGGAAGTCCAGCATAAAAAATAGACTTGAAAACTTAGTTTTTGCTATAAATAAGAGGCTTGGGTTAGGGTTTCCATGATCTCAAAATTCTATCATTCAAAAGATGGCTCTAGCGAAGAAGACGAAGCTTTCGACGAGAGAAGAGATTTCTACTACTTTCATCATGCATATTTGTATTTTTATTTCGATGATGTGTAGCTAAACTCTTAATTCAGTTTATGGTTTCGCATATTGTGACTTATGTTTTGAGTCTCTTTTCTTAATGCAATTTCTTGTTTTTCTTGTTCTTGTGCTTCATCCCATGAATTGAAGTGTTAGGTTAAGTGGAAACTTTGCCGTAAAGCTTAATCTGACAACCAATTCTTATTGTTAATATCTACTTGAAACTTCGCCGTAAAGGTAGATCGTAACACCTACATTTAATAATACCTATGCCGGATTATTTAGGTTAGGAAAGAACTAGAAGTCTAACACCTTTGCCGGGTTAGATTGTGGTGTATCACCTTTGCCGGGATACTTTAGGATATTACCTTTGTCGGAATTCCACACTTAGAAACTTGAGATTTGATATTTAGCAGTCGATGATAAACATGTCACAATAGAAACCCTAAGCAGAATTCTCTCTCTGATTGACATCTTTGTGTTATTTTCTCTTCTGCACTCTCAGTTACTCACAACCCCCATTCTTTATTGTTTACAGATACAGCTTCAGCAACACCAGCTCCCTTAGGTTCGACCCTGCTTACCGCTTTATTAGTTTTTAGTAGGAAATATAAATATTAAGTTTGACGTGTCAGATGACGCACGTCAAATTTTGGCGCCGTTGTCCGGGAGCTGCGCTTCGGTGAAGTTGTTTCTTTTCTTTTCTTTATTTTTATTATTATTTTTTTCTTAGTTATGTTTTTTGCTTTGCTATTTGCTGCATAATGTCTCGTGTAGGTTATGTGATTGGTGACAATGTGATCGGTGAAGGTGATGATGAACAGATAGAGCTGCATCAGTCACGATGAAGGAGCTATCAGCCCTAAATTTCCAGAATATACATTGGTGCATCAATGAGGGGTCAGACACGCAGGAAATTGAGATCAAGACTGTGGTAGTGCACTATCTATCAAAGTTTTTGGGTCGGCAAAGGGAATCAGCCACCAGGCATCTGCAGGATTTCCACGGCATCTGACAGACTCTCCGACCCGATGGAGCCACATTGGAGAATTTTAAACTTAAGGCTTTTCATGTTTCTTTAACTGACATGGCTAGATCTTGGTTTCTTTTTCTTCCTCCATGTAGCATCAGGACATGGGACTAGATGCAGAAGAAGTTTCTCGACAAGTACTACCCAACAGCTAAGGCTGGACAGGTTTGTAGACAGCTGCAGGATATGAGGAAGGGGCCGAATGAGTCAATGTACGACTATCTAGAGAAACTTCATGCCTTGGAGCAGAGCTGCTGCAACTTGGGAGTGCCAGAGAAGTTGATAATTAAGTACATGCTTGATGGTTTGCGACCTCTCGACAGGATGCTGCTAGACACCTCAGTAGAAGGAACCATCATGAATCTGTCCCCAGATGGAGTACAAAATTTGATAGCAGAGGTGACCGACAATGCTAGGTTCCGAGGACAGGCCAGCCGTCATGAGGAATTCAACAGGACTAGAAGCGTTGCAAAGGCTGAGACCCCATCAAATCAGATGACTGAGGAACTTAAATAGATGAGGGAGATGATGCAGAAGCTCATGATGAATCGGGTGGTCCAGGTGAAGCCTTGTGAGTTCTGCGGTGTGACTAATCATAAGACGGATGCTTGCACGACTCTACAAGAGGATACACATGTCTATGTCAACGCAGTGGGTGAATTTTAAAACTACAATAACCATGCACCCCAGTAGACTCAGTAGCAGCAATACTATCGCCCACCATATCGTCAGAAGGGCAGCTACAATAATCAAAATCAGTATCAACGGAGAGGGCAAAACTACAATCAAGCAGGCCCTAGCAATCAGAGTTCCAGCAAGTCTCTGGAAGATGTGGTGAAGGAGCTGGCAACTACCGTGCAGCAATGTCAGGCGAAGACTGATGGAACATTGGCAGAGCTAGCTAAGCAGATGTCCAATTTAGCCCAGACGGTTTCTGAGCTGAAGAGAGATCCAGGAAGGCTACCATCTGATGACTCATATTTATACGACTCGTCGAATCAACTAAATCGGTTTATTTCGACACTTTATTATGCGAGCAGTTACTTTTTAGTGTTATTTTTCATTTCAGGTGTTTTCGAAGCTCTAGGAGGAAACGTGCATTAAAGACAGCATTTTGCGCCGAAAACATCACAATGCCAGATCAGACCTTTGGATGCTCGATGAAGAGCTGGGAATTGACCGTTAATCAGAAAAATACGAGCTAGATGGCGTTGCGTAGCTGATTCGATTCCCTACGACTATCTAGTTCACACCGAGAGCATCCAAGGGCATATAGGAAGTCAAATCCAGAGTTGAAGTTGGAGCTGGCGCGCAAAAAAGGGATCCGCACTCAGTGTGGATCGCGTCCGGTAGAGAAATTAGCGTTAACGCTAATGTTGAAGCCGTACGCGGCTCTAATGTTACTGTTGAACGCGACGAGCCGACGAGGTGATGATGTCAACAGTCTGTTTGATGACGTCAGCAAGTTTGAGATTTGATAATTCTAGCCCAAAACAGATTTGGAAACCCAGTTTATTATAAATAAGAAGCTTGGGTTAGGGTTTTCAGATCTCATCACATAACGAAGACTGAGACGGCTCTGGAGAAGATGAAGAACGCGAAGCTTTCGACGATACAGAGATTTTCTACTTCTTTTCCATCAAAATTATTTGTGTTTATTTACATGACAATGAGTAGCTAAATTTCTCTTTCGGTTTAGGGTTTCGTATGTTGTGAACACGTTTTGAGATTTTTGTTCTTAATGCTATTTTATATTTTACTAGTTCTTGTGCTTATTCTCATGAATTAAATTGTTAGACTAAGTGGAAGCTTTGTCGCAAAACTTAGTCGAGCAACTAATTCTTATCGTTAACATCTACTAGATATTTTGTCATAAAGGTAGATAGTAACACCTAAGCTAAATAATACCTTTGTCGGATTGTTTAGTTTAGGAAAGAACTAGAAGTCTAACACCTTTGTCGGGTTAGATTGTGGCGTATCACCTTTGTCGGGATATAGGGGTTGTTACCTTTGTCAAAACAACCACACTTTAAAATATAAGATTGATAATTAGATATATATGATAAACGTGTCATAATAGAAACCCTAAGCTGAATGTTTTCTCTGATTGTCTTTGTTAATCTCTTCTCCTGTGCTTTACAATAATTGCTCACAAAAACACCCTTTTTAATTATTTACAGTTACAGCTTCAACGCACCAGCTCTCTTGGGTTCGACCCTGCTTGCCGCTTTACTAGTTTATTGCAGGAGTTATAAATACTAAATTTGACGCGTCAGATGATGCGCGTCAAATTTTGGCACCGTTGCCGAGGAGCTGCGCTTCGGTGAAGTTGTTTCGTTTGTTTTTGTTATTTTATTTTCTGTTTTTTATTTATCTTGTTTAGCTACTGTTTTCGCTTGCTACTCGTTTCACCATGTCTCGCGCAGGTAGTCCGCTTGGTAATAATGACAACAACAATGAGATCGCTCCAATTGATGAAAACGAAGTAATACCTCCATTCTATGAGGATCCGGAGCAGCTCGTTTGTGCTCGCAACCGTGAAGTCCGGGAGGCTCGACAGCTGAATCAGAGGGAACCTGTTGCACAGAATGGTGCTAGTGCGACCGCCTCCACCGCCACGACCACCGCAGCCGCCAATCCGCGTGATGCCAGAGTATGAAGAAGACTATTACTACGAGCCCACAATGAAGGTGCTGTCTGCTCCTCACTTTCAAAATCAGCCATGGTGCATTGACGAAGGGCCTGAATTTATTGAGATAGAAATCAATACTGCAGTAGTGCACCATCTACCCAAGTTCTCCGGGCAACAAGGAGAGTCAGGAACGAAACATCTACAGAGCTTTCATGGCATCTACCAGACTCTCCGACCATACAGAGTCTTAGTGGAGAATTTCAAATTGAAAGCCTTTCACTTTTCGTTGACTGACGCTGCCAACGCTTGGTTTTTGTCCCTTTCCCCAGGTAGCATCAGGACATGGGATCAAATGCAGAAGAAGTTCCTGACCAAATATTACCAAGCCGCCAGAGCAATGCAGGTTCGTAGGCAGCTACAGGATATTAGACAAGGTCCTAATGAGTCGATGTACGACTACTTGGAGAAGTTCAATGCCCTAGAGCAGAGCTGCTGCAACCTGAGAGTGCCAGAGAAGCTGATAATTGAGTATCTACTTGATGGCCTGAGGCTTCTCGACAGAATGCTGCTAGACGCCTCAGCTGGAGGGACCATCTTGAATTTATCCCTAGCTGGAGTGCGAAAGATGATTGCAGAGGTGGCCGAGAACGCACGATTCAGAGAAGAAGCAGGCCATCAAGATGAGTTCTGTGGGAGAAAGAACGTCTCAAAGGCTGAAGTTGCACCAGCTTCTGACGAGCTGAAATAATTAAGGGAGATGGTGAAGATGCTAGTAACAAAACAGGTAGCTCAGGTGAAGGCTTGTGAATTCTGCTCTGCGACCGATCACAAAACGGATTCGTGCCCTAGTCCACAGGAGGAGGAGCATGGAGACGTCAATGTTGTGGGAGGTTATCAGAACTATGACAACCGCCCACAACAGCAAAAATTTTGGCTAGCAGCTAACGGGTTCAGCTGGAGAGCCCAGCAGCCCCAACAACAGCAACAATATTATCGGCCTCCATACCATCAGCAACAAGGAGGATACAACAGTCAAAATCAATACCAGCAGCGCGGTCAGAATTACAATCAGACGGGCCCTAGTAATCAAAATTCCAGTAAGTCTCTGGAAGAGGTGGTAAAGGAGCTGGCAGCTAGCACCCAGCAGGTTGCTACCACGGTACAACAGAATTAGGCCAAGATTGATGGAGCAATTTCTGAGCTATGTAAGCAGATGTCCCAGATAGCCACTATAGTTTTTGAGCTAAAGAATGATCCAGGAAAGCTATCGTCGCAGACCATTCCAAACTCGAAAGGCAACGTCAATGCAGTAACACTCAAAAGCGGCAAAGAATTGAACATCAGCAAAAAGGAGGCTGAAACAGTGCGTATCGCGCCCGCAAGAGACATCAGCACGATGCTAATGTTCAAAGCGGACGCGCCGCTAACGTCTACTATGGACGCGGCTGTAATGTCGAGGCCGGACGCAATCCGCACTACCAAGAATTCCAAAACCGACTTTTCTCTTCCGTTTCCCATGCTGGTCAAGGCTCCAAAGAAACATATGATCGATAAGGATGTGTGGGAGCTATTTAGCAAGGTGGAGATCAACATTCCACTCCTCGAGGCGATTAAGCAAATACCGCGCTATGCAAAGTTTCTTAAGGACCTATGCACAAACAGGGGGTGCTCCACTCGCGACGACCAAGAACTACTCAGTAAGAATGTCTCCACCGTCATTCAGCGCAAGGTACCTCCTAAATGTGGTGATCCTGGTACCTATACTATTCCTTGCACTATCGGTAACATTTGAATTGAGAACTACATGCTTGACCTTGGTGTTTCGATTAATGTCCTCCCATATTCTATCTATTCTTATCTTCGTATTGGTCCGTTGGAACCTGCATGTCTAACCATATAGCTAGCAGACAAATCATGTAAGCAGCCGGAAGGCAAAATTGAGGATGTCCTATTGTAGGTGGGGGAACTGGTGTTCCCCGCTGATTTTTACGTGATTAAGATGGACAGTAGTGACCCGATGAATCACGCTCCAATTTTACTAGGTCATCCATTCATAAAGACTTCAAAAATGAAGATCGACTATGACAGGGGCACACTTTCTATGGAGGTTGAGGGCGAAGTGATTCGCTTCGATATTTTCCAGGCCATGAAGCACCCACAATATTTTGCATCGGTGCACGCTCTAGATGCACTGGACGATCTTGTCCAGGATGCGGGATCAGAGAGGGGATCATACCCACTCGAGCTCGTACTCGAGAGAGCAGTCTACTCACATGAGGACTCATACGAGTTTGTTGAGACAATTCTTGATGTGCTGTCTCAGCTGGAGATCGCGAGGCCACTCACACCCAAGTATGAAGTAAATGAGGTTCGTTTATTTAAATCTAACGTGTTTCTGCCTTCTACTTTGCAGGCACCTAAATTGGAACTAAAACCTCTACCTGAGCACTTGAAATATGCATTTCTGGGGGAGAATAACACACTGCCAGTCGTCATCAAAAATGGGCTGGAAACAGACCAGGAGAGACGATTGATCGAGGTGCTAAGTAGCCACAAGCTCGCTATTGAATGGACACTTACAGACATCAGAGGAATCAGCCTAGCTATGTACATGCACCATATCTTATTAGAGGATAGAGCTAAGCCCTCAAGAGAGCCTCAGAGGAGGATGAACCCGATCATGATGGAGGTAGTACAGAAGGAAATTCAGAAGTTGCTGGATGCTGACGTAATTTACCCGATTTCAGACAGTCAGTGGGTGAGTCCAGTGCACTTAGTCCCGAAGAAGATAGGGATTACAGTTGAGAAGAATGCTGCGGGTTGGATGGTGACTACTAAAGTCAAGAACGGATGGCGCATGTGCATCGATTATAGGAAGCTGAATGCAGTCACACGTAGGGATCACTTTCCTCTTCCGTTTATTGACCATATGCTTGACAGGCTAGAAGGTAAGCCTTATTTTTGTTTTCTTGATGGATTTTCTGGTTATAATCAAATTCCCATTGCACCCGAGGACCAGGAAAAGACTACCTTCACATGTCCCTTCGGTACATTCGCTTTTCGACGTATATCTTTTGGACTGTGTAACGCACCCGGCACCTTTCAGCGGGTAGTTACTAGCATATTTTTTGACATGATAGGTACATTTATTGAGGTGTTCATGGATGATTTTGCTGTTTATGGTGACACTTTTGATGCATGCTTGAATAATTTGAGTAGAGTACTAGAACGATGTGTTTCTATGAATTTGGTACTCAACTATGAAAAGTGTCACTTTATGGTTACTCATGGGGTGGTTCTTGGTCATATTGTTTCACATGAGGGTATTAAGGTTGACAAGGCAAAAATAAATTTAATTCTTACTCTTCCTTATCCTTCCACGGTGCGTGATATTAAAGATTTTCTTGGACATACTGGTTTTTATCGTAGATTCATTAAGGATTTCTCGAAGAAGGCTCTGCCTTTATCTAACTTTTTACAGAAGGATGTTCCTTTCGAGTTTACAGATTCATGTAGGGAGGCCTTTAATTAGCTGAAACAGGCCCTCACCAGCGCACCTATTATTCGAGTGCCAGATTGGGACCAGCCATTTGAATTTATGTGTGATGCCAGCGACTATGCTGTGGGAGCTGTACTAGGCCAGAGGGTGGAGAAAAAGCCAGTAGTGATTTATAACGCTTCGAGGACTCTGGTGCAGCTCATCAAAACTACTCGACCACTAAGAAAGAATTATTAGCAGTAGTTTTCACCTTGGAGAAATTACGGCCCTATTTGCTTGGTACTAAAGTAGTTGTTGTTTTTTACTATTCAACTATTAGGTACCTGATTACGAAGAAGGAGGCCAAACCACGATTGATCATGTGGACTTTGCTGCTGCAGGAGTTTGACCTGGAAATCAAGGACAAGAACGGGATAGAAAACACTGTAGCTGACCACCTGAGTCAATTAGTACGAGAAGAAGACGCCGGACAGATCACTGAGACCTTCCCAGACGAGCACTTGTATGCTCTCACAGGTAAAGTACCATGGTATGCTCCCATTGTGAACTACCTGGTCGGAGGTAAATTTCCACCCTCTTACTCGAAAGCTCAATGCCTGAAACTTAAGCATGATTCGAAATACTATGTGTGGGATGACTGACAGCACTGCCTTGTCGCGAGGCAATGTGTACAAAATAAATTTATAAGTCCGCTACTCGCGACTTCACTACTGGGTAGCAAGTGGTAAGTAGGGGTCGAACCCAAGAGAGTCAGTGTGGATTAGTTGTTCTTTAATGAAGCTTATGCAGAAATTAAATGCGATTGGAGTTGGGTTTGAGTGTGCTTTGAAAACTGAAAGTAAATTACAACAGTTGATAATGGACTGTAAGGAAAGGATTCGGTTTAGGGGTTTCATATCATATCATCGTTCATCATTGACCTTTAATGATCCTATTGAGTATTAAAAAGTGTATCAAGGCCATTCCAAGCACTCGATTTGCCACACTGGCTAGTCCATTCCAAGACATAGAGCACTTGTTCTATTTAGACTAATACCCCATTCCAAGGTATATTAGCCTATGTGCATCCATTTGATCAGTCATTCCCGACCAACCAAATGGTGTTTTAAAGAGGTCAAACTCCTCAGATAAGCTTTGCCATTCCAAGCATCCACTTATCCGAGTATGTTTACGAACCCCATGGAAGAGTTTTGACATTCCAAGCATCCACTCAACCTTGGAAGTTCTAACCTAATATATGGCACATAGAACAAGTTTTGAAACACTAAGTAGCATTAAACATAAAGTCTAGAATGGTTTATGATATAAATACTCCCTTTACCGAATACAAGCTTTAGCTACTTGTATTCATGTCAAGGAATACAAGCAAACTATGGCTTTGAACAAGGATACCGAAAAGGAGAATAACTTTAAAGTAAGAACAAAATATACGGAAAGTAATTTTGTACCTACAATAAGTGGAGGAGAGGATCTCCTAGGCAAGATCCAAGCAAGGGAAAGTAGCTCCAAAATGAAGAACAAAGTGTTTATTGAAAGTGAAGAGAAGAGGGTTAAGCCCTCTATCTCTCTAAAGACTTGTGAAATTATGGGATGAAGATTACAAAGGGAGGGCTTGGTATTTATAGGCTTAAGGGGAGGAGAAGATGTGGTTTGAGATGAAGACACATGGCACAAAGCCATGGTGAGCTCCAAAAGCCGCCCATGTGAGGAGGAGCCTCCCTTAGCCGCCCCATGTGGAGGAAGGGGAGAGGAGGAGAGGAGGTTGTGAGGGGGGAGCCGCCGGCTAGGTGGCATGAGGGGAGTGGTTTGTGAGTTTTGTGAGGTTTTCACAAAACTATCGGTTCATTTCAGCTCCGGACTGACTTTGGTTGCTCTTCGGTTGGACTTGTTTTGAGTGATTCCATGTCAGGTTCATGATATTTCTTCAGTCGGCATCTGGTCGTGACCTTGGAATGACTCGTAATATGTTTTCAGCTTAAAAGCTCCTCCTTAGCCTGTATTCTCTCTAGACTCCAAAATACCCTGTAGATAAATATCGGAACTAATAAACAAAAGTTAAATAGACAAACAGTCTAATTTGGTGGGTTTAACTGTGTTTATGATTCATACAATTATGGTCCATCAATGACCAATATTTGTGGAAAATTGGCATAGACCAAATACTTAGGCGGTGTATCCCTGATGATGAAATTGCTTCTGTGCTTAGTTTCTGTCATGAGCATGCATGTGGTGGTCATTTTGGCCCAAAAAGGACTAGCAGGAAAATTTTAGATAGTGGTTTTTACTGGCCACATGTGTTTAAAGATGCCTCTGATCATTGTAAGAAGTGTGTTAGATGCCAGAGAGTAGGTAATATTTCTTCTAGGAATGAGATGCCCCAAATACCTATTATAGAGTATGATGTCTTTGACATATGGGGGATTCATTTTATGGGTCTGTTTCCTGCATCGTTTGGTTACCTTTATATTCTTGTTGCAGTGGAGTATGTGTCTAAATAGGTAGAGGCTAAGGCTACTAGATGCGATGATGCTAAAACTGTTGTGGATTTTCTTTGCACTAACATATTTTGCAGATACGGAGTGCCTAACGCTATAATCAGTGATCAGGGGACACATTTCTGCAACAGACTGATGGCAGCTGCTATGAGATAGTACCATGTTCACCACTGTACGTCCACATCTTATCATCCCCAGACGAACAGACAAGCAGAAATCTCAAACTGAGAAATTAAGGGGATCCTAGAAAAGATGGTGAAGCCGACTAGGAAGGACTAGAGTCAGAGGTTAGATGATGCACTTTGGGAGTACAGGATAGCCTACAAGACACCGATAGGCACCTCGCCATTCCGGTTGGTGTATGGGAAGGCATGTCACCTCCCAGTCGAGCTAGAGCACAAGGCCTTTTGGGCACTTAAGACGTGCAATTTCGATTTAAAGAAAGCAGGATTGGAGAGGCAGTTACAGCTCTGTGAGCTTGAGGAGCCAATCAGACTACAAGGCGTGGACAAGCTATACCATGACAAGTTCATTCTACGATGCACATTTGAGATTGGCCAGCAGGTGCTTTTATTTTCTTCACGTTTACGACTAATGCCTGGCAAATTGCATTCCGGATGGACAGGTCCCTACACGGTGATGAAGGTTTTTAACCACGGAGCACTTGAGCTGGAGAACCCGAGGAATGGAGACCATTTTAAGGTCAATGGACAACGGGTGAAGCACTACCAAAGCGAAATCAAAACACCTATGCAGGAGTTTGAGCTCGCCGAACCTCCCACTGAAACATAAACGAGGTACCGTCAAGCCAACGACGTAAAACAAAGGCGCTCACAGGGAGGTAGCTCATCAAATTTTTGTGTTTCTCTGTTTTCGTGTGTTTTTGTGGCAGTTTGAGTCTTATTTAGTTTTCGTTGTCTAACCGGTCCACTTTGACTTGGTTTTTATGGAAGGAAGTTGTTTTGCAGATGAAATACAGGTGCCAAACAGTGCGGATCGCGTTCTCTAGCCACATTAAAACCGCGTCGGGAGGAAACATTAAAGCCGCGTTTGGAGTATACATTAAAGCACTGACCACATTATAATGTTTAGAGCGAACGCGACCCATCATTGACCAAAGTAAAAACCCCAAATCCGAGCTTCTCTCCTCCATTCCAACACAACATCAAATCCTCATCGCACCGCCGCTCGGAATCTCAAATCGACATAGGGATTTTGGAGACTTGCACAGAGGATTGCGGATCGAGACTCACCTCCATCATCAAACCGGTGCTTGTTTCTTGTCTCATCATTTCGGGACTATACGGTAACCCTAGGTTGATCTTCATTCAGTTTTTGTTGTGGAAGTTGGAAATTGTTCTTGAATTGTTTAAAGGAGTAGTAGAGGGATTGGTCATTGTGCTTATGTGAAGAATTGGACGGGTTGGGGAGTCGGTACTGGAAACCCGTTGGAGAAGACGGATCGCAGGTGCCGCGCCTTCGCAAGCAACATTAGGTCACCGCGTTCGGACTTAACATTAGACTTAACGTCTTCATCGAACGCGGCACACTTAAAGTCTGAAGCGGACGTGACATTCACTGACCATCTTTGACCAAGTGTAGTTTGTTCGATTTTGAGCCGTGATTCGATATGCCACCACGAGAGCTACCGTTCGAGGAGTTGTATACTAAATTTATGGCTCGACGGCATGTGCCTAGCACATTTGTGGAGTCCAAATTTTTGAGTAACAGTGGGTTTGAAGAGCGGGTCCGAGAGATACTTCGGGTGAGTGGATTGCCGGCCTTCTCACCCTCACCCATGAGACAGACGTCGAGGACACGTGCGAATTCTTAGCATCCTTCAACTATGTGGGGAGACAGGACCATGAGTGTATTCGCTATAAGCACCGAGGTGAGTTTCACAATACTCTCCCTGCCCAGGTGAAGGATGTATTTGGTTGGCCAGCATGTGGGGAGTTCGTTCAAAATGAAGTCCGATTGTGGGATGCTTGGAACAAAATCAAGGTAGAGGGTGAAGGTAGTTTTCAGCCATCTGATTCGAGGGCAAAATGTAATCGGGACCCTGCGTTGTACTATTTGCAGAGGGTGCTGGGAGGCAAGCTATTCGCCAGAGATAGCAGGGGCGACAAGGTGACCTTCCCAGATATGATATGCTTGGATGCCTTTGACCGAGGGCGGCCGATCGACTTCTTCCACCTAGCGTGCTAGTTCTGGGAGCACCGCCTGTCGGCAGGACCTATAGCATGTGGAGGGATAATTACTTATATGCTGTGCCGTCTGCACGCGCAGCCACGCTTGGAGACTCATCAGCACATCCCTCCAGCTAAATTTGACATTGAATACTTCAACAGTGGACATGCTATTCGTAGGCGTCCCCGTAGGAGGGAGCAGTACGCCTGGTCGTACCACGACGACTCGATATATCACACAGCTATGCCCAATGATCGGCGCCGCCTTTCTGCACCCAGAGATGGACCTGAGTCTGCTGTTTGCAGATGCAGGACGCAGGAGATAGGAGAGTCTTTCACAGCTCGACAGAGACATGCCAGAGCACTAGAGCCACCAGCAGCTATTCCTTCTAGGCAGCAGCAAGACATGGCCTTCAATTTGTCTAGAGCTTTACAGTTCATTCGGCCACCAGAGACACAGCCAGTACCTGCCCCACCCGGATGGGAGTTTGGAGATCCAGTTCCTCTGGAGTTTGCTATTCCACATCCAGCATCATTGTCGGATGCTGACTAGGGGAGTACCTATTTTCCTTTCCTTTTTTTTGTTTCTTTTTTCTCTTTGTCAGAGTCAGTCAGTTTGTGTGTCTGCATTGTCTGCTGTCTTTGAACTAAAGTCGTACCGTGAGGACACGGCTTGGTTCAAAAGTGTGGGGTGGGAGAGTCTGTTTGTTGCGTCTGCACATTTATTTCAATTTTCTTGCATATTGTACAGTGTCTGCACGTTTCTTTAAAAAAATTTAAAGTATGAAATTTCTCTGTTTCTTGGATATGCAGAATTGAATTATGAGTATGTGAAATTTATGATACCGATTACATGTATTTTTTTCTCGTGAAATCTGAATTATGTGACTACATGTGAATTTAACCCACTACGTGTCCTTTTGAGTTGACATAAACAGGGATGTGAAGTTGATAGCAATGTCCTAGAGAGACTTGACGAAGCAGTCAAAGGACCGAAATTTGAGTTATATGGTTATATGGACTTTGTGGAGGCTAGAACTTCGAGACAATATGGCTCAGAGTTAGCTCCTCCGCCGCAGCGTTTATGTGAGAAGGCGGGACGGTAATACAGACCGTTCTATCTCTAGTCTGAAGTAATGGGGAAAAAGGTGGGTGACGCTCATCTTGACTCGCGTCAAAAAGGGCGAGGATGAGAAAGAGCGGGGAGGTATTTCCATATGCTTGCGGGCGATGATTGGACCTCTCAAAAGAAAAGAAGAAAGGACAAGCTATTCACAACAAGGAGCAAAGCTCAAGAAAAAAAATCAGCCACTTGTGAAGTCTCATACAACAAAAAAGTGAAGTACATCATTCCTACATCAAGAGCCAAAGACCAAAGAAAGTCACTACAAAAGCTGTCCAACAAAAAAAAAGAGTCAAGAACAACTCAAAAACCAGAAGTTCGAATGAATCACGTGCAAGAAAAAGCAATGAAGTGTAACCATATAACCAGAATTCGGGACAGCGAATGCAGATCATGGGTCTAAAGAGGACTGTCTCACAGTCATCCGAATTAATTTGAATCTTAGCTCAAAACGTAACATGTATCAAGTTAATTCTGTGTTGAGCATGATGATTTGAGTAACGATTAAACTTTGCATGGAAAGGAGGAATTTAGACTAGCAATTTGTGTTCATGTAGTATTATCCAGGACGTCGAAGAAATTGTAGTGTTGTATTTGCATTCCTTCTATGACTTAGTTCTTGTTCGGGACGAACAAGTTTAAGTGTGGGGTGGTTTGATGAGTCATATTTATACGACTCGTTGAATCAACTAAACCCGTTTATTTCTACACTTTATTATGCGAGCAGTTACTTTTTAGTGTTGTTTTGCATTTCAGATATTTCGGAAGCTCTAGGAGGAAACGTGCATTAAAGACGGCGTTTTGCACCGAAAACATCACAGTGCTAGATCAGACCTTTGGACGCTCGACGAAGATCTGGGAATTGACCGTTGATCAGAAAAATACGAGCTACATGGAGTTGTGTAGCTGACTTGATTCCCTGCGACTCTCTAGTTCACACCGAGAGCATCCGAGGGCATATAGGAATTCAAATCTAGAGTTGAAGTCGAAGCTGGCGTGCAGAAAAGGGATCCGGACTCGGTGTGGATTGCGTCCGGTAGAGACATTAGCATTAAAGCTAATGTCGAAGCCGAACGGGGCTCTAATGTTACCGCCGAACGCAACGAGCCGATGAGGTGATGACATCAGCAATTCGTTTGATGATGTCAACAAGTCCGAGATTTGACAATTCTAGCCCAAAACAGATTTGGAAACCCAGTTTATTATAAATAAGAAGCTTGGGTTAGGGTTTTCAGATCTCATCACATAACAAAGACTGAGACGGCTCTAGAGAAGATGAAGAATGCAAAGCTTTCGACGATACAGAGATTTTCTAATTCTTTTCCATCAAAATTATTTGTGTTTATTTACATGACAATGAGTAGCTAAATTTCTCTTTCGGTTTAGGGTTTTGTATGTTGTGAACACGTTTTAAGATTTGCGTTCTTAATGCTATTTTATATTTTACTAGTTCGTGTGCTTATTCTCATGAATTAAATTGTTAGACTAAGTGGAAGCTTTGTTGCAAAACTTAGTCGAGCAATTAATTCTTATCGTTAACATATATTGGATACTTTGTCGTAAAGGTAGATAGTAACATCTAAGCTAAATAATACCTTTGTCGTTTGTTTAGTTTGGGAAAGAACTAGAAGTCTAACACCTTTGTCAGGTTTGATTGTGGCGTATCACCTTTGTCGGGATACTTGGGTTGTTACCTTTGTCGGAATAACCACACTTTAAAATATAAGATTAATCATTAGATATCTATGATAAACGTGTCACAATAGAAACCCTAAACTGAATGTTTTCTCTGATTGTCTTTGTTAATCTTTTCTCCTGTGCTTTACAATAATTGCTCACAAAAACCCCCCTTTTTAATTATTTACAATTACAGCTTCAACGCACAAGTTCTCTTGGGTTCGACCCTGCTTGCCGCTTTACTAGCTTATTGCAGGAGTTATAAATAATAAATTTGATGCATTAGACGACGCACGTCACCATCGTAGACAGTGCCCAATCCGAGAGGGAACATCAGCACATTGGCCATAGCGAACGAGACAAGCAAAAAACAAAGAAAATGAGTCGGAGGCCGTGAGACTCGTGCCCAACGACAACATTAACGTTGGGTGCAATGAGGGAACATGTGAATTGGACGCGGCGTTAAAGTGTTCAGCGGACGCGGTGCGCAGATTAGTCCCGCTCAATGAACAAATTAAGGCCGCGCCCTATGAAGACATTACAGTTGGGCGCGGCGAGTTCAAGTGCACTATAGGCGCGACCCTCTCGAAAGGTGAAAATTTATTTTCGAATTTGAGATCTCGTCTTCATTTTCTATGAAGGTAAGAGCTCTTGAGAAGCATATGATCGATGAGAATGAGCTTTGAGACGAGTTGGAGGCAAAGCATGAGACAGAAAAGCCAACGATAGAGCACCCGCTTGCTACGAGTCAAGCAGCATCGCCCGTAAAGTGTAAAGACCCACGTGCCTTCACAATCACTTGTAGTGTTGGTGAGACACTTGTACATCATTGTTTGATTGACTTAGGTTCTGCTATTAATTCTATGCCTTATTCTTTATATTGCTCTTTGAGACTTGGTCCTTTGAAACCGCCTAAGCTCTTAGTAGAGTTAGGGGATAAATCTCGTGTTCGTCCCGTTGGTTTGCTTGAAAACCTAACCCTCAGTGTTGGAGACCTCGTTGTTCCTGTAGACTTTTATATTTTGCAGATGGGAGATGCTAGAGATGATGATCCTCTAGTACTTATTTTGGTACGGTCATTCCTCTTTGCCACAAAGACCAAGTTTGACATGGAAACAGACATGTTGTCACTTGCGTTTGTTGGCAAAACATCAAAGTTTTGTATCTATGAGGATGGTGACCACCCGACCACGAAACCACCGGACATAGTGAACACATCATGCCTTGGTGCCCTACTTCCAGACCCACCAGATGACACTTGCTGTGCAGCTAGACCAGTAGCTATGAGCGAAATGTCCTCGCATCATGTGATCAGTCGAGTTTTCGACTGATTTATCGTCATTCTTCACTATAGTTTTGGATCATTTCCGACGATATTTTGATGTCATTTGACCTCTTTTCGTACGTTTCAGGTACAAATCAAGAAATCTTAGTGCCAAGGCCAAAATAAGAAAACTTGGGAAAAATCGATGTTTTGGAGCGGAAATTGACTAAGGGCATTTCAGTCGACCGGCTGGGGAATTCCCCTGCACAAGCCGACTGGCTGGATCATTGACAAAGGACTTCATTGCAATCGGCCGTTCTCAGCCGACCGATTGAAGATGCAGCCGACCGGCTGGATGAATGATCAATGCTCAATGGCAATCGGCCTAGTTCAGCCGACCGGCTGAAGCTTGAGCCGCCCGGCTGATTCATGCACTCCATCTTCAAAGCACTAGGCCGCTCTCAGCCTCCTGGTTGACTACTCAGCTGCTCGGCTGGCTTCTGCCCTGCACAATCCATTCTAATCGTCCAAGTTCAGCCGACCGGCTGGATTTGACCTCTACCTCAGTCGGCCGGCTGAGATCTGCTCTAGTGCGTTTTTCACCCGAGGCTATAAAAGGAAAGAGGCAACTTTGACCTAGAGAGCTGGACTTTTGGGCAAAAATACCCTTCAAAGGAGATCAAATCAAGGTCATCAATCCACATCCAACAAAGGAGGAGTGATGATCAAAGGGAGACATCTAGGATTAACCATCCTATTTTCTATTCCTCTTCTCTTCTAATTTATTGTGTAAAAACCCTACTCATACCATGTTGTCTTGCATGATGTGTGAGTAGTCCCCTTGTGTTTTGAGGGTGTTGTTACCCTCCTTGGTACTCTTGATCATGTATAAACATGTTGGATGATTAATCTATGGTGTTAGATGCACATTTGCTATGATCTTCATTATTGCATGCCACTAGGTGTTTGATGAAATGCCAAAGTGAATTGTTTATCCCAAAACTTGACCTAGGAATCTAACGACCTTAGTGATGGTTTAGATGTAGTAAGTATGATCATATCTACGGATTTGAAGTGAACTAGGAGTCGAGTTCATGACATTTATTTCTTGGAGAGATTCCAATGTTAATAAATGTCATGGAATGAACCAATATCCTCGAGAGAGTGAGGTTCGAGCTATAAGAGAGCTTGACTAAGAATAGATTTGATTCGGATGGGATCTACCTTAGTCTAAGCTAGGTTCAACACTATCTAACACCTTGAATGTGTTTAATTCTTGTATGCATGATCATGGGAAATGCCAAGGAGGGGCACAACCCCTTGAAACTCTCTTTTGATTGAAATTCAACCCTTTAGTGCCATCTCATTGCTTGTTCTTGATTGATAACCTTTCTCATAATTGATTTGAAGGAATAGCCGAGTAGAAAATTTGATTCCCTAGCGTATAATCCAATTTGCTCCATTGGGTTAGACACCGGTCTTACCGGTCAAATTATAAATTCTTTTGACTATACAAAATTGCAATTGTCAAAATGGCGCCGTTGCCGGGGAGCAATGGCTAGATTGTCCCTAGGAAGAATCATCTAGAACTCCTACTATTCTATGTTTTTCTTTGTTTGCTTTGTTACTTGTGATTCTTGAGTTTATTCACTATTCTCACTTGTCTTAATTGTTTCCCCCTTGTAGGTGCATCTCGTTTATGCCACCAAAGACAAAGAAGCTTACCCAAATTGTGGATTGAGATTTGAATCAACCGGTAAAAGAACTCGTTAACCCTCACCTTACAAGGAGTAAGACAATCAAAGCCAAAGGATCAACCTCGAACCCTCAAGAAACCACAACTCACACCATGGGAGATAGACTTCCTCCTCCTCCACCCCCTCCTCTATTACCCCAAGGTCAACTACCACCATTGCTCCAAGCTAGAAGGGTCCTCAAAGATTACGCCGCCCCAAATGCCTATCGTTCCCGATTTCTTGCTCCCGCGGTAGACAACCGAGACTTTGATTTGAAAACCTCTACAATCCAAATGATACAAGGAAACTGATTCTCGGGAAGAGACCACGAAGACCCGAACTCTCATTTGACTACATTTCTTGAGGTTTGTGATACTTTCAAGCTCAACGGGGTCTCCGAGGATGCTAAGCTATTAAGGTTGTTCCCTTTCTCCCTCACGGGAAGAGCTACGGATTGGTTAAGGAGCCAAACGTCGGGTAGTTTCACCACTTGGGAGGAGCTTGCCATGGCATTCCTCATTAAGTATTTCCCTCCTTCCAAGACGGCGTATTATAGGGATCAAATCATGAATTTTGAGCAAATCGATGGGGAAACACTCTATGAAGCTTAGGAGAGGTATAAAGAGTATCAAAGGCTTTGCCCACATCATAACTTGGACGACCTTCTTTTGTTCCATACTTTCTACCATGGCGTGGATGGTCCCTCGCGGCTTGCACTTAATACCGCCGTGGGAGGAGCTATTATGGACCTTGAACCCTATGAAGGATATGCGGTAATCGAAAAGATCACAAAGAACTACTTCATGTGGGGAAGTGAAAGAGGGAACCCAAGGAGGAGAGGAGAAAGCCGTGAAGTGAAAACCGTGAGCACAAGCGACTATGATGCCCTAAGGAAGAATTTTAAGAAACTCTCGGATGAAGTATTCCAATTGAAACACCCGGAGACAGACCACACAACAAGCCAAGGTTGTGATATTTGTGAAGTCTATGAGCACGATACTAATTCTTGCCCTTTGGTTCAAAGGGATGGTCATAGATATGGTTATGAAGAAGCAAATTATGTGGGCGGAAACCAAGGGAGAGTACAATCCTAATGCTTTTCAAGGCCAAAACTCCCAATCCAACCACACTACCCCAAAGTTTTCATCCGCTAGGAGAAATCATCCGAACTTCTCATACAAGACCACAAATCCTTCACCTCCCAAATTTGGTCCCAAGCCCACTTCAAATAACAATGCCTTCCCACCAAAAAACCAATTCCAACAAAGAAACCAATACCAAGGCCAACAATACCAAGCTCAAGCTCAAAGGCCCTACCAACAAGCTAACTATCCCCCTCAATCATCAAATGATATCTCAACTATGGACCCTATGATTGCCACGCTTGTTGAATATCATGAGAAGCTGAAAGAGCGCACCACACCGTCGTTAATGTGTGATGGCTCTGTGCAAAAATAAATTTATAAGTCCGCTACTCGTACTCTACTATTGGGTAGTAAAGCGGTAAGTAGGGGTCGAACCCAAGGGAATTAGTGGATAGTTGTTCTCTCGAAGATGGAAAGTAAGACAGTCGGGGGTTGGTTGTGATTTAGTACTGAAAGTAACGTGGGTTAGTTGTGATTTTAGTACTGAAAAGTAAAGTGCTTGAAGGACAAGACTTGCTGAAAGTAAGTGCGTAAAAGTAAAGTGCTTGAAGGACACGACTTGCTGAAAGTAAGTGCGTAAAGTAAAGTGCTTGAAGGACAAGACTTGCTGAAAGTAAATGCTTGAAGGACAAGACTTGCGGAAAGTAAGCAGTTGATATGAGACTGAAAGTAAAGTGACAGGTGATGTTTTAATTAAAGGAAAGGATTCGGTTTTAGGGGCCTTATATCATAAATCTGTTTATCATTGACCTCTAATGATCATACTAAGTGTTCAAAGATGTATCAAGGCTATTTCTAGCACTTGACTTGCCACACCGTTTAGAACACTTGTTCTATTTGGGCTAATTCCTCCTTTCGAAGTATCTTAGCTTATGTGCATCCATTTGATCAATCATTTCCGATCAACCAAATGGTGTTTTAAAGAGGTTGAACTCCACAGTTAAGCCATGCCCTTTCGTGCCTCCACTTAACCACGAAGGTTCACGAACCCATGGAAGAGCTTTGCTCTTTCGAGCATCCACTCAACCAATAGTGTTCTGACCTAATATATGGCACATAGAACAAGTTTTGAACACAAAGAGGCACTTAAGAGAAGGGTCTAAAACATTGTATCATACAAGCACACCCCTTCAACCGAATGAAGGGTTTAGCTACGAATATCCATAGAGGTGGATATCATAGCTAAGTGCTGAATAAAGTTAAGGTTTTGAAAGACAGGAAAGTAAAGGTTTTTGGAAATCAAGACAAGGAAAGTAAAGGGGAGAATACTCAAGAACCAACAAGAGTAAACTCAAGAACAACGAAAAGTAAAGGAACTGCTTGAGTACTTCAAGAACCGACAAGAGTACTCAAGAACAAACTTGGAGCTTTAATATCAAAGTGGTGTGTTTACATGGATTGTGCCCAAACTCTAGAGAGATAAGTAACAAGTGACTATGGGATTTTGCACACAAAATGGGATGATTTTACAAAGGGAAGGAGCTTGGTATTTATAGGCTTGGAGGAGGAAGGAGGAGCCAACACATGGCAAGAGGTGAGTGGAGGCTTCAAGAGCCGCCGGCCTTAGGTGTCTCTTCCCCTTAGCCGCCCCCATGTGTCATCTTGACACTCAAAGCCGCCGGCCTTAGGTGGAGGAGAAGAGAGTTTGAGTGGATTGTGATATTTTCTCCCCAAAAGCCATCGGTTGTGATATAACTCCGGTTGCCCTTTGGTTGCTCTTTGGTTGCCCTTTGATTGCTCCTTTGGTTGCTCCTTAGTTGACATCAAAAGATGAGGAACTTAGACTTGGCATTTCACTTGTGTTCTTGATCTTTGTTGGAATAAGTCATTGGGACTTAGTTGTGGCTTGATCGGAGTATTGTCGGAGTATGGCCAGTTCTGACTCGTAATCCACTTTCAGTGTTAAGAACTCCATTTTAGCTCGTTTCGTCATTACTCCTTGAAATAGCCTGTAGAACAAAAGTGAAACTAACAAGTAAAAGTTGTCAAGATAAAGCGTCTAATTTGGTGGGTTTAACTGCCTTAACGAATCATATAAATATGGTCCATCAGATCACCCCACACTTTTAGTTGTTCGTCCCGAACAATGCTTTTTAAGAGATGCACACACAATCCAAGTAAAAACTTCAAATAGGAAAGTGAGAATATGGAACTAGATTTATCCTATTCATGCATTACTTACTTATTACCAAACTAAACCGTGTAAATACTTAGAAGAAACTTGATACTTGTACATTCGAGCTGAGATGCAATTTAATTTGGATGTTTCGGGAGATAGCCCTTTTCAGGCTCCTGGACTGCATTCTATGGACCGACTCGTACTATATGGTTAACTTGTCGCTTTCTCCAGCACATGATTCGGTTCAGGTTTCACTGAGTTGAGCACTTTGATTTCCTTATGGTGAGGGACAGCTTCTGACGTGAATTGGCCTTTGGCCTTTGGCCTTTGATGTTTAATTGGAGTTTCTTCACTTTTGTTTGGTTAAAACCTTCACATACTTTGGCTTTTGGCCTTTGATTAGCTTCTTCGAGCTTTTGCTTCTTTGTGACTTGCTAGTCCATTTTCTCAACCTTTCTTTGGGAGGTCCAATCATTGCCCGAGAGCATACGGAAATACCTCCCCGCTCTTTCTCATCCTTGCCGTTTCGCGCGGGTCAAGATGAGGGTCGCTCATCTATTTTCCCGGCTACTCAGACTAGAGATAGGACGGTTTGATTCCCGTCCCGCCTCTTTGCATAAACGCTGCACGGTGGAGATGACTCTGATCTTCTTTGAAACCCGAAGTGCAGCCTCCACAGACTTCGTAAACCATATAGTGAAATCCAGTCCTTCGATTGCTTGCCAAGCCTCTCTAGGGCAATTTATATCAACTCCACATCCCCTGTATATCTCAGCACAAAGGGACAAATAAGAAGTTACATCCTAAGTTTTTAAACAGTTGAGATTTCACAAGGTAAATGCATGAATTATGATCTATCTTTTTCACATTCTCAAGTTCATATTTTCAAAAAAATAATATTACGGGAAAAGGAAAAAAGAAAGCATGTTAATTAACTATATACAAAGGCGGTTCTCACCCCACACTTTTGAACGAAGGCGTGCCTCACAGCACGACTTAGTTCAAAAGTTATGCAAGCAAATATATACAAGAGAACGAAATGACATTAAGGAAAAGAGAAGAACTGAACTCCCTTTACGGTGTCGTTACATGTCGAGGACATGCGAGTGAACGACATGGCTCGAAGCTGGATAATCGAGGGAGTTCGGCTGGGGCCTTGAACTCTCGGCGCAGGCCTGTTATTTCTCGGAAGCTGCCTGGCTGATCTGATCTTACTCCAAAATCCGATTCCTACATGTTAGACATTCCTTCTATACAAAATGGGTGAGAGCGACTGACAAGGTAAAAACTAAATGACTGAAAATAAATGACTGAAAATAAGATAAGTGTCGGGTTACCTCCCGACCAGTGCCTTTGTTTAACGTCGTTGGCTCGACGCATGGGGATCACAAGTTCGGATCCCATGGGTGGCTGATGGACCAAAATTATACGAATCATAAACACAGTATAACCCCCTTATTTAGACATTTTGTCTATTTAACTTTTGCTTGTTAGTTCAGATATATTTTTGTAGGGTAATTCAGAGCTTAGAGAGAATACACATTAAAGAGGAGCTTTTAGAGCAGAAAAGATGTTACGAGTCAATCCAAGGTCAAGATCATATGCCGACTGAAGAAATATCAAGGATCCTGACGTTGAATCACTCATAATAAATTAATCAGAAGAATCAGGAGAGGAATCAAGACAGCCCGGGGAAGAAACACATTGACAGTTTTGTGAAAAGACTGCACAAAACTGTACAAAATTCACATTTGGGCAAGATGGCCGGCCACTTGGGCAAGAGGTGGCCAAAGCCACCCCTCCTCCTCCCTCCACCACCGGCAACCGGCGGCTCCTCCACCCATGGTGACCGGCGGCTTTTTGCTCCTCCACATGTCTTCTCCTCCTTGCTCCTCCTCTCCCTCCTCCATGTGTGGCCATCTCCTCCCTTCATTTTCTCCTCCAATCACCATGCAACACTTGCCTCCATCTCCTCCTCCTCCCATGGCTATATAAGGAGGAGCTCCTCCCCTCATTTCAATCATCCCTCACTTGTAAAAAACACTTCTCTCTCTAAGTTATGTATTTGTAAAGTTTGGCTTTGGAAATAAAGGATAGCTCCCTTGGCGCTTCAACGGTTGTAAGTATTATTTCTAGTATTTATTCAACTGTTTATTTCCTTAGTTATAATGTTTAGCGCGATGAATAGTAGCTAAACTAGTAGTTCGGTAGAAGGGGCGCACTTGTATTATAAAATGTTTTAAGACTATTAACTTAGCGTCTAGTCTTAGTATTCAAAACTTGTTCTCTGTGCCATATATCAAGTCAGAGTTTCGAAGGTTGAGTGGAAGCTGTCATAAGCAAAGCTCTGCCGTGGAAATTCGTGATCATACTCGGTAAGTGGAAGCTGTCACAAGCAAAACTTATCGAGGAGTTCGACTTATCTAAAACACCACTTGGTGAATAACGTAACTGGGAGATCAAGTGGATGCACTTACAGCTAAGATACTTCGAAAGGAGGAATTAGTTTTGCTTAGAACAAGTGTTGCTTTAAACGATGTTGCAAGTCTTGCGCTACGAAAGGGCCTCGATTCATCTTTGAATACTTAGATAATTCACTAAAGGTCAATGATAAACAGGATATAATACAAGGCCCCTGAAACCGAACATTTCTCTTTAATTATAAACCATAATTTACTTTCCAGTATTAAAACCAACCAACCAACCAATCAATCAATCAATCACTTAGCTGGTAGCTTTAAAACCAACCAACCGACCTAAAACACGCTCTCTCGCTGGACAACCCCCTCAAAGAACATCTATTCCCCTGATTCCATTGGGTTCGACCCCTACTTACCACTTGCTACCCAGTAGTATAGTTGCGAGTAGCGGACTATTATAAATTTATTCTTGACGTTTGCACATAACGACTGTGCATCCATCAAAATTGGCGCCGTTGCCGGGGAATTAGCAAATGGGTAGTTGTTCTTGTTTCTATACATAATCCGCCATGTCTTCCTACTGCGAAAACGAGCCGTGGAAATATGATGAGTTTTTCTGGCTACTCCGCGAAGAGATCATCAACATTAAGCAATCCCAGGACTAAACTTTGGACGAGTACTTGGAGTACTTTGACTCCCTTGTGGAGAATGGCCCGCACCATGGATTCACCAGAATCAATCTTCTTCAAAGGTTTCTCGGTGGAATGAGGCCACTTGAGCGGAAAAGATTTAATGATGTAGCAGGATGTTCACTCAGGAAGTTAACCGTGGGTGAAGCCTGGCGCCTCATAAATGATTTGGCAAAGAACACAAAACAGGGTTAGTGGCACCAAACTGACAATAAGGCACCAGCGATGGAAGTGGACTCAGTTCAGAACGAGCCCGACACCACACCCATTGTAAGCTTGCCCGCAACAAAACTGAGAGAAGACATCAGTACAAGGGCAGTAATGGATATGGAGGCGGAGCTAAAGGAACCAACACTAGAACCCACAAAGCTAACAGAGGATGAGGACGCATGGATAACTGGAAAGGAGCCTACATGGGATCTCACTCCCGAACCATCCAAAGTAATGGACGAATCAAATACAGAAAGCATCAAGGAGAAAGAATTGGAAGCTAGCATCCAGCAAATGAGTGCCCCAATACACCAAGACGAGGTCGAAGACGAGGAATTCTGGGCGGCTGCACAACTGATCTGGGACCGCATCACCAAACCAAACCTCATCACCAAACCGAACCTCATCACCAAACTACCCGAGGAAGTCCCGGCTCTACTTGACGAGCCAAATGAAGTCCCGGACTTCACTACCAAACCAGCCGAGACATGCCCGGACCTCACTGCCGAACTCATCGAAAACATCACGGCAGGCCCGGCCCTCACTGAAGAACTGCTCGAGAAAGACCTGGCCCTTCTGGTGGAAGTCCCCCAACTTGACCCCTCGGTTTGTATACGGATCACAGCCCCTGAAGATAAAGTGATCAATTAGGAGGTGCAAGGCGAGTTGGAAGTGGGACAAAGGCAAGAAAAGCCAAAGATGGAGCACTCACTCGTCATGAGCCAAGAAAAGCCGGCTGAAAACTCACTCGTTCTAGGATGGCCAATCATCTCTGCCACAAAGAAGCGACAAAGACATGGCCCGGTGCAATGGAAGCCCAGAAGGAGGAACAAGAGAGCTCGACTTGATGAACCAGCTAATATGGTCAAGGAATCCTCGCCCTCTCGAGGATATGTAAAGAAGAAACCTCCGGATCAAGGGAGAGCAAAACTGAGCCCGCTGCCATATGTGTTCTTTGGGCAAATCAAAAGGGCAGCTGTGAAGAAGTTCGACCTCAAGCAACAATGGGATCCAAACACATCTGCTCGCAAGAAATCGGGAAAAGGCAAGGCAAAAACCAACACAGGAACGGTGGCAAAGTATGACCTCAGCCACCCATGGGACCCAAACCAGTAATCCACAACGAGGTACTGTCGAGCCAACGACGTTAAACAAGTGTACTGGTCGGGAGGTAACCCGACACTATCTTACTTTTCCGCACTTTAATTTCTGTCATTTAAATTCAGTATTTAGTTTTAAGCTTGCATGACTTTTGAACTAAGGCAAGCCTTCGTTCAAAAGTGAGGGGTGAGAACCACCTATGTACATAAATAACATGCTTGCTGTTTTTTCTTTTTTTAGTAATAGTATCTTTTTGAAAATATGAACTTAAGAATGTGAAAAAGATAAATCATAATTCATGCATTAACCTTGTGAAAATTCAACTGTTTAAAAACTTAGAATGTAACTTTCCATTTGTCCTTTGTGCTGAGATAACTAGGGATGTGGAGTTGACATAAACTGCCCTAGAGAGGCTTGGTAAGCAATCAAAGGATCAGATAACACTATATGGTTTTCGAAGTCAGTGGAGGCTGCACTTCGGGTTTCAGTGAAAATTGAAGTCATCTCCGCCATGCAATGCAAAAGGCGAGGACGGGAATCAGACCGTCCTATCTCCGGTCAAAGTAGCCTAGAAAATAGATGAGCGACCCTCATCTTGACCCGCGTGAAACGACAGTCAAAGTAGCCGAGAAAATAGATGAGCGACCCTCACCTTGACCCGCGCGAAAATGGCAAAAACGAGAGAAGCGGGGAGGTATTTCCATAGGCTTGTGGGCGATGATTGGACCTCCCAAAAAGGCTGAGAAAATGGACTAGCAAAGCCACAAAAAGGCGAAAAGCTCGAAGAAGCAAATCAAGAGGCCAAAGGCCCAAAATTGTGAAGGTTTTAACCGAACAAAAAGTGAAGAACTCAAAAAGTCAAAACAAAGGCCAAATGCCGATTCACTACAAAAGCAGTCCCTCGCCAAAAGAAAATCAAAGTACTCAAACCATTGAAAACTGAACCGAATCACGTGCTAGAGAAAGCTACCAGAAAACCATATAGTACGGGACGATCCCGAGATTGCAGTCCAGGAGCCTAAAAAGGGCTATCTCCCGAGACATCCAATATAATTTGCATCTCAGCACGGAGGTACAAGTATTAAGTTTCTTCTATTTATTTACGCAGTTTAATTTGGTAATAAGTAAGCAATGCATGAATTAGGATAGATCGAGTACCACAAACTAATTTTCATATTTCAAAGCCAACTTAGAGTACAGCCCTTGAATAGCATTGTTCGGGACGAACAACTAAAAGTGTGGGGTGATCTGATGGACCAAAATTATACGAATCATAAACACAGTATAACCCCCTTATTTAGACATTTTGTCTATTTAACTTTTGCTTGTTAGTTCAGATATATTTTTGCAGGGTAATTCAGAGCTTAGAGAGAATACACATTAAAGAGGAGCTTTTAGAGCAGAAAAGATGTTACGAGTCAATCCAAGGTCAAGATCATATGCCGACTGAAGAAATATCAAGGATCCTGACGTTGAATCACTCATAATTAATTAATCAGAAGAATCAAGAGAGGAATCAAGACAGCCCGGGGAAGAAACACATTGACAGTTTTGTGAAAAGACTGCACAAAACTGTACAAAATTCACATTTGGGCAAGATGACCGGCCACTTGGGCAAGAGGTGGCCAAAGCCACCCCTCCTCCTCCCACCACCACCGGCAACCGGCGGCTCCTCCACCCATGGTGACCGGCGGCTTTTTGCTCCTCCACATGTCTTCTCCTCCTTGCTCCTCCTCTCCTTCCTCCATGTGTGGCCATCTCCTCCCTACATTTTCTCCTCCAATCACCATGCAACACTTGCCTCCATCTCCTCCTCCTCCCATGGCTATATAAGGAGGAGCTCCTCCCCTCATTTCAATCATCCCTCACTTGTAAAAAAACACTTCTCTCTCTAAGTTATGTATTTGTAAAGTTTGGCTTTGGAAATAAAGGATAGCTCCCTTGGCGCTTCAACGCTTGTAAGTATTATTTCTAGTATTTATTCAACTGTTTATTTCTTTAGTTATAATGTTTAGCGCGATGAATAGTAGCTAAACTAGTAGTTCGGTAGAAGGGGCGCACTTGTATTATAAAATGTTTTAAGACTATTAACTTAGCGTCTAGTCTTAGTATTCAAAACTTGTTCTCTGTGCCATATATCAAGTCAGAGTTTCGAAGGTTGAGTGGAAGCTGTCATAAGCAAAGCTCTGCCGTGGAAATTCGTGATCATACTCGGTAAGTGGAAGCTGTCACGAGCAAAACTTATCGAGGAGTTCGACTTATCTAAAACACCACTTGGTGAATAACATAACTGGGAGATCAAGTGGATGCACTTACAGCTAAGATACTTCGAAAGGAGGAATTAGTTTTGCTTAGAACAAGTGTTGCTTTAAACGATGTTGCAAGTCTTGCGCTACGAAAGGGCCTCGATTCATCTTTGAATACTTAGATAATTCACTAAAGGTCAATGATAAACAGGATATAATACAAGGCCCCTGAAACCGAACATTTCTCTTTAATTATAAACCGTAATTTACTTTCCAGTATTAAAACCAACCAACCAACCAATCAATCAATCAATCACTTAGCTGGTAGCTTTAAAACCAACCAACCGACCTAAAACACGCTCTTTCGCTAGACAACCCCCTCAAAGAACATCTATTCCCCTGATTCCATTGGGTTTGACCCCTACTTACCACTTGCTACCCAGTAGTATAGTTGCGAGTAGCGGACTATTATAAATTTATTCTTGACGTTTGCACATAACGACTGTGCATCCATCAAAATTGGCGCCGTTGCCGGGGAATTAGCAAATGGGTAGTTGTTCTTGTTTCTATACATAATCCGCCATGTCTTCCTACTGCGAAAACGAGCCGTGGAAATATGATGAGTTTTTCTGGCTACTCCGCGAAGAGATCATCAACATTAAGCAATCCCAGGACTAAACTTTGGACGAGTACTTGGAGTACTTTGACTCCCTTGTGGAGAATGGCCCGCACCATGGATTCACCAGAATCAATCTTCTTCAAAGGTTTCTCGGTGGAATGAGGCCACTTGAGCGGAAAAGATTTAATGATGTAGCAGGATGTTCACTCAGGAAGTTAACCGTGGGTGAAGCCTGGCGCCTCATAAATGATTTGGCAAAGAACACAAAACAGGGTCAGTGGCACCAAACTGACAATAAGGCACCAACGATGGAAGTGGACTCAGTTCAGAACGAGCCCGACACCACACCCATTGTAAGCTTGCCCGCAACAAAACTGAGAGAAGACATCAGTACAAGGGCAGTAATGGATATGGAGGCGGAGCTAAAGGAACCAACACTAGAACCCACAAAGCTAACAGAGGATGAGGACGCATGGATAACTGGAAAGGAGCCTACATGGGATCTCACTCCCGAACCATCCAAAGTAATGGACGAATCAAATACAGAAAGCATCAAGGAGAAAGAATTGGAAGCTAGCATCCAGCAAATGAGTGCCCCAATACACCAAGACGAGGTCGAAGACGAGGAATTCTGGGCGGCTGCACAACTGATCTGGGACCGCATCACCAAACCGAACCTCATCACCAAACCGAACCTCATCACCAAACTACCCGAGGAAGTCCCGGCTCTACTTGACGAGCCAAATGAAGTCCCGGACTTCACTACCAAACCAACCGAGACATGCCCGGACCTCACTGCCGAACTCATCGAAAACATCACGGCAGGCCCGGCCCTCACTGAAGAACTGCTCGAGAAAGACCTGGCCCTTCTGGTGGAAGTCCCCCAACTTGACCCCTCGGTTTGTATACGGATCACAGCCCCTGAAGATAAAGTGATCAATTATGAGGTGCAAGGCGAGTTGGAAGCGGGACAAAGGCAAGAAAAGCCAAAGATGGAGCACTCACTCGTCATGAGCCAAGAAAAGCCGGCTGAAAACTCACTCGTTCTAGGATGGCCAATCATCTCTGCCACAAAGAAGCGACAAAGACATGGCCCGGTGCAATGGAAGCCCAGAAGGAGGAACAAGAGAGCTCGACTTGATGAACCAGCTAATATGGTCAAGGAATCCTCGCCCTCTCGAGGATATGTAAAGAAGAAACCTCCGGATCAAGGGAGAGCAAAACTGAGCCCGCTGCCATATGTGTTCTTTGGGCAAATCAAAAGGGCAGCTGTGAAGAAGTTCGACCTCAAGCAACAATGGGATCCAAACACATCTGCTCGCAAGAAATCGGGAAAAGGCAAGGCAAAAACCAACACAGGAACGGTGGCAAAGTATGACCTCAGCCACCCATGGGACCCAAACCAGTAATCCACAACGAGGTACTGTCGAGCCAACGACGTTAAACAAGTGTACTGGTCGGGAGGTAACCCGACACTATCTTACTTTTCCGCACTTTAATTTCTGTCATTTAAATTCAGTATTTAGTTTTAAGCTTGCATGACTTTTGAACTAAGGCAAGCCTTCGTTCAAAAGTGGGGGGTGAGAACCACCTATGTACATAAATAACATGCTTGCTGTTTTTTCTTTTTTTAGTAATAGTATCTTTTTGAAAATATGAACTTAAGAATGTGAAAAAGATAAATCATAATTCATGCATTAACCTTGTGAAAATTCAACTGTTTAAAAACTTAGAATGTAACTTTCCATTTGTCCTTTGTGCTGAGATAACTAGGGATGTGGAGTTGACATAAACTGCCCTAGAGAGGCTTGGTAAGCAATCAAAGGATCAGATAACACTATGTGGTTTTCGAAGTCAGTGGAGGCTGCACTTCGGGTTTCAGTGAAAATTGAAGTCATCTCCGCCATGCAATGCAAAAGGCGAGGACGGGAATCAGACCGTCCTATCTCCGGTCAAAGTAGCCTAGAAAATAGATGAGCGACCCTCATCTTGACCCGCGTGAAACGACAGTCAAAGTAGCCGAGAAAATAGATGAGCGACCCTCACCTTGACCCGCGCGAAAATGGCAAAAACGAGAGAAGCGGGGAGGTATTTTCATAGGCTTGTGGGCGATGATTGGACCTCCCAAAAAGGCTGAGAAAATGGACTAGCAAAGCCACAAAAAGGCGAAAAGCTCGAAGAAGCAAATCAAGAGGCCAAAGGCCCAAAATTGTGAAGGTTTTAACCGAACAAAAAGTGAAGAACTCAAAAAGTCAAAACAAAGGCCAAATGCCGATTCACTACAAAAGCAGTCCCTCGCCAAAAGAAAATCAAAGTACTCAAACCATTGAAAACCGAACCGAATCACGTGCTAGAGAAAGCTACCAGAAAACCATATAGTACGGGACGATCCCGAGATTGCAGTCCAGGAGCCTAAAAAGGGCTATCTCCCGAGACATCCAATATAATTTGCATCTCAGCACGGAGGTACAAGTATTAAGTTTCTTCTATTTATTTACGCAGTTTAATTTGGTAATAAGTAAGCAATGCATGAATTAGGATAGATCGAGTACCACAAACTAATTTTCATATTTCAAAGCCAACTTAGAGTACAGCCCTTGAATAGCATTGTTCGGGACGAACAACTAAAAGTGTGGGGTGATCTGATGGACCAAAATTATACGAATCATAAACACAGTATAACCCCCTTATTTAGACATTTTGTCTATTTAACTTTTGCTTGTTAGTTCAGATATATTTTTGCAGGGTAATTCAGAGCTTAGAGAGAATACACATTAAAGAGGAGCTTTTAGAGCAGAAAAGATGTTACGAGTCAATCCAAGGTCAAGATCATATGCCGACTGAAGAAATATCAAGGATCCTGACGTTGAACCACTCATAATTAATTAATCAGAAGAATCAAGAGAGGAATCAAGACAGCCCGGGGAAGAAACACATTGACAGTTTTGTGAAAAGACTGCACAAAACTGTACAAAATTCACATTTGGGCAAGATGACCGGCCACTTGGGCAAGAGGTGGCCAATGCCACCCCTCCTCCTCCCACCACCACTGGCAACCGGCGGCTCCTCCACCCATGGTGACCGGCGGCTTTTTGCTCCTCCACATGTCTTCTCCTCCTTGCTCCTCCTCTCCTTCCTCCATGTGTGGCCATCTCCTCCCTACATTTTCTCCTCCAATCACCATGCAACACTTGCCTCCATCTCCTCCTCCTCCCATGGCTATATAAGGAGGAGCTCCTCCCCTCATTTCAATCATCCCTCACTTGTAAAAAAACACTTCTCTCTCTAAGTTATGTATTTGTAAAGTTTGGCTTTGGAAATAAAGGATAGCTCCCTTGGCGCTTCAACGCTTGTAAGTATTATTTCTAGTATTTATTCAACTGTTTATTTCCTTAGTTATAATGTTTAGCGCGATGAATAGTAGCTAAACTAGTAGTTCGGTAGAATGGGCGCACTTGTATTATAAAATGTTTTAAGACTATTAACTTAGCGTCTAGTCTTAGTATTCAAAACTTGTTCTCTGTGCCATATATCAAGTCAGAGTTTCCAAGGTTGAGTGGAAGCTGTCACAAGCAAAGCTCTGCCGTGGAAATTTGTGATCATACTCGGTAAGTGGAAGCTGTCACAAGCAAAACTTATCGAGGAGTTCGACTTATCTAAAACACCACTTGGTGAATAACGTAACTGGGAGATCAAGTGGATGCACTTACAGCTAAGATACTTCGAAAGGAGGAATTAGTTTTGCTTAGAACAAGTGTTGCTTTAAACGATGTTGCAAGTCTTGCGCTACGAAAGGGCCTCGATTCATCTTTGAATACTTAGATAATTCACTAAAGGTCAATGATAAACAGGATATAATACAAGGCCCCTGAAACCGAACATTTCTCTTTAATTATAAACCGTAATTTACTTTCCAGTATTAAAACCAACCAACCAACCAATCAATCAATTAATCACTTAGCTGGTAGCTTTAAAACCAACCAACCGACCTAAAACACGCTCTCTCGCTGGACAACCCCCTCAAAGAACATCTATTCCCCTGATTCCATTGGGTTCGACCCCTACTTACCACTTGCTACCCAGTAGTATAGTTGCGAGTTGCGGACTATTATAAATTTATTCTTGACGTTTGCACATAACGGCTGTGCATCCATCAGTGGCTCACGTCGTAGTGTTGTGGAGCGCCTACTTTCATTCTTGCCTTGACTTTCCCCGATTTCTTGTGAGATGATGTGCTCGGGTCAGGACTCCTTTGTTTCGGTGGTTTTCCTTTCCATTGTCTCTGAGAAGGCAAGGGACCTTTGACCATAGCTGCTGGTCTCGCTACTCGTGCAGTCTCTCTTGGCAGGTCAGAAATTTGTGTACTGATATCTGAGATAGGCACAATGTCTGGCGGTTTCCTTGTACTTGGGCGGCCATCATAATCATCAATGTAGAAATCTGAAATTTTGCCGCCAAATGTAAGTGATAACAAGCCCTTGCCCATGTCGATCCATGCCTTGGTGGTGAAGAGAAAAGGCCGTCCCAATATAAGTGTTGGAGGGTCGTCTTTGATGGTCTCTCCCGTTTGTATTACATAAAAGTCCGCAGCAACGACGAGCTCTCTCACATGGAGTATTAGATCTTCAAGCACTCCAACCGGTCGGATACACGATTTATCTCCCAACTCGATATTTGACCTTGGTGGTTTCAATGGGCCAAGCCCTAATAAGTAATATAAGGAGTAAGGCATGGCATTGACGATAGCCCCAAGATCGATTAGGCACTTGTGAATTTGAGTTTCACCAATACCACAGGTAACTGTGAAGGCCCCCGGGTCCTTATCCCTTTCCGGTTGTGACTCCTGATCTGAAGTGAGGGATCTCTCCATTATCGGGCCATTCTGCTCATCCTTTGGCTCTGGATTTGTATGATCGGGCCCTTTTAACTCCTGATCTTCTAGGTAAATGTTTTGCTCCGATGCATAGATGTTAGTTGGGGAATTCCATCTGAGACCATCAGAGTCATTGTCATCCCAGCCAGATGCCGGTATGCCAAAGTGTGTAATTGGTGGAGGTGTCATGCTAACCGTGAATGCATAGCGTCCATTGTCAGCATGCGTGACCCAAGTTCTGCCATCATTGGGTCGGTCTTCTTCTTGATTCCAATCAGGACAGTGCCTATGGGTGAAGTACTTGACCGTAGGTTTGTAAGTTGTGGATCGTGTTGTTCCTTCCAGTGCTACCTTCATGTTTGACTTCCTTATCATGCTAACATTCGCCTTTGGGTTTTGGATGGTTTGTGAAGGAAGTCTGCCAGGTTCATTAATGAGTGCGGACATTGAGGTGGCGAGCTGAGACATTTGTTTGGTTAAATCTGAAATTGCCCCGTCAGTTTTCGCCTGGAATTGGTGTAGCGAAGTACCCAATTGATTTATGCTTCCTGCGAGTTCCTTCATTGTGTCTTCAAGCGACTTGTTTGGTCCTTGCTGATTGCTCGAGTTGGCTTGGTACTGATTTTGTCCCTTCTGTTGATATTGTCCTGTCGGGTACTGGTTTGGTCCTCTTTGCTGATAATGGCCTGCTGATGGAGCATTCTGGTTGTACTGCCGGTGGGGAGGTTGGTAGAATGACTGAGCTAATTGCGGTGCGGCTTGTTGTGTCTCCCTCGGAAGATGGTTGTCGTTCCGCCAGTTCGGACTGGTCACTTGATTATACTGCCGGTTTGGTCCGGCTCTGTCGTTACTGTTGTTGTTGTTGTATCCTTGGTATCCTACCACTACATTCACTTCTTCCGGTTCCTCTACTATTAATGTTAGGCATGCGTCGGTCTTGTGGTCCGTAGAACTGCAGAATTCGCAAGGCTTTACTGGAACTGGATGCCTTCGTAGGATCTGAACCATCATCTCCTTCATCTGGTTCATCTCCTCGGGCATGGAGTTCATCGGTGTTTCTTCATCCTTTGCCACATTCTTTGTTCGGGAAAATTCTTCCTGCCGAGTTGTCTCTTCTCTGAATCGGGCATTTTCAGCAACGTCGGTGATGAGATTCCTTATGCCACTCAGTGATAGATTCATCATGGATCCTCCAGCTGAGGCATCCAGAAGCATTTTGTCTAAGGGTCTTAATCCATCAATGATGTACTCGATGATGAGTTTCTCAGGCAGTCCAAGGGTGCAGCAGCTTCTCTCCAGGCGGTTGAATTTTTCCAGGTAGTCGTACATGGTTTCATTGGGCCCTTGCTTGATGTCCTGCAGTTGCCTCCTTACTTGCATTGCCCTTCCTGCTGGGTAGTATTTGTCTAGGAATTTCTTCTGCATCTGAGCCCATGTTCTGATGCTACCGGAAGGCAATGAAAGGAACCAGTCGTTTGCCGAGTCAATGAGGGAAAAGTAGAACGCCTTTAACTTGAAGTCGTCTACGTTCACGCCATTGGGTTTTAGATTTTGGCAAATGCCATGTAAGCGTTGGAGATGAGTTGTTGCTGATTCTCCACGAGTTCCTGAGAACTTGGGCAAGTTGTGGACCATTGATGTGTTGATGGCAATGTTTTCCAGTTTAGGGCCCTCGTAAATGTGACGGAGCCCACTGCACTGTCGTTAAGGTGCAATGTTCTCTGTGCAAAATAAATTTATATTTTCCGCTACTCGCAACTACACTACTGGGTAGTAAGTGGTAAGTAGGGTTCGAACCTAAGGGAATTAGAGGGATACGTTGTTCTTTAAGGGATTTGTACAGGATGGGAGCGTTTTTTAGGTTGATTGAGATTTTAGCGCGATTGACTAAGCTACTGTTTTTTGGTTTTTTGGTTTTTTGTGCGGAAAAGTAAATACAAAAAATAAATACAGAATTTAAAATACTGAAAATAAAAGAGTTAAGGGAAGAAGACTTATAGTGGGTGATGCGTGATTGCGATTCCTCCGGTAGATGAGCGGTTGATGGTTGTAGTTGATCGAGCAGTTTATAAAAGTAAATACAGGGGGTTTTTTTGTAATTCAAGGAAAAGTATTCAGTTTCAGGTACCTTGTATTATAACATGTTTATTAATAACCGTTAGTAACCTTTCTAAGTATTCAAAGATGAATCGAGGCCCTTTCGCAGCGCAAGACTTGCAACATCGTTTAAAGCAACACTTGTTCTACTTCAGACTAATTCCTCCTTTCAAAGTATCTTAGCCTTTTGTGCATCCATTTGAATTCTTTGGTCCAGTTTCCAAATGGTTTTTTAAGATAAGCCGAACTCCTTGATAAGTTTTGCTTGTTACAGCTTCCACTTACCGAGTATGATCACGAATTTCCACGGGAGAGCTTTGCTTGTTACAGCTTCCACTCAACCTTGGAAACTCTGACTATAAATGGCACATAGAACAAGTTTTGAATACAGAGAAATGAAACTAAAAGAAATTAAAACATTATATAATACAAGAAAATACCTTCAACCGAATGAGGAGTTTAGCTACGAGTATCCATGGAAAAGGACATCATAACTAAATACTCGGGGGTTTTTGAAAACAGTAAGAGGGAAAGGGGTGGAATACTCAAGAACCAATAGGAGTATTCCCAATTTCCTACTGAATACTCAAGAACCAACAGGAGTATTCTCTACAGTATTATAATACTCAAGAACCGACAGGAGTATTATAATTTCAAAGCGTATAATACTCAAGAACAAACAGGAGTATTATTTCAAAAACCAAACTTGCAAAGTAACTTAGAGAGAGAAGTGTTTTTGATTTTGTGGATTTGTGGATTTGTGGATTTGTGGATGATACAAATGAGAGGTGAAGCTCTCCTTTTATAGCCATGGAGGAGGAGAATGGAGGGCCAAGATGGGTGGCATGTGTTTTTGATCCAAGGGAGGAGAAAGGAGGAGCAAGGAGGAGATGACACATGGGGGGAGCCAAAAGCCGCCGGTTGGGGAGAGCTTGAGCCGCCGGTTGCCGGTGGCAAGGGGAGGAGAAGGGTGGCTTTGGCCACCTCCAAGCAAGGTGGTCGGTCACCTTGGTCCATGGGTGCATTTTGACAGTTTTGTGCTGTCTTTTCACAAAACTATCAATCCAATTTCGCTCTGTCTGACTTTGATTGTTCCTCGGTTGAATTTAGTTTGAGTAATTCCTACGTCAGGATCTTGAGATTTCTTTGTTCGGCGTCTGATCTTGACCTTGGATTGACTCTTATCATCTTTTCAGCGTAAAATCCTCTCCTTAGCGTGTTTTCTCTCTAGTCTCTAAAATGCCCTGTAGAAATAAATCGGGACTAACAAGCAGAAGTTAAACAGACCAACAGTCTAATTTGGTGGGTTTTACTGTGTTTTTGATTCGTATAACTTTGGTCCATCAGATCACCCCACACTTTTAGTTGTTCATCCCGAACAATGCTACCGAAGGGCGGTACTCTAAGTTTGGTTTTAGAATATGAAAATTAGACTGTGGGACTCGATTTATCCTAATTCATGCATTACTTACTTATTACCAAATTGAACTACGTAAATAAATAGAAGAAACTTGATACTTGTACCTCCGTGTTGAGATGCAAATTATTCT
Organism: Rhodiola kirilowii; assembly: GCA_033675215.1. Classification (NCBI taxonomy): domain Eukaryota; kingdom Viridiplantae; phylum Streptophyta; class Magnoliopsida; order Saxifragales; family Crassulaceae; genus Rhodiola; species Rhodiola kirilowii. Next base: position 27,937,314 of record CM066193.1, read on the forward strand.
GGATGTTTCGGGAGATAGCCCATTTCAGGTTCCTGGACTGTAGCCTCGGGATCGTCTCTCACTATATGGTTTCCTTGTAGCTTTCTCTAGCACGTGATTCGGTTCGGGTTTCACTGGTTTGAGTACTTTGATTTCTTTTGGCGAGGGACTGCTTTTTGTAGTGAATCAGCCTTTGGCCTTTGATTTGACTCTTTGAGTACTTCACTTTTTGTTCGGTTAAAACCTTCACAATTTTGGGCCTTTGGCCTCTTGATTTGCTTCTTCGAGCTTTTCGCCTTTTTGTGGCTTTGGTAGTCCATTTTCTCAAGCCTTTTTGGGAGGTCCAATCATCGCCCGCAAGCCTATGGAAATACCTCCCCGGTCCTCTCATCGTTGTTGTTTCGCGCGGGTCAAGATGAGGGTGGCTCATCTATTTTCTCGGCTACTTTGACTAGAGAGAGGACGGTCTGATTCCCGTCCTCGCCTTTTTTCTTTTAGCATAAACACTGCATGGCGGAGATGACTTCAATCTTCACTGAAACCCGAAGTGCATCCTCCACTGACTTCGAAAACCATATAGTTTGATTTGATCCTTCGATTGCTTGCCAAGCCTCTCTAGGGCATTTCTATCAACTCCACATCCCTAGTTTATCTCAGCACAAAGGGACAAATGAGAAGTTACGTTCTAAGTTTTTAGATAGTTGAATTTTCACAAGGTAAATTCATGAATTTCGGTCTATCTTTTTCACATTCTTAAGTTCATATTTTCAAAAAGATACATTTAAAAAGAAAAAGTTTTTTATTTATGTACACATGCGGATCTCACCCCACACTTTTGAACGAAGTCATGCCTTTCAGCACTACTTAGTTCAAAAGCCATGCAAGCAGATATTATACGAGAAGAAAATGATATTAAGGAAAAGGGAAGGACAGAACTCCCTTTAAGGTGCCGAGTGAACGACATGGCTTGAGGCTGGATAATCGAGGGAGTTCGGCTGGGGCCTTGAACTCTTAGCGTAGCCCTGACTGGCTTAATGTTGCACCCAAGTCCGATTCCTGAATAGTCAAATCTTCTATGCACCAAGTGGGTGAGAGCGACTTATTGAAAAAGTAAAATACAGAAAATAAAAGACAGAAAATTAAAGTGCGGAAAGTAAGATAGAGTCGGGTTACCTCCCGACCAGTGCACTTGTTTAACGTCGTTGGCTCAACAGTACCTTATTTCTGGATCACTGGTTGGGGTCCAATGGGTGGCTTAGGTCGTAGTGTTTTGGAGCTAAGTTGACCTTGCCGTGGTAATGTTTGACTCGCTGCCCGTTTACCGTGAATCTGCTTCCATTGTTCATGCTTTCCAACTCAAGCATTCCATGGTTGTACACTTTAGTCACAGTATACGGACCGGTCCATCTTGATTTTAGTTTGCCAGGCATCAACTTCATCCGTGAGGAGAAGAGTAGCACTTGTTGTCCTTCCTCAAATGAGCGTCGGAGGATGAATTTGTCATGATATAATTTCGTCCGTGCCTTGTAGTCTGTTTGCTCTTCATAGGCCTCAAGCCGCAATTCTTCAAGTTTGCATAGCTTAAGCTTCCTATCTAGTCCGGCAGCTTTTAGATCTGGATTGCATTTCTTGAGCGCCCAGTAGGCTTTATGTTCTAATTCCACCGGAAGGTGGCATGCTTTCCCATAAACAAGCCGAAAGGGGGAGGTTCCAATTGGTGTCTTGTATGCCGTCCGATAAGCCCAAAGAGCTTCATCTAGTCTCTGACTCCAATCCTTCCTGCCTGGCTTTACCATTTTTTCTAAAATTCCTTTGATTTCGCGGTTGGAGATCTCCGCTTGACCATTGGATTGGGGATGATATGCTGTGGATGTCCAGTGGTGGACATGGTAGCGTTTTAAGGTAGCGGCCATCATGCGGTTACAGAAATGAGTTCCTTGGTCGCTTATTATGGCCTTGGGTACCCCGTATCTACAAAACAGGTTAGTGCGCAAAAATTCTATGACAGTTTTTGCATCGTCGCACCTTGTGGCCTTGGCTTCTACCCATTTTGACACATAATCTACAGCAACTAAAATGTAAGTATAACCGCATGAGACCGGGAATGGTCCCATAAAATCAAGACCCCAAATGTCAAAAACATCGTTGACTAATATGGGTACTTGAGGCATTTCACTTCTAGCTGACACATTTCCTACTCTTTGACACTTATCGCATTTTTTACACTTTTCACAAGCATCTCTAAATATGCTTGGCCAGAAAAAGCCACTATCTAAGATTTTTCTAGCGGTTCTCCTAGGCCCGAAGTGTCCTCCACATGCAAACTCATGGCAAAAGCTAATAACAGAAGCTATTTCATTATCGGGGATGCATCTCCTAATTATTTGATCTGCTCCTATTTTCCATAAATAGGGATCATCCCATAAATAACATCTAGCGTCATGCCTAAGTTTCATGCATTGTGCTTTAGTAAAAGAGGGAGGGAATGTACCTCATACAAGGTAGTTCGATTGACGCGTACCATGGCACCTTGGCAGAGACTGCATAGAGATGTTCGTCTGGGAATGACTCAGTTATGTGTCCTTCTTCTTCCTTTCGGACAATCCTACTGAGGTGGTCGGCCACAGTATTCTCGATCCCTTTTTTGTCCCTTATTTCCACATCGAACTCTTGCAGCAGTAATATCCACCGAATGAGTCTTGGCTTGGCCTCCTTTTTCTTCATCAGGTAACGGATGGCAGCATGGTCAGAGTAAACTATTACTTTTGCTCCAAGCAAATAGGGTCTGAATTTTTCTAGAGCGAATACTACTGCCAAGAGTTCCTTCTCGGTGGTGGAGTAGTTCCGTTGGGCAGGATCTAGGGTTCGTGAGGCGTAGTAGATCACACCCGCTTTCTTGTCAATCTTTTGGCCGAGAACTGCTCCTACAGCAAAGTCACTTACGTCGCACATGATCTCAAATGGTTTTTTCCAATCCGGAGTTTGGATGACGGATGTGCTAGTGAGGGCCTTTTTGAGGTCATCAAAGGCTTCCTTGCATGTATTGGTAAATTCAAAAGGAACTTCTTTTTGGAGAAGAGTGGATAGAGGCAACGCCTTTTTGGAGAAGTCCTTGATGAATCGTCGGTAGAATCCCGCATGCCCAAGGAAGGATTGGATGTCTCGAACAGTGGAGGGGTATGGTAAAGTCATGATCAAGTCTATTTTAGATTTATCCACCTCTATGCTTTCTTGTGAGACGACGTGCCCTAAGACCACTCCATGAGTTACCATGAAGTGGCATTTCTCATAATTGAGCACAAGGTTCATTGAGACACATCGTGCTAGAACCGTGCTCAAGTTATCTAAGCAAGTGTCGAATGTACTACCATAGATTGTGAAGTCGTCCATGAAGACTTCAATGAATTCCCCGATCATGTCTGAAAAGATGCTGGTTACTACCCTTTGAAAAGTTCCCGGGGCATTGCATAGGCCGAACGACATTCTTCTGAAGGCGAATGTACCGAATGGGCAGGTGAATGTAGTCTTCTCTTGGTCTTCAGGTGCTATAGGGATCTGGTTGTATCCTGAGAACCCGTCCAAGAAGCAGAAATATGGTTTGCCTGCCAGTCGGTCTAGCATTTGATCGATGAATGGCAGGGGGAAATGGTCTTTCCTTGTGACGGCGTTTAATTTCCTGTAGTCGATGCACATTCTCCAGCCGATCTTGATCCTTGTTTTTACCATATTTCCTTCGGCATCTTCCTCGACTGTGATCCCACTCTTTTTTGGGACCACGTGGACAGGACTCACCCATTGGCTATCTGATATGGGATAGATAATGTTTGCATCAAGAAGCTTTTGTATTTCCTTTTGGACGATCTCCATCATGATTGGGTTGAGTCGTCGTTGATGTTCTCTTGATGGCTTTGCTCCGTCCTCGAGTGAAAAACGGTGCATGCATACAGCCGGGCTGACTCTTCTTAAGTCGGCCAGTGTCCATCCAATAGCTAACTTGTGCTGTTTTAGTACTTTATCAACCTTTGTTCCTGGCCTGCTTCCAAACCACTCTTGATGATTACTGGGAGCGTGTCATTATCCCCGAGGAAGGCGTACTTCAGATGTCCAGGCAGGGGCTTCAATTCTATTTTGGGGGCTTGTATTACCGAGGGTAAAAAGGTATTTGATTTGAATAATTTTATCTCGTTGACTTCATATCCTGGTGTGAGAGGTTCCGAGATTGTTAAGTGAGCCACCATTTCATGCAAGTCTTCGGTTAATTCGTATGATCCTTCGGCTCCGTTAAGTATGGCTTCTAAGGGATCTGATCTTGATTCTGATTGAATATCTTGGACCAGGTCGTCCAAAGCATCGAGAGCGTGTACTTCCTCGAATTCCACAGGGTACTTCATTGCTTGAAATATATCAAAGCTAAAGACTTCTCCCTCTACTTCCATTGATAGCATTCCACTTCAACAATCTATCTTCATTTTTGATGTTTTGAGAAATGGACGGCCGAGAAGGATGGGTGCATGATCTGTAGGTCCGCCATTCTCCATTTTTAAGACGTAGAAGTCTGCTGGAAATACTAATTTGCCTACTTGAACCAAGACGTCTTCAATTTTGCCCTCTAGCTGTTTGCATGACCGATCTGCTAGTTGAATAGTGAGACCGGTGGGTTTGAGTTGCCCAATCTTAAGACATGAGTAGATAGAGAATGGAAGGACATTGATTGATGCTCCAAGATCTAACATGCAGTTCTCGATCCTGATGTTGCCAATTATGCATGGAATGGTGTAAGTGCCTGGATCTCCACATTTGGGGGGCATTTTTCATTGTATGGCGGTCGACACGTTTCTACTCATCAGCTCCTGATCGTTTCTAGTCTTCCTCCGGTTGATACAAAGTTCTTTTAAAAACTTGGCGTACCGAGGAATTTGCTTAATGGCTTCTAGGAGGGGGATGTTGATTTCGACTTTGCTGAATAATTCAAACACGTCCTTATCCATGACATGCTGTTTTTGCATGCGAGCAGGTACTGGGAATGGAAGTTTTGCGCTGATTCTAGGGTCTTCGGTTCTAGGCACCGGGCCAGGTATGTGTTCATTGGACGTATCCCCTTCTTCTTCGGTTACGTCTTGCTCTTCCTCATACATGCCGTCGTCTTCATCGGCTGCTTCTTCTTCTAGAGCTTCGAGAGACTCGGGCCTCATTTGTTCTTTCCCGGGTAATCTTGGGTCCTTGTCCTCTTGCTCCAAAGGTTTACCGACAAGCGTTTTTCCACTCCTAAGAGTCAAGGCATTCACATCTTCCTGCATTTGAATGGTTTGTGAAAGGAGTCTGCCGGACTCATTAGCGAGTGTGGATACTGAGGCAGCGAGTTGGGAGATTTGTTTGGTCAATTCTGAAATTGCCCCGTCAGTTTTTTCCTGGTGTTGGTGTAGCGAAGTACCTAATTGATTTATGCTTCCTGCGAGCTCCTTTATTGTGTCATCGAGTGACTTGGTTGGTTCTTGCTGATTGTTGTTGTATTCTTGGTATTCTCCTACTGCATTCACTTCTGCCGGTTCCTCTTTTATTAATGTTGGACATGCGTCAGTTTTGTGGTATGCAGAACCACAGAACTCGTAAGGTTTTACCGGAACTGGCTGCCTTCGTATGATTTGAATCATCATCTCCTTTAGCTGCTTCATCTCTTCAGGCATGGAGTTTACTAATGCATCGGCTAGTGAGACATTTTTTGTTTGGAAGAATTCATCTTGACGAGTAGTCTCCTCTCTAAACCGAGCATTTTCAGCAACATTAGTGATGAGATTCCTTATGCCATTTAATGATAGATTCATCATGGATCCTCCAGCTGAGGCATCCAGGAACATTTTGTCTATCTTAGTTAGTCCATTAATTAGGTACTCGATGCTGAGCTTCTCAGGTAGTCCTAGAGTACAACAGCTTCTCTCCACGCGGTTGAATTTCTCCAGGTAATTTCTCCAGTTGTCTCCTTACTTGCATTGCTCTTCCTGCTGGGTAATATTTATCTAAGAACTTTTTCTGCATCTGAGCCCATGTTCTGATGCTTCCGGAAGGCAATGAAAGGAACCAGTCGTTTGCCGCGTCAATGAGGGAAAAATATAACGCCTTTAACTTAAAGTCGTCTATGTTTACGCCATTCGGTTTGAGGTTTTGGCAAATCCCATGTAAGCGCTGGAGATGAGTCATTGCTTATTCTCCACGAGTTCCTGAGAACCTTGGCAAATTGTTGATGTCGACGATAATGTTTTCTAGCTCAGGGCTCTGGCAAATGTACCATGGCTGCGTTTCGAATTCTGGGGCATTTAGTTCTCCCATAGTAGGTGTACGGTAGTTGTTGTTATCTCCGTAGTAGTCATCGAAAGCGGGTTCTCGTCTCGGTACTTGTCTAGGTTGCGGGGGTGGTGGATATCTAGGGGGTTGTCGTACTGGACCAGTTGCATTTCGGTCCTCGGGTGGTTCTTGGTTTCTTCTGATGGCTTCTCTATCACGAGCTCGTCTGCTTCGGATGAGTTGCTCCGGATCATCCATAAATGGAAGTGGCACCTCATTGTTTCGATCGTGCAGGTTCATCTCGTCGTCATCTTGGTAGTCATGGTGACTTCCTTCGCGAGACATGGTTGTTTCGAGCGCGTATTGATTTAAAGAACTTATCCGATGGCTAATTCCATGGCAACGGCGCCAATTTTGACGAAGCCCACTGCACTGTCGTTAAGGTGCAATGTTCTCTGTGCAAAATAAATTTATATTTTCCGCTACTCGCAACTACACTACTGGGTAGTAAGTGGTAAGTAGGGGTCGAACCCAAGGGAATTAGAGGGATACGTTGTTCTTTAAGGGATTTGTACAGGATGGGAGCGTTTTTTAGGTTGATTGAGATTTTAGCGCGATTGACTAAGCTACTATTTTTTGGTTTTTTGGTTTTTTGTGCGGAAAAGTAAATACAGAAAATAAATACAGAATTTAAAATACTGAAAATAAAAGAGTTAAGGGAAGAAGACTTATAGTGGGTGATGCGTGATTGCGATTCCTCCGGTAGATGAGCGGTTGATGGTTGTAGTTGATCGAGCAGTTTATAAAAGTAAATACAGGGGGGTTTTTTGTAATTCAAGGAAAAGTATTCGGTTTCAGGTACCTTGTATTATAACATGTTTATTAATAACCGTTAGTAACCTTTCTAAGTATTCAAAGATGAATCGAGGCCCTTTCGCAGCGCAAGACTTGCAACATCGTTTAAAGCAATACTTGTTCTACTTCAGACTAATTCCTCCTTTCGAAGTATCTTAGCCTTTTGTGCATCCATTTGAATTCTTTGGTCCAGTTTCCAAATGGTTTTTTAAGATAAGCTGAACTCCTCGATAAGTTTTGCTTGTTACAGCTTCCACTTACCGAGTATGATCACGAATTTCCACGGAAGAGCTTTGCTTGTTACAGCTTCCACTCAACCTTGGAAACTCTGACTATAAATGGCACATAGAACAAGTTTTGAATACAGAGAAATGAAACTAAAAGAAATTAAAACATTATATAATACAAGAAAATACCTTCAACCGAATGAGGAGTTTAGCTACGAGTATCCATGGAAAAGGACATCTTAACTAAATACTCGGGGGTTTTTGAAAACAGTAAGAGGGAAAGGGGTGGAATACTCAAGAACCAACAGGAGTATTCCCAATTTCCTACTGAATACTCAAGAACCAACAGGAGTATTCTCTACAGTATTATAATACTCAAGAACCGACAGGAGTATTATAATTTCTAAGCGTATAATACTCAAGAACAAATAGGAGTATTATTTCAAAAACCAAACTTGTAAAGTAACTTAAAGAGAGAAGTGTTTTTGATTTTGTGGATTTGTGGATTTGTGGATGATACAAATGAGAGGTGAAGCTCTCCTTTTATAGCCATGGAGGAGGAGAATGGAGGGCCAAGATGGGTGGCATGTGTTTTTGATCCAAGGGAGGAGAAAGGAGGAGCAAGGAGGAGATGACACATGGGGGGAGCCAAAAGCCGCCGGTTGGGGAGATCTTGAGCCGCCGGTTGCCGGTGGCAAAAGGAGGAGAAGGGTGGCTTTGGCCACCTCCAAGCAAGGTGGTCGGTCACCTTGGTCCATGGGTGCATTTTGACAGTTTTGTGCAGTCTTTTCACAAAACTATCAATCCAATTTCGCTCCGTCTGACTTTGATTGTTCCTCGGTTGAATTTAATTTGAGTAATTCCTACGTCAGGATCTTGAGATTTCTTCGTTCGGCGTCAGATCTTGACCTTGGATTGACTCTTATCATCTTTTCAGCGTAAAATCCTCTCCTTAGCGTGTTTTCTCTCTAGTCTCTAAAATGCCCTGTAGAAATAAATTGGGACTAACAAGCAGAAGTTAAACAGACGAACAGTCTAATTTGGTAGGTTTTACTGTGTTTTTGATTCGTATAATTTTGGTCCATCAAAATGCACCACGACTGATTTCTAAAATCCGGTGCCGACAGTTCTCCCATAGTAGGTTCGCGGAAGTTGTTATCCCCATAGTAGTCATCAAAGATGGATTCTCGCCTTGGCATATGTCGAGGTTGAGGGGGTGGTGGATGTCTAGGGGGTTGTTGAACTAGACCAGCTTCATTTCGGTCCTTGGGCAGGCCTTGGTTTCTTTGAACGGCCTCCCTATTACGAGCTCTTTGGTTTCGGATGAGCTGTTCCGGATCGTCAATAAATGTAGGCGGCTCATTATTTTGATCGTACAGGTTTATCTCGTCGTCATCCTGATAGTCATGGTGGCTTCCTTCGCGAGACATGGTTATGCAGAAGTGAGTGTGAAATTTAAGAGAAGAAGAAAAAGAAAGAACAATTATCCTATTGTTAACTCTAATTCCCCGGCAACGGCGCCAATTTTGACGGAGCGCACCACACCGTCGTTAATGTGTTATGGCTCTGTGCAAAAATAAATTTATAAGTCCGCTACTCGTACTCTACTGTTGGGTAGTAAAGCGGTAAGTAGGGGTCGAACCCAAGGGAATTATTGGATAGTTGTTCTCTCGTTCTCTCAAAGATGGAAAGTAAGACAGTCGGGGGTTGGTTGTGATTTTTGTACTGAAAGTAACGTGGGTTTGTTGTGATTTTAGTACTGAAAAGTAAAGTGATTGAAGGACAAGACTTGCTGAAGGTAAGTGCGTAAAAGTAAAGTACTTGAAGGACAAGACTTGCTGAAAGTAAGTGCTTAAAAGTAAAGTGCTTGAAGGACAAGACTTGCTGAAAGTAAGTGCGTAAAGTAAAGTGCTTGAAGGACAAGACTTGCTGAAAGTAAATGCTTGAAGGACAAGACTTGCAGAAAGTAAGCAGTTGATATGAGACTGAAAGTAAAGTGACAGGTGATGTTTTAATTAAAGGAAAGGATTCGGTTTTAGGGGCCTTGTATCATAAATCTGTTTATCATTGACCTCTAATGATCATACTAAGTGTTCAAAGATGTATCAAGGCTATTTCTAGCACATGACTTGCCACACCGTTTAGAACACTTGTTCTATTTGGGCTAATTCCTTCTTTCGAAGTATCTTAGCTTATGTGCATCCATTTGATCAATCATTTCCGATCAATCAAATGGTGTTTTAAAGAGGTTGAACTCCACAGTTAAGCTGTGCCCTTTCGAGCCTCCACTTAACCACGAAGGTTCACGAACCCATGGAAGAGCTTTGCTCTTTCGAGCATCCACTCAACCAATAGTGTTTTGACCTAATATATGGCACATAGAACAAGTTTTGAACACAAAGAGGCACTTAAGAGAAGGGTCTAAAACATTGTATGATACAAGCACACCCCTTCAACCGAATGAAGGGTTTAGCTACGAATATCCATAGAGGTGGATATCATAGCTAAGTGCTGAATAAAGTAAAGGTTTTGAAAGACAGGAAAGTAAAGGTTTTTGGAAATCAAGACAAGGAAAGTAAAGGGGAGAATCTTAAGAACCAACAAGAGTAAACTCAAGAACAACGAAAAGTAAAGGAACTGCTTGAGTAATTCAAGAACCGACAAGAGTACTCAAGAACAAACTTGGAGCTTTAATATCAAAGTGGTGTGTTTACATGGATTGTGCCCAAACTCTAGAGAGATAAGTAACAAGTGACTATGGGATTTTGCACACAAAATGGGATGATTTTACAAAGGGAAGGAGCTTGGTATTTATAGGCATGGAGGAGGAAGGAGGAGCCAACACATGGCAAGAGGGGAGTGGAGGCTTCAAGAGCCGCCGGCCTTAGGTGTCTCTTCCCCTTAGCCGCCCCCCATGTGTCATCTTGACACTCAAAGCCGCCAGCCTTAGGTGGAGGAGAAGAGAGTTTGAGTGGATTGTGATATTTTCTCCCCAAAAGCCATCGGTTGTGATATAACTCTGGTTGCCATTTGGTTGCTCTTTGGTTGCCCTTTGATTGCTCCTTTGGTTGCTCCTTAGTTGACATCAAAAGATGAGGAACTTAGACTTGGCATTTCACTTGTGTTCTTGATCTTTGTTGGAATAAGTCATTGGGACTTAGTTGTGGCTTGATCGGAGTATTGTCGGAGTATGGCCAGTTCTGACTCGTAATCCACTTTCAGTGTTAAGAAATCCATTCTAGCTCGTTTCGTCATTACTCCTTGAAACAGCCTGTAGAACAAAAGTGAAACTAACAAGTAAAATTTGTCAAGATAAAGCGTCTAATTTGGTGGGTTTAACTGTCTTAACGAATCATATAAATATGGTCCATCAGAAGCTAAGGCTAGAAATGCTTGCAAATCAAGAAAGAGCAAGTAGGGACCCCGAAGATAAATTGATAACGGTGTTGCAATCTCACCAAGGCTTGCAAACTCATGTTAAGATGCTTGAGAACCAAATAACTCAACAAGCCGAGTCTTCTATAAGAGCGCAAGGAAAATTACCGGCGCGACCCGAGCATGAAAACAAGGAGTTTTGCAACGCCATCTATATTGAGGAATCATTCGAGAATGAATTACTTGAGGATGAATATCTAGAGAGGAAAGAACATTGTGAGGCGGTGACTCTTAGAAGTGGGAGACAATTGGAGGGTGTTACACCAAGGAAAGCCGTTCAAATACCTCCAAAACCCATTGGCCAAGCTAGAGCCGAAGAAAAAGAACTCAATGAAGAGGTCCCTAACCCTCCAACCGAAAAGGCAAAAGAAACTAAAGAGAGAAAGGAAGAACTCAAGCCTTATTTTCCACCGGTCCCATTCCCTCAAAGGCTCATCAAGCCCTCTAAGTTGGACAAAGAATATGAGGTCTTCACCAAGATGTTGAAAAAGCTATATGTCTACATGCCATTTCATGAGCTCATCAAGAAGGCACCTCTATACAACAAATTTCTAAAAGAGATTTTGTCCAAAAAGAGGACCATTGAGGAAGATGAACCCCACCCCCTCAACTATGAGTGTAGTGCCCTCTTTTCAAAGCAAATACCCCAAAAGGCAAAAGATCCCGGAAAATTTACTATCCCTTGCTCAATAGGGGATATGAACTTCACAAGTCCACTAGCCGATCTTGGGGCTAGTGTGAGTGTTATGCCCTTAGCCACCTATCACAAGCTTGGATTGAAAGGGGTGAAGACCGCCAAAATGACTCTTCAACTTGCGGATGGCACTACAAGGCGCCCTTGGGGCCTAGTGGAGAATGTCCCAATCAAAGTTGACATATTCTACATTCCATGCGACTTCGTGGTGATAGATATGGGGGACAACTTCACTTCATCATTGATCCTTGGACGTCCCTTCTTGGCCACCGCAGGCTTTGAAGTTGATGTGGGAAAAGGGAAATTGACCCTAAAAATTGGTGGAGAAAAGGTTAAGATAGAAAAACCAAAAGAAGAACAAGTGGCTAGTGTTGAGAAAAAGCTAGAGAAGGAGGGAGCCGAAGTTGCTAAGGGCGAGAAAGTTGATAAGAAAGAGTTGCACAACATGCTTGAACCCGATGAAGACCCTTCCTTTGATCAACATGACTCATCATCATGCACCAATGAGATGAGTAAGAATGGGAAAGCGAAAGCATCAAGGGCGAGAAGCTACCATCACTTTGGGAAAGGGCTATTAAACAAGTTGCTTGCAACTCTTCAAAGAACCCGGATTGAGTCTCCCATTATTCTACAAGTCCGCTTGAGGAGGGATCCTTGCAAAGGACTCCTCAAGTGTGTTTTTAAAAAGGAGATTCGGCTCGGTCTTTGCCAAGACGTTAAACTAGGCCCTAACGAGAGGTCGCCCGGTTTGTGAGTTGTCCCTTTATGCATAATTGATTTCTTATATATGTTTGGCATGTGTACATTGAACTTTGAATGCGAGCATGAGTGCTAGGATGTGAATATGCATGATTGGGTGTGCTTGGTGCAAAATTGTGCTTGCATGAATTATCTTGGTGATAGTTTGGTTTAAGTGTGGAGTTGGGTTCAAGCTATAATGGAAGGATCGTTGAAATCAAAATTTGGGAAATCGTTAAAGCCCAGTTTCCAGCCGACCAGCTGAGAAATTTCCTCCATTCAGCCGACCGGCTGATATTGCTTACTGGAAATCATTTGAAACGGCTGGTTTCAGCCTGTCGGCTGACTTTTGACCCGCCCAACTGAAATTCACTTTTCCAAACTTCACATTCTTCATTCTACTCGGCTGGTTCCAGCCGGTCGGCTGACATTTGAGCCGGTCGGCTGAGGTTTCCATTTCCATTACAATTTCACTCCTTTCAGCTCGTCCAGTTTCAGCCGGTCGGCTGAATATTGACTCGACCGGCTGAGAATCACTTAACCCAAAACCCTTTCTTCACGCTATGGAGGAGGTTGATGGAGCCACCACTCCGAGAGGCGATGAGGCTACATCTTGAGCTTGTATTGCATGTTGTTCTTACTTTTGTCTATGCTCTATTGCTTGATCATTTACTTCGGTGTTAAGTCGCCTTTTGGCGCAATTTTGGATGATGTACGCCATTTTGAGTGATATACACTTGACTTGCTTTTGGTTGTATGCTACATTTCATATGATATTGAAGGTGTTTACCATTTTTGTTGTTCACCCTACAGGATATGCACTTACATATTATTCTCATGTTCAAAAATTCACCTTCTTGTCTACATTTGCAACCAAAAGGGTTTTTCTCACTCCCAAGCATTTTGTCACCGGCTCTACAAATGAGGGGAGTTCCTATGCGCCTTTGCCTTCATTTTATCATTCTTTGCGCTTAGGGACTAAGCTTGAATTAAGTGTGGAGTGGTTGAATGCGCATGATTCACATGTTTGCATGCCATGTATATCATTTTTTTGATGGACACTTGCATCTTTTGCACATTATCCCTTAAGAGAGTGTTTTTAACCACATAGGCTTGTGACTATCAATTCTTAATTCCTATATATCACACCTAGCCTATTTATCACATTTATTGGATCTTGAACTTAGAACCGACCTAGTCCATTGAATGTGTATTCTTAAAAACCAATATCATTGCTATCTTTCGTCTATCCAACTTGAAATCTTCCCCCTGGTAGATGAGATGTTGTTCTGGTCGAGATCCAGAGCAAATCCTAAAACAACTTATGCGCTAAAACAAGTAATGCGGAAATAAAATGACACGCGAAGTTGTTACCCAGTTCGGCGTTAACGAGCCTACGTCTGGGGGGCGTTCTCTAGCCCGGTGGACAGCAATTCACTATTATTGAGTATTGCGAGTACAGGGTTTACCGTTTACAGAATCCCTCTTAAACAACCTGAGCCTCGGACACTCTAGTAATTGCAATCTAGGTCTCCCCCTAGATCTTCGCTCCCGCTCCGTATCCACCAGAATGATTCTCCGTGAGAATCAGCGCCTTCTCCTGAATGCGCAGTAACAGAACTTCAGTGCGAGCCTTCAGCTTCGTCCTTCGATCAATCTGTTGAGCACCACCACAGATTGAATCCTAGCACCTTCGAGTAACCAGTGACGGTTAATTCTCCAGCCGTATACGTGCGTCGTGAATAACCAGTTACGACTAATTCACCGCCGTTTGCCTCCTCCTCCCTTCAATGAGTATGAGCGTGTATTGTATCTCCGTGAGTGCTGCTAATAACCGAGTATTAGCACTCCTTATATAGAGCGGTCGAAACCCTAAAACAATAAGGATTCCTAAACTAAACCGCCTTTATCATTAGGAAATCTTTCCTAATCTCTTGCGCATATCTCTTGTAGATAATCCTCCGTTCGAATCTTCAATCTAGATTAAGCAACCTTTGATTATCTTCTCGACTAAGATAGCTTCAAGCGCAAGCAACCGACTCCAAGGATATTTCCAATAATCCATAAGCACCTGACTCGACAAATATGATTTAGGAAATTTACTGCTGCGTCAGAGTTGTGCTAGGTCGGCTTAGACAAGTTTCCAAATCTGAATTTGGAAACTTCCAACTTCTGTCCACTGATGAGCAACCGCCTTGATCTTCCAACGGTCAACTAGGTTTCCTAATCTGATTTAGGAAACACTTCTTCTGCATCAACTTATTCTAGGACAGTTGTCTCTTCCAGTCTTGAACAACAGCTAGAACAACTATACTAAGTTTTGCCAAACTACATGCCATATAAACTAACAATCTCCCCCTTAGCATTTTTGGCAAAACTACCTATTTGAAGCTACCTGTACTACTAATACAGTTGAATCTTTGAGGAGATTTCAAACTCCCTAGCTGTGCTACTAACTAAGCTACCAACTGAATCTTTGAGGAGATTTCAAACTCCGTACAGAATAAAAGCACACACGAATCTTTTAAGGAGCTTTCAAACTCCAAAATTTACTCCCCCTTTTTGCCATAAAGTGACAAGGGAGTGCACAACCTTTAAGTCAACCTTTCACACGTATAGACTAGAGAGCCTAGTTGACCACCTTGAATCGGAACAACTTAGTTGTTAATGACACACAGACCCAGTGAGGATCTAAGCGTCTCAAACTGAAGATTGTCCAAAGCATTTGTGAAGATATCTGCTAGCTGCTTTTCAGTTGATACATGAGTCAAGGTGAGAATCTTCTTTTCTACAAGCTCCCGAATATAATAATGCCTGATGTCGATATGCTTTGTTTTAGAATGTTGTACCGGATTCTTAGATATGTTGATGGCACTCATGTTGTCACAGTAGAGAGTCATCAAACCCTGTTTTACGCCATATTCTTCTAGCATCTGTTTCATCCATAACATCTGGGTACAGCAGCTTCCAGCCGCTATATATTCTGCTTCAGTAGTAGATAACGAAATACTGTTCTACTTCTTACTAAACCGAGAGACCAGATTGTTCCCTAGAAAGAAGCATCCTCCAGAGGTACTTTTGCGATCCTCTGCGTTCCCAGCCCAATCCGCATCACAATAGCCAACCAGACATGCGTTCGTATCCTTGGTGTACCACAGACCATAATCGGCTGTTCCACACACATACCTGATAATTCTCTTGACCAGCATCAGGTGACTCTCCTTGGGATTAGCTTGATATCTGGCACAGACACCAACCGCATGAGCAATGTCAGGTCTACTGGCTGTTAGGTATAGAAGACTTCCAATCATGCTTCTGTATAAGGTTTGATCCACCTTAGTACCAGCGTCATCCTTTGTGACATTCACATGAGTTGCAGCAGGGGTTCTCTTATGAGTTGCTTTCTCCAGATTAAACTTTCTTATAAGGTTCCTTGCATACTTGCTTTGGGAGATAAAGATTCCGTCTGCCTTCTGTTTAACTTGTAACCCTAGCAAGTAACTCATCTCTCCTACCATGCTCATCTGGAATTCGCTTTTCATTTGTTCAACAAATTTGTCCACCAGCGTCTGTCTGCTAGAGCCGAACACAATATCATCCACGTAAATCTGAGCAATGATGAAGTCTGACCCTGTGTGATTCACAAACAGCGTCTTATCTACTCCCCCTCGCACATATCCATGAGTGACAAGGAACTCTGTAAGCCACTCATACCAGGCTCTGGGCGCCTGTTTAAGACCATACAGAGCCTTCTTCAGGTGATACACATATTCTGGGTGATGAGGATCTTCGAAACCCTTTGGTTGAGCTACATAAACTTCTTCATTTAGCACCCCGTTGAGAAAAGCAATCTTTACGTCCATCTGAAACAATTTGAACTTCAGGTGGCATGCAAGAGCTAAGAGAAGTCGGATGGCTTCCAAACGAGCAACAGGGGCAAATGTCTCATCAAAGTCTACTCCTTCAATCTGAGTATAGCCTTGAGCCACAAGTCTTGCCTTGTTTCTAGTGATGTTTCCTTGCTCATCAAACTTGTTCTTGAAAATCCACTTCGTGCCAATAACGTTCACATTATCAGGACGTGGAACAAGGTCCCAAACATCATTGCGCTGAAATTCACCAAGTTCTTCTTGCATGGCAACAACCCAGTATTCATCATTGATGGCTTCCTTGACGTTCTTGGGTTCGATAGAAGATATGAAGCATGCAAAGCCAGCCAAATCTCGAAAATTTACTTGTTTACCTCTAGTAATGATGCCTTCATTTAGATCACCAATCACCTCGCTGATGGGATGATTCTTCTCGATGGCCCTTGAGGGATGAAGAACACGTGGGGAATCAGGAGGTGTTGTATCCGGATTATTATCTTCTTCTGGCTGATTGACATTAGAAGTTGGAAGTTTGTGATCTGCGTTAGAGATGACAGTTGTGTTGGGACAACTGGTTCACAATTGGTCTGGAAGAGATGGAGTATCATCATCATCTGCAGCATGCGTCTCAGGTGCTTCTGGCACAACATCTTGAACAACCACATTAATGGATTCCATGACGACTCCAGTGCGCTTGTTGTAGACACGATATGCCCTGCTGTTAGTAGAATAACCCAGAAAGATCCCTTCATCACTTTTAGGGTCCAGCTTCTGCAGATACTCTCGATCTCTGAGAATATAGCACTGGCTTCCGAAGACATGAAAGTACTTTACTGTAGGTTGTTTACCCTTCCATAACTCGTAGCAAGTCTTCTCTGTTCCGGATCGAATCGTTACTCTGTTAATGACATAGCAGGCTGTATTCATTGCTTCCGCCCAAAATTTTAAAGGCACCTTCTTTGCGTGAAGCATAACTCGAGTCATCTCCTGAATAGTTCGATTCTTTCTCTCCACAACTCCATTCTGTTGAGGGGTGATAGGAGAAGAGAATTGTTGAGTAATTCCTCTTTTTGAACAGAAATCAGCAAGAGCAGCATTCTCAAACTCTTTCCCATGATCACTTCGAACTTTTACTATATGCTCGTCTTTATCCTCTCTTTCGCGTTCCAATTGAGTGCACAGCTGAACAAATGCCTGAACTGCATCTGACTTTTCTCTCAAAAAACAAGGCCAGGCGAACCTTGTGAAATCGTCAACACAAACAAGAACATACCTTTTGCCAGAATAACTTTCCACTTGCATAGGCCCCATTAGGTCAATATGAAGCAGTTCCAGGGGTCTGCTTGTATTAATCTGAGTGGTGCTCTTGTGAGGGACTTTGATTTGTTTTCCAATCTGACAGTCTCCGCAAACAATGCTAAGTTCTCCTCAAACTCTGGGAATGCCTCGAACAAGCCCCTCTGAAGTAATCTTCTGTAACGTTCTAAGGTTCACATGACCCATTTGCTGATGCCATAAGTTCATCTCTTCAGTACGGCTCAGTAAGCATGTTGTTTCAGCATTGGGTTTACCTAGGTTGAGAAGATAGCAGTTATTTGACGACCTTCTTCCTGTGAGGACTGGTTCATTCTTCTGGTTTAACACCACGCATTCATCCTGGGAGAATTGAATATGATGCTCTCCATCGCACAACTGACTTATGCTGATAAGATTGGCCTGTAAACCTTTGACAAGAAGAACCTCTTTCAATCTGGGCAGACCTTGAACATTTATGATTCCTTTCCCAATGACTTTGCTCTCTACACCATCACCAAAAGTCACATTAGAACTTCCTTTGCACTCTTCTATACTGGTTAGAAACTCGAGATTGCCAGTCATATGTCTCGAACATCCACTGTCAAAGTACCACTTTTCTTTCTTCAGATGACTGGAGGAACTGAAGGCAACATAGCATACTTCACCTTTTTGCTTAACTCTCCAGACTTGCTTCATTCGTGGTTTCTGGACTTGTTTCTCCTTTCTGAAGGTCATGTGAAATTCATGACATCTAGTTCTAATGTGTCCTACTTGATTACAGAAGAAGCATCTTTGTCTGTCTTGCTATCCTGGGGGATGCTGTGTACCATGCCAGAACACTTTTCTTCCTGGGTAATCAATGGCTGGAACAAATTTTGGTCGTGTTTTAGCAAGGGTTTTTCTTCGTTGATGATGTTGAGCTGGGACAAGTTGCGGTTGTGGCACCGCCTTACCAAAAGTCATCTTCCCGGAGTTTAACCCTCCTGTAAATCCAAGACCTTTATGACCACCGCCTGTCCTTTGTGCCCCCACAATAGAGTCTAGATCTTTTGTTCCCGAATTCAGCATCTTGATCGTCTTTTTCAAGTGATTCAGCTCTTCTATTGTCGCCTCATGTGCGAGCTTGTCTGTTTCAGTTTCACACTTGAGAGCATCCACAATATTAATAAGGTTTTCCTCTCTCCTTTTTAGTGCCTCATTCTCCCGCTTTAGGTCATCTGTGACTTCTGGACAGTCTCCTTGTGTTTCTTTATTATGACGCTTAAGGGATGAAATAACTTCCAGTAACTCCGCCTTTTGGGTCATTAGCTCAGATCTTTCGTTTCTTGCATCAACCAGCTGGGCTTTGAGATCAGTGACTGCCTGTTGCTGTTTCAGTTTTAAGGTGTCTACATCTTCCTTGAGCTTCTCCTTTTATGCTGTTGGGTGTCCCAGAAGGTTCTGTAATTTTGTTTTTCGCTCGACTTCAAACAACCACTGTTGATATAATTCTTTGTAGTTGTTGGCTATTTCTTCGTCAGTGATTCTTTCATCGTCACTGCAGCTAGAATATAGGGATTTATCCTCAGGCAATGTGTTCGTCTCCTCTTCTTTGTTTTGGGTTTCTTCTGGGTTGACACAGCTGGAAAGAGCAACAAAATTATTGATCTCTCCTTCGGAATCACTGTCAGTCCAGCTGACAGCATAGGCATTCTTTTTCTTTTGTGTGTTAATACATTCTGCCTGGATATGACCAAAGCCTTCACATTGTCTGCATTGTATCCCTTTACCTTTGTTGCTGGGTATGGAGTCTTCAGTTTTCTTTTTCTTGTAGTCTTTTTCCTCCTTTTGGAATCTGGTTCTGGACGTCTGACCTGCATCAGTTCCATTATTGTACTGCCTTTTCATGTATTTCCCGAAGTTCCTTGATAGTAAGGCAAATTGTTGTTCTGACATCTCTCCGAATTTGTCTGACACATGTGAGATTTTGGCTTTCAGGCTAATGTTGGTTACTTTCAGTGCTTGATCTTCCTCATTTAACTCCATCTCGTGAGATTGAAGAGATCCCATTAGCTCATCTAGTCTCATGGTCTTAACATCATGTGCTTCCTTGACTGCAAGAGCCTTCATAGCGTAGCGTTTCGGGAGGGACCTCAGTACCTTTCTTACCAATGATTCTTCGGATATTGGTTCTCCAAGGGCGAATGCTTCATTAGAGATATCAAGAATCCTTGTATTGAAGTCAACTATGGTCTCGTTTTCTTGCATTCTTAGGTTCTCAAATTTTGACGTGATCATCTCCATTCTAGAAATTTTAACATTGGTTGTACCTTCATGAGCAGTTTGTAAGATATCCCAGGCCGTCTTGGCAATCTCACAGGTAGAGATCATCTTGAAATTTTTTCCATCTACTCCTGAGAATATGGCATTCATTGCTTTGGAGTTCGCCGATTCAGCACTCTTATGAACTTCAGTCCACTTATCTTTAGTCAGAAGGCTTACTTTTCCTTCCTTGTCAGTTGCCACTGGGTGTGTCCATCCTTGTTCCACAGCTTCCCAGATGGCTTCATCTTGAGACTTCAGAAACGCCTTCATACGAACTCTCCAATAGCCATATTTGTTTCCTTCAAGTAGAGGGGGTCCCGTGATGTTCTGTCCTTCTCTCAAATCCATCTCAAATACCTCAGGATCCTACTCTGTGTGTCGAGTATTTGCTTTGATACCAATTGAAATCTTCCTCTGGTAGATGAGATGTTGTTCTGGTCGAGATCCAGAGCAAATCCTAAAACAACTTATGCGCTAAAACAAGTAATGCAGAAATAAAACGACACGCAAAGTTGTTACCCAGTTCGGCGTTAACGAGCCTACGTCTGGGAAGCGTTCTCTAGCCTGGTGGACAGCAATTCACTATTATTGAGTATTGCGAGTACAGGGTTTACCGTTTACAGAATACCTCTTAAACAACCTGAGCCTCGGACACTCTAGTAATTGCAATCTAAGTCTCCCCCTAGATCTTCGCTCCCGCTCCGTATCCACCAGAATGATTCTCCATGAAAATCAGCGCCTTCTCCCGAATGCGCAGTAACAGAACTTCAGTGCGAGCCTTCAGCTTCGTCCTTCGATCAATCTGTTGAGCACCACCACAGATTGAATCCTAGCACCTTCGAGTAACCAGTGACGGTTAATTCTCCAGCCGTATACGTGCGTCGTGAATAACCAGTTACGATTAATTCACCGCCGTTTGCCTCATCCTCCCTTCAATGAGTATGAGCGTGTATTGTATCTCCGTGAGTGCTGCTAATAACCGAGTATTAGCACTCCTTATATAGAGCGGTCGAAACCCTAAAACAATAAGGATTCCTAAACTAAACCACCTCTATCATTAGGAAATCTTTCCTAATCTCTTGCGCATATCTCTTGTAGATAATCCTCCGTTCGAATCTTCAATCTAGATTAAGCAACCTTCGATTATCTTCTCGACTAAGATAGCTTCAAGCGCAAGCAACCGACTCCAAGGATATTTCCAATAATCCATAAGCACCTGACTCGACAAATATGATTTAGGAAATTTACTGCTTCGTCAGAGTTGTGCTAGGTCGGCTTAGACAAGTTTCCAAATCTGAATTTGGAAACTTCCAACTTCTGTCCACTGATGAGCAACCGCCTTGATCTTCCAACAGTCAACTAGGTTTCCTAATCTGATTTAGGAAACACTTCTTCTGCATCAACTTATTCTAGGACAGTTGTCTCTTCCATTCTTGAACAACAGCTAGAACAACTATACTAAGTTTTATCAAACTACATGCCATATAAACTAACACAACTCTCTAAGTGTTTTCGTTGAAATACCTTGGATCAAGTTATAGCAAGCACTTTTAAAATTTTTATGAAAAACTTAGACTAGTGTTTGCTCCTTGGTGACTTGAGTATTTCTAATTTAGTGTCATGCTCATGCTTGTTTCCCGCACATTCCATATACTCCTTGAACATATTGTCAAGTTTTAAGTGTGGAGTAAAAAAAAGAGGGCAATAAAAAAAAGCACCATTTTCATGGTCAAAAGAGTGCAATGCCCCGACCAAAAACTTTCTCAAGTGCCTGAGAAGTTTTGTGCAAAACATACAACTGTCGGGGGTTAGGAAGGTAAGTTACCCCTCGAAAGCATTTGTAGGCCAAAGGCCATTTGAAAAGAAAATAAAAGCACTTAAAACTTGACTTTATGTTTTTCCATCATCCTTCATTTGTGCGGGATTCATCATTTGCATTGTGTGCCAGTTAGATTAACTCTTGGACGACCCATGTGCCTGCACGGGAGTATTCACTTGGTCTATGCTTGTTTATAAGAACTCTAGTGTCGAACTCCTCTTCCCTTATGGATTACGGCCTAAGCGCCTAAAACTTGGGAATGAGTTCTTCGTCGCAAGCCCATGGACTAGCCCTAGCTAGCATAGGTGAGCGGTTTACACTCTTTTGTGCAAAACTAAAAAACTTCACTTCTATTGTATTGCCTTGAAAATGAATAGACTTTTGGATGAGACGATTGATAGCTCTAGTATTGATGACCTTGAATGCACAACCTCGAAGATACTCAAAGTGGTTCAAAAATCCTTTTGATGATATTGTGATGATAGTCCTAGCATTGGATGAGGAATTTGTTTTGAGAAATCCTAGCCTTGGTTGAACACTCATGATTTCATTCTCATGGGATAGGTGCATTTGGAATTTGTGAGTATTCCCTTTTCTGAAAACTCTCACGAGACTACAACTCGTCCACTAGGGTAGCCAAGGGGTTTAACGGCTTAATGCATATGCTAAATGCATTCGTCACGCCTACGAAAAGGAGCTAGTTAGATTGTACATACTTGTCATTTACTTTTCAATAACATGGTTAGAAATAATGATCGAGACCTTGTGAAATCTAGTGAGGAAAATATACGAAAAACATAGCACCACTAGCATTTCGACATTTGCATGACCTTGACATATTCTCATACTTTGTTCGGGACAAACAAAACTTAAGTGTGGAGTGTTGATCAGTCGAGTTTTCGACTAATTTATGGTCATTCTTCACTGTAGTTTTGGATCATTTCCGACGATATTTTGATGTCATTTGACCTCTTTTCGTACGTTTCAGGTACAAATCAAGAAATCTCAGTGCCAAAGCCAAAATAAGAAAACTTGGGAAAAATCGAAGTTTTGGAGCGGAAATTGACTAAGGGCATTTTAGTCGACCGGCTGGGGAATTCCCCTGCACCAGCCGACTGGCTGGATCATTGACAAAGGACTTCATTGCAATCGGCCGTTCTCAGCCGACCGACTGAAGATGCAGCTGACCGGCTGGATGAATGATCAAGGCTCAATGGCAATCAGCCTAGTTCAGTCGACCGGCTGAAGCTTGAGCCGCCCGGCTGATTCCTGCACTCCATCTTCAAAGCACTCGGCCACTCTCAGCCTCCCGGTTGACTACTGACGGACCCCACCGCACTGTCGTTAAGGTGCGATGTTCTCTGTGCAAAAATAAATTTATATCTCCGATACTCGCAACTTAACAATTTTTGGTAGTCAGTGGTAAGTACGGGTCGAACCCAAGGGAATTGGTGGATTAGTTGTTCTCTAATGAAGCTTATGCATAAATTAAATGCGATTGGGGTTGGGTTTGAGTGTGCTTTGAGAGCTGAAAGTAAATTACAACAGTTGATAATGAACTGTAAGGAAAGGATTCGGTTTAGGGGTTTCATATCATATCATCGTTCATCATCGACGTCTAATGATCATACAAAGTGTTCAAAAGTGTATCCAGGCCATTTCAAGCACTTGATTTGCCACACTGTCTAGCCCATTTCAAGGTCATAGAGCACTTGTTCTATTTAGACTAATACCCCATTTTAAGGTATATTAGCCTTATGTGCATCCATTTGATCAATCATTTCCGATCAACCAAATGGTGTTTTAAAGAGGTCGAACTCCTCAGATAAGTTTTGCCCGTTAAAGCATCCACTTACCCGTGTATGTTCACGAACCCCACAGAAGAGCTTTGCCCGTTAAAGCATCCACTCAACCTTGGAAGTTCTAACCTAATATGTGGCACATAGAACAAGTTTTGAAACACTAAGTAGCATTAAGCATAGAGTCTAGAACGGTTTATGATATAAATACTCCCTCTACCGAATACAAGCTTTAGCTACTTGTATTCATGTCAAGGAATACAAGCAAACCATGGCTTTGAACAAGGATACCGTAAAGGAGAATAACTTTAAAGTAAGAACAATATATACGGAAAGTAAAGGACAATTCAGGGAAGAGAAAGCCGTGGCTTTTGTACCTACAATAAGTGGAGAAGAGGAGCTCCTAAGCAAGATCCAAGCAAGGAAAAGTAGCTCCAAAATGAAGAACAAAGCAAGAACAAGTGAAGAACAAAATGTGTATTGAAAGTGAAGAGAAGAGGGTTAAGCCCTCTATCTCTCTAAAGAACTTGTGGATTGTGGGATGATATTACAAAGGCAATGGAGGTGTCTATTTATAGGCTAAGGGAAGTGAGGAGAAGGTGACACTTGGCTCAAGGGGAGAGGAGGCTTCAAAAGCCATCGGAGTGAGTCATCACTCCAAAAGCCGCCGGCCACATGGAGGAAGGGGAGAGGTGGAGTGGCTTAGCCGCCGGCTAGGTGAAGGAGAGAAGAGAGTTTGTGAGTTTTGTGAGCTCATCCCAAAAAACCATCGGTTCTTTCAGCTCCGGTCTGACTCTGGTTGCCCTTCGATTGGACTTGTTTTGAGTGATTCCACGTCAGGTTCTTGAATGTCAGAATTTGGTCGTGACCTGGAATGACTCGTAATTCATTTTCAGCTTTAAAACTCCTCCTTAGCCTGTATTCTCTCTAGACTTCAAAATACCCTGTAGATAAATATCGGAACTAACAAGCAAAAGGTAAATAGACAAAGAGTCTAATTTGGTGGGTTTAACTGTGTTTATGATTCATATAATTATGGTCCATCAGATCACCCCACACTTTTAGTTGTTCGTGCCGAACAATGCTTTTTAAGGGTGGAACACAATCTAAGTAAACTTTTAAATATGAAAGTGAGACTGTGGGACTAGATTTATCTTAATTCATGCATTACTTACTTATTACCAAACTAAACCGTGTAAATACTTAGAAGAAACTTGATACTTGTACCTTCGCGCCGAGATGCAAATTAATTCGGATGTTTCGGGAGATAGCCCTTTTTAGGCTCCTGGACTGCATTCTCGGGATCGACTCGTACTATATGGTTTCCTTGTAGCTTTTCTAGCACGTGATTCGGTTCGGGTTTCACTGAGTTGAGCATTTTGATTTCTTTTTGGCGAGGGACAGCTTCTGTAGTGAATCGGCCTTTGGCCTTTGACCTTTGATATTGAGTTGGAGTTTCTTCACTTTTGTTCGGTTAAAACCTTCACAATTTTGGCCTTTGACCTTTGATTAGCTTCTTTGAGCTTTTGCTTCTTTGTGACTTGCTAGTCCATTTTCTCAACCTTTCTTTGGGAGGTCCAATCATCGCCCGCGAGCATATGTAAATACCTCCCCGCTCTTTCTCATCCTCGCCGTTTCGCGCGGGTCAAGATGAGGGTCGCTCATCTATTTTCCCGGCTACTAGGACTAGAGATAGGACGGTTCGATTCCCGTCCCGCCTCTTGAATAAACGCTGCACGGCGGAGATGACTTCAATCTTCACTGAAACCCGAAGTGCAGCCTCCACTGACTTCGAAAACCATATAGTTAGATTCGATCCTTCGAGTGCTTGCCAAGCCTCTCTAGGGCATTTTCTATCAACTCCACATCCCTTGTATATCTCAGCACAAAGGGACAAATGAGAAGTTACATCCTAAGTTTTTAAACAGTTGAATTTTCACAAGGTAAATGCATGAATTTAGATCTATCTTTTTCACATTCTCAAGTTCATATTTTTAAAAAGATAATATTAAGGGAAAAGGAAAAAGAAAAAGCATGTTAATTAACTATGTACACAGGCGGTTCTCACCCCACACTTTTGAACGAAGGCGTGCCTTTCAGCAAGACTTAGTTCAAAAGTCATGCAAATATATACAAGAGAAGGAAATGACATTAAGGAAAAGAGAAGAACTGAACTCCCTTTTATTGTGTTGTCACATGTCGTGGGACGACATGGCTCAGAGCTGGATAATCGAGGGAGTTTGGCTGGGGCCTTGAACTCTCAGCGCCGGCTCGGTAATTCTCGGAAGCTGCCTGGCTGATCTGATCTTTCTCCAAAAACCGATTCCTACATGTTAGACATTCCTTCTATACAAAAAGTGGGTGAGAGCGACTTACGGTAAAAACTAAATGACAGAAAATAAAATTACTGAAAGTAAGATAGGTGTCGGGTTACCTCCCGACCAGTGCATTTGTTTAACGTCGTTAGCTCGACAGTACCTCATTCCTGGATCATAAGGTTGGGTCCCATGGGCGTGTGAGGTCGAATTTCTTCTCGGCTGCCCTTTTGCTCCGAGAGGGTGAGGCTTCATTGACCATAGCTGCTGGTCCAATGAGTCGTGCTCGCTTGTTACTCCTTCCAGGTTTCCATTCTTTCAGCCCATGTTTTTGCCGCTTCTTCATGTTTGAATAGTTGGCACCTTTGCGAGTTTGGAAGTTAAATTTTGTGCCATTAAATGTAGGCAACATTAAGCATGCGCCTCTGCCAATCCTCTTCATTGTGGCAGTGATGGATGGTTGTCTTGGAACGAGTGAGAGTTCCTTTGTCGGCTTTTTTGGCTCATGCTCCTCCTCTAACTCCCCTTGCACCTCATCATTATTGATTATATGATCTTCGGTGGCTATGACCGGCATAAAACACGAAGGGTTAAGTTGGGGCACTTCGACCATGAGGACTGGGTCTGTTTCAGGTGCTCCGACAGTGAGGACCAGGTCTTTCTCGAACAGTTCGCCAATGAGGTCCGGGACTTCCTCGGGTGCTCCGAGCGCAAGGACCGGGCCTGGCTTGATTTCTTCGGCCGCTTCGGCAATGAGGTTCGGGACTTCAGTTGGCTCGGCAGTTAGGACTGTGATTTTCTCGGATGGATTGGTGATAAGGACCGGGCCTGATTTGGGCAGTTCTTCTTCTAACTCCCAGGGATAATCTGAATGGAGCTCTTCTTTAGGCAACCATGGGTCCTCGTCCTCGTCATTAATGGTCTCCGGGGGCAATCATACTGATGTCCGGGTCTGTTTTGGGCAGTTCGGCACTGAGGTCTGGGTATGTCTAAGGCAACTCTTCAGTTAGGACCGAAATTGATTTGGCCACTTTGGCAATGCGGTCCCAGATCAGTTGTGTAGCCGCCCAGAATTCCTCATTTTCGACCTCGTCTTGGTGTATCGGGGCACTCATTTGCTGGATGCTAGCTGCCAATTCTTCCTCCTTGTCCTTGAGTGGCTCGGCAATGTGGACCTGGGCTTCCTCGGGCATTTCGGAAATGTGTACCGGTACTTATTTGGGCAGCTTGTTAATGAGGTCCCAGAGCTGGTTTGATGCTTCTTTTTGAGCCACCCATGATTCGTCGCTTTCGACCTGGATTTGGTGTACCATGTTGGCCAACTGCTGGTTGCTAGATGCCAGCTCCGTTGTAACGTCCTCGAGTGGCTCGGCCTGATCTTCTCTTGGTCTTGACCTCGCGGCCAAATCGTTTATCAATTTCCAAAGATCATCCATGTTTAAGTTATTTACCGAGCCTCCTGCCGCGTCATTAAGCCAATTCCACTCATATGGCATCATCCCATCGAGAAACCTTTGAAGAAGATCTGAGTTGCTGAATCCATGGTGCGGGCAGCTCGTTACAATGGAATCGAAGTACCATAACTACTCGTCTAATGTTTCGTCCCGGGATTGCTCAAGGTGGTTGATCTTTTCGTGGATTTCAAATTCGAAGGATGGTGGGAAAAACTCCTCATCGTTCCAAGGCTTGTTTTGATAGTACATTGACATGGTGGTTTGTAAAAATAAAAAGAACAACTACTATGATTTATAAATTCAATTCCCCGGCAACGGCGCCAATTTTGACGGAGCCCACCGCACTGTCGTTAAGGTGCGATGTTCTCTGTGCAAAAATAAATTTATCTCTCCGATACTCGCGACTTAACTATTTTTGGTAGTCAGTGGTAAGTACGGGTCGAACCCAAGGGAATTGGTGGATTAGTTGTTCTTTAATGAAGCTTACGCATAAATTAAATGCGATTGGGGTTGGGTTTGAGTGTGCTTTGAAAACTGAAAGTAAATTACAACAGTTAATAATGAATTGTAAGGAAAGGATTCGGTTTAGGGGTTTCATATCATATCATCGTTCATCATCGACCTCTAATGATCATACTAAGTGTTCAAAAGTGTATCAAGGCCATTTCAAGCACTTGATTTGCCACACTGTCTAGCCCATTTAAAGGTCATAGAGCACTTGTTCTGTTTAGACTAATACCCCATTTCTAGGTATATTAGCCTTATGTGCATCCATTTGATCAATCATTTCCGATCAACCAAATGGTGTTTTAAAGAGGTCGAACTCCTCAGATAAGTTTTGCCCGTTAAAGCATCCACTTACCCGAGTATGTTCACGAACCCCACAGAAGAGCTTTGCCCGTTAAAGCATCCACTCAACCTTGGAAGTTCTAACCTAATATGTGGCACATAGAACAAGTTTTGAAATACTAAGTAGCATTAAGCATAGAGTCTAGAACGGTTTATGATATAAATACTCCCTCTACCGAATAAAAGCTTTAGCTACTTGTATTCATGTCAAGGAATACAAGCAAACCATGGCTTTGAACAAGGATACCGAAAAGAAGAATAACTTTAAAGTAAGAACAATATATACGGAAAGTAAAGGACAAGTCAGGGAAGAGAAAGCCGTGGCTTTTGTACCTACAATAAGTGGAGGAGAGGAGCTCCTAAGCAAGATCCAAGAAAGGAAAAGTAGCTCCAAAATGAAGAACAAAGCAAGAACAAGTGAAGAACAAAATGTGTATTGAAAGTGAAGAGAAGAGGGTTAAGCCCTCTATCTCTCTAAAGAACTTGTGGATTGTGGGATGATATTACAAAGGCAATGGAGGTGTCTATTTATAGGCTAAGGGAAGTGAGGAGAAGGTGACACTTGGCTCAAGGGGAGAGGAGGCTTCAAAAGCCATCGGAGTGAGTCATCACTCCAAAAGCCGCCGGCCACATGGAGGAAGGGGAGAGGTGGAGTGGCTTCGCCGCCAGCTAGGTGGAGGAGAGAAGAGAGTTTGTGGGTTTTGTGAGCTCATCCCAAAAAGCCATTGGTTCTTTCAATTCCGGTCTGGCTCTGGTTGCCCTTCTGTTGGACTTGTTTTGAGTGATTCCACGTCAGGTTCTTGAAAGTCAGAATTTGGTCGTGACCTCGAATGACTCGTAATTGGTTTTCAGCTTTAAAACTCCTCCTTAGCCTGTATTCTCTCTAGACTTCAAAATACCCTGTAGATAAATATCGGAACTAACAAGCAAAAGTTAAATAGACAAAGAGTCTAATTTGGTGGGTTTAACTGTGTTTATGATTCATACAATTATGGTCCATCAACTACTCAGCCGCCCGGCTGGCTTCTGCCCTGCACAATCCATTCTAATCGTCCAAGTTCAGCCGACCAGCTGGATTTGACCTCTACCTCAGCCGGCCGGCTGAGATCTGCTACAGTGCATTTTTCACCCGAGGCTATAAATAGAAAGAGGCAACTTTGACCTAGAGAGCTGGACTTTTGGGAAAAAATACTCTTCAAAGGAGATCAAATCAAGGTCATCAATCCACATACAACAAAGGAGGAGTGAAGATCAAAGGGAGACATCTAGAAATAACCATCCTATTTTCTATTCCTCTTCTCTTCTAATTTGTTGTGTAAAAACCCTACTCATACCATGTTGTCTTACATGATGTGTGAGTAGTTCCCTTGTGTTTTGAGGGTGTTGTTACCCTCCTTGGTACTCTTGATCATGTATAAACATGTTGGATGATTAATCTATGGTGTTAGATTCACATTTGCTATGATCTTCATTATTGCATGCCACTAGGTGTTTGATGAAATGCCAAAGTGAATTGTTTATTCCAAAACTTGACCTAGGAATCTAACGACCTTAGGGATGGTTTAGATGTAGTAAGTGTGATCATATCTATGGATTTGAAGTGACCTAGGAGTCGAGTTCATGACATTTATTGCTTGGAGAGATTCCAATGTTAATAAATGTCATGGAATGAACCAATATCCTCGAGAGAGTGAGGTTCGAGCTATAAGAGAGCTTGACTAAGAATAGATTCGATTCGGATGGGATCTACCTTAGTCTAAGCTAGGTTCAACACTATATAACACCTTGAATGTGTTTAATTCTTGTATGCATGATTATGGGAAATGCCAAGGAGGAGCACAACCCCTTGAAACTCTCTTTTGATTGAAATTCAACCCTTTAGTGCCATCTCATTGCTTGTTCTTGATTGATAACCTTTCTCATAATTGATTTGAAGGAATAGCCGAGTAGAAAAGTTGATTCCCTAGCGTATAATCCAATTTGCTCTCTTGGGTTCGACACCGGTCTTACCGGTCAAATTATAAATTCTTTTGACTATACAAATTTGCAATTGTCATCATGCCTTAGGGTTTCCATGATCTCAAAATTCCATCATTCAGAAGACGGCTCTAGAGGAGAAGGCGAAGCTTTCGACAAGCGAAGAGATTTCTACTACTTTCATCATGCATATTTGTGTTTTTATTTTGATGATGTGTAGCTAAACTCCTAATTCAGTTTAGGGTTTCGCATGTTGTGACTTATGTTTTGAGACTCTTTTCTTAATGCAATCTGTTGTTTTTCTAGTTCTTGTGCTTCATCCCATGAATTGAATTGTTAGGTTAAGGGGAAACTTTGCCGTAAAGCTTAATTTGACAACCAATTTTTATTGTTAATATCTACCGGAAACTTTTCCGTAAAGGTAGATCGTAACACATAGATTTATTAATACATTTGCCGGATTATTTAGTTTAGGAAAGAACTAGAAGTCTAACACCTTTGCCGGGTTAGATTGTGGTGTATCACCTTTGCCGGGATACTTTAAGATATTACATTTGGCAGAATTCCACACTTAGAAACTTGAGATTTAATATTTAGCATTCGATAATTAACATGTCACAATAGGAACCCTAAGCTGAATTCTCTCTCTGATTGACATCTTCGTGTTATTTTCTCTTTTGCACTCTCAGTTACTCTTAACCCCCCATTCTTTATTATTTACAGTTACAGCTTCAGCAACACCAGCTCCCTTGGGTTCGACCCTGCTTGCCGCTTTACTAGCTTTTAGCAAGAAATATAAATATTAAGTTTGACGCATCAGACGACGCGCGTCAGTCATCGTCAAGGATCCAACCAAGGAGAAGAAGAGAAGATCAAAGGGAGATTCTAGGACTAACCATCCTACTTCCTCTACACCTTTTCCATTCTCTTTGTTATTTTCTATGAACCCTACTTACGCCATGTTGTCTTACATAATGTGTGAGTAGTGATCTTGTATTTTGAGGGTCTTTCAACCCTCCTTTGTACTCTATGATCATGTATACACATTTGTTTCTATAATCTATGGTGTTAAATTCATGTTCACTAAGCGCTTCATATTTGACATGCTACCAAATGTTTGATGAAATGACTAAGTAACATGTTTATCTTAAACTTGACTAAAGTATCGATGGACCTTAGGAAAGGTTTGGATGTAGTGAATATGATCATATCTAGTGTCTACGACGGCAAATGTATAGATATGAAGTGAACTAGTGCTTATTGCCCATAATATTTATTACCTTGGGAGATGTTCCCATAATAATAAAGGCTATAGAGTGAACCAACAATCTCGATGGAGTGAGGATTCTAGTTAAGACGGGTTGGCTAAGAATTGATTCACACGAAAGTTGGTCTACCTTAGTCTAAGCGAGGTTCTAAACTATTTGACACCTTTTTTATGATGAAACTATTTGACATCTTGATATGCATAATTGTTGTATACGTGATCAATGGGAAATGCCAAGGAGGGGAGTAACCCCTCGAAACACCCTTAGTCTATCTTTTATCTCTAATCACTTTCGATCTAGGATTTAGATACACACACCTTTACACATGTGAATTAGAATAGCCGAACGAAAACATAGTCTTATATAGTGCATGTGCTT
This sequence comes from Rhodiola kirilowii, assembly GCA_033675215.1. NCBI lineage: Eukaryota > Viridiplantae > Streptophyta > Magnoliopsida > Saxifragales > Crassulaceae > Rhodiola > Rhodiola kirilowii. Next base: position 27,968,849 of record CM066193.1, read on the forward strand.
GGCTTGCTCTTTTGGGTTCGACACGGTCTTACCGGTTTTATAAATTATTTTTTGCTAGAGTTTCTATTGCATTTATTTGCATGTGAAAATATACAACGTCAAGCCTCTAAGCACAACTCCTCAATTTCATTGATCTGTAATTTCCTCTCTCAGCCAGCTTTCCTCAAATCAAGGTTGCACATTTTCAGAGCCCAATAAACCTTATGCTTGAGCTCTACTTGGAGGGGACATGCCTTCACGTACACCAAACAGAAAGGAGAAGTGCCTATCTGTGTCTTGTATGGTGTTCTATATGCCAACATTGCATCATCCATTTGTGTAGGCTTCAACATTTTCTCTAGAATCCCCTTGATCTCTCGGTTTGAAATTTCAACTTGTCCATTCATCTGGCCATGATAAGATGCATAGGTTTGGTGATGAACATGGTATTGTTTCAAGGTAGCCGCCATCATTGTTGCAAAAACGTGTCCCCTGATCACAGATTGTAGCTTTTGGCACTCAGTATCTGCAAACAATGTTAGTGGGAAGAAAATCCTCAGTAGTCTTAGAATCATCGCATCTAGTAGCCTTACCCTCTACCCACTAAGACACATAGTCCACTGCAACAAGAATATATAAATAACCAAACGATGTAGGAAAAAGACTCATAAAATCTATCCCCCATATATGAAAACTTCATCAACAATAATAGGCATTTGGGGCATCTCATTCATAGAAGAAATATTACCCACTCTCTGACATCTATCACATCTCTTACAGTGATCGTTGCATCTCAAAAAATATGTGGCCAATAAAAACCACTATCAAAAATTTTTCTGCTAGTCCTCTTGGGGCGAAAGTGACAACCACATGCATGCTCATGATAGAAACTAAGCACAGAGCAATCTCATTATCAGGAACACACATGGTGAAAATTTACCTCCGACCAGGTAGTTCACAATGCGAGCATACCATGGTAATTTACCAGTAAGAGCATATAAATGTTCATCCGGAAAAGTCTATATAATGTGTCAAATGAGAACCCCTTATTTTTTCGAGCACTTGAGACCCCAATCTTCACCTTCCAAAATGCAAGATGCATTTTCTAAGATGCATTTATGTGGTGACAAGTGTCCCATGTTCATTTTCCAAGATGCATTTAATGCAAAGTCAAAGCCACCTTTTTTTACTTTACTTTTTGGACATGTGTCACATGCAGATTCAAAGATGCATCATGATCCAACAGTGAGATTTGAGATCTCAGGTTCTCAAATTTTCAAGGATTCTCAACCGAGCTCTCCCTCATATATATATAGGAGGGAGTGCTCGGTTGACAACCCTTAAAAATTCGAGAACCTAAGACCCCAAATTTCACCATTGGATCAAGTTACATCTTTGAATATGGAGGTGACAGTGTCCCACTCACTTTTTTCTTTCATTGTACAGTTTCAAGCATTATTTTTGCCTAGATGTATTTTCAAGTTTCGGAAAGTGCACTTAGGCAAAAATGAAAATGCATAAAGAAGGTTCTCAAGGTTCTCGAAAAAAGAGGGGTTCTAATTTGAGTGCTCCTATATATATATATATAGAAGCACTCAAATGAGGTAGCCAAATTAGAATGAGACAGTGAGGCACCATCCCAGCCGTCAAACTCATCTTCTCATGACACGTGTCCCACTACAAAAAATCCATCAAAAGAAAAAAGCTATTCACTGCGACATCATCATAATGAGTGGCTCACAACGTGCCTCACTGCTTCATTCCACCCCCTGTTTCAAGGGAGCGCGCCCCTGTATATATATATATATATATATGAGCATTTAAATGTGGCAGCCAAATTAGAATGAGGCAGTGAGACACCATCTCAGCCGTCAAACTCATCTCAACCGTCAAACTCATCTCCTCATGACACGTGTCCCACTACCAAAAATCCATCAAAAGCAAAAAGCAAAAAACAAACAGCAAATAGCAAAAAACTATTCCCTGTCACATCATCTAAATGAGTGGCTCACAACGTGCCTCGCTGCCTCATTCTACCCCCTGTTTCAAGGGAGCGCGCCCCTATTGTCTATTTTATATATATATATATAGATGAGCGTTCAATTGAGGACACCCCAAAACAGGGAGAACCTAGGGACAAATCTCATCTATTAGATCATGACACTCGGTTGAGGCAGGGTTGATAGAATGAGCCAGTAAGGCACGATCTCGGCCGTCCATCGTAGCCGTCAAACGCACGTGGCGAAACCACGTGTCCCACTCACCCAAAACGTGTTCACACTGCTTTTGTGAGTGGGACACGTGGCGCGCCCACAAAGCACGGGGGTTGAGTGGGACACGTTGTTGACTGAGATCGTGCCTCACTTGCCTCATTTTAATCCACCCTGCCATATTTGAACGCTCCTCATAGACAATATGCACAAGTAATGTTAGTGATTCATTAGTAGAAAAATGCACAATAACAGATATTTGTATAAGGCAACACACTATTTACAGGTGTGATCGGTTGTGAATATAGCGGAAATATTCGAATAAGAATCCAAAAACTTATGCTAGGTCACGTCAATCAAAACATTTATATTGACTCGGGTGAACCGAGGTCGAACCCAAAAGATAGGTGATTAAACTAATGGTGCTAACATTATGATTAGAATGTCTATTGTTTGGGGGGGGGTCTATTTTTCAATCCAAAGTAAGATTAAGCTTGCAAAAAGGGTTAACTTCCAATTAAAAGATGACTAGGAATTACTTCACCACCTAGACAATTATTATGACAAAGGAATGATATACCGATGATGAAATCACATGCACACGTATAGAATTTATCTCATGCAACATTAATACTAAGTTCAACTCGCGCTACAACCTAGTATCAAGAGGTTACATCTCGCATAGCACCTCACACTCGCGCTCTATTGGCACTATAGAACATGAATTTCTAGCCTCACACTCGCGCTCTATTGGCTAAATAAACATGTTCTTGTTAAATCCAAGCAATTCTCATTAGGTTAATGAATTATCCAACTAACTCAAAAGTCCTAATGCTTCTTCATTTAGTTCATTGAAGTCATGTTGATCAACGTGAGCTACATCAAACACGAGATCAAGCAAAGTTCCCATTGAGGACATTTCACAAACACCTTATGGGCAACTTGAGACATTAAGTTCAAATGAAGAAGATTCATGTGCAAACTCATTCATCAATGGCATATATAGTGTTCACAATGTGACACACATGTCTAGGGGATCCATAATCCCCAATCAAGGTGAGATTACAATAAAAAACAAATGAAAGAGATGGAGTTTAGGAATCTAAAACCAATATGGAGATTCAAGAGTATGGAGGGTCTTTGTTGTTGGTCTTCTTCTTCACTCCTCCTTGGTTGGATGATGATTGATGACCTTAGATGAGCCTCTTTTCCGATCTTCTTCTCCCCAAAAACCTCCACACTTGGTCCAAAACCCTAGCTTTCTATTTATAGATTCGGCTGAAATCTGGGTGCAGAAATCTGAGTTTTTCATCCAGTCAGTCGACTGGGCATTTTTTGACTCCCAGTCGGTCGACTGGGATGTGCAAGATTTGATGAGCTCCTGAAGTCTAATCAACTCGACCGACTGGAGTCTCAGTCGATCGATTGGGGCCTTTTTAGTGGTCTTTCCGTCCGAATTTGGTCTTCGCTTCAACTAGAGAGTTGTAGCCCTTTGAAATACCTTTCTAACAAGCTAAAGATCAGCCAAATCGGACATTGAATCCGCCCTGTAGGTCCATAACAAATTGCAAAGGTCAATATGCTCGGTATTGCCCCGAAACTCCTTGTTTTGCGCCGAAACTCAACCAATCTTCATATTTAGGCTTTGCCCATGGGGGAAACTTGTTTTCTACCTGAAATGTAGAGATAGAGGTCAAATGACATCAAAATAACGTCGGAAACGATTCAAAACTATAGTGAAGAATGACCATAAATGAGTCGAAAACTCGACTCATCAAGTTGCAAAAGAGTTTCTAGACTACCATATACAAACAACAATCTATACAAATATACCATATTTACAGCATTGGCTCTGTTTTTGGGAACAAATTTATAATGGCATACTAAATTTAACTTCTGGACAATGACACCATTCTGACGTTGCTGTATAATCGCCTAGGTAAGTCTAGAATCGTCTAGTGAGCTACTGGCATGCAAACTGAGGTACTACTAGCTTTACTAATCCATTCTAATAACACTTTTCGTTTGCTTAGTGTTTTGGCTAAACTGTTTGGAAACTAATAAATAGGAGCGTAAGCGAAAGATTAATCACTTTTGGTTTATTTGTGGTTTTTTTACTGTTTTCATATTTGACCCTCTTTTTTGCCTATATTTTAAGAGAGGATCCTAAACAAGAAACTCCGCAAACTCATAGACTTGAGTGGAATACTTCGTATCATGAAGACGGTAAACGGTAAACTAGGTTTGTACAATCCTATTTTCGGTCTAAAAAATAAGAGAAGAAGAGTCTCTGCCTTCTTAAAAGGATCCGCTTCTTGAGACGGCACTTCCCTTTGTAGTTGGTGACTTTTGGCTGGCACCTATAAAATCTTCACTTCTTGCGCCGATCCTCGGATCCGAAAAACCCTTATTGTGACTTCTAAGCTCTGTAAAATAATTTGCATCAATGGCCAGTCAATTTGCACGTCTGAAAGATCTTCTGAGAAGGTTATGGAAGGGATGGAAGAAGTTAAGTTAGAGCAGACCAACATGGATTTAATCTTGGTTTTGTCTTCCACTCTCTCGCGCAAGAGGACTTTACTGCAGAGAACACTCATCTAGATTGAAAAAGAAAGTTGTAGCAATCACTAAAACCAGAAAACTACGGTGATATGCTTGAGTAGATAGAAATGACATGACTTCACATGAGGGAATTGCTGAGGGAAATCAGAGTGGAGTAGAGCATCTTTAGGAAGCATTTACTGTCCTTGTTGCCAGGGGCGAAGCCAGAATTTGAAACTTACTAGGGCTTGGCGCAAAAAAAAATTTTTTTTGTAAGATGGCCACTAGAATGTAAACGAGTGCAGCGAAATTCAATGTAGAGATAGCCATAGCAACTAATCTCTGCAATTCTGCAACAAACCAACTAGTATTCACCTGATATTTCACAGTGTTTTCTTTGAAAAAAGAAGCAAAAAAAGGCCTAGAGAAAGCCTCTGCTATTCCTTCTTCCTCTTTCCTTCTCAAACTTCCTACCCTTAGAGTGAACATAGGGCTTGGTGTGGCTGTGGGGAACACCCGGAGCTGGACCAAAGTGCTTGACAGCCTCCCGAGAGTTCTTGGGTCTCTGAGAAGAACCTGAAAACAGATTCTCATGCATCAAGGAGATGAAAATATGGATCTTTTGCATAAAAATGCTTCACTGAGGCCTGAGGGAACATTCAAAATGGTCAATTTAGATTCATCAAACCACCCAGCCAAGCCTAATTCATCAAAAAATCACACCATAACAACAACAACATATTCAAAATCGCATAATTACGCCTAATACGAACACCATCGTACCCAATTCAACAAACAATCAACGTGTCCTACAAACCCCCAATTCCACGACGATTTCATAAACCCTAACAGCACAAGCACAAACACAAGCCGCTTCCGGATCCAAAACCAAATCCCACACAAATTCATAAAGAAAAGAGACAAGACTTACAAGTCCGAGCGATGCCGTGTTAGGTTAATAGGTTTTGATTTTGTTTAATGTATGAGTTACTTATTATGAGTTGGGGTTGCAAAAAAAAAACTTGGACTGAAAGTTAGTCGGGCTGCAGCCCGATAAAGTTAACTTGTGCCTCCGCCCCTGCTTGTTGCCAGTGGCTATACAACACAAAATGCTAGTAGCAAGGTTAAGCTCGAACGTCAGTGCAAAATCAAAGAAGCCCTGAAATTTTACCTACGCAAGTAACATGTGCTTAGGGAAGTAATGAGATAAAATACTATAACAACTTATATTTTACTGCAAATGTTATAAATTACAAAAAGGGGAACAAGAATGGGACTTGTCACACTCCACCTTTAGGTATATAATTTCCAATGCTTGCGGACTAAGCACGATTTAAGCATGGAGTCGATAACTTGGGATTGCATACATGACATATAGGTGCACTAAACTGAGTATCCCTCTATATTTTGAGAACTTGAGAATCTAATTTTCACCTTTCAAAATGTATCATCAAGTCTTGGTGGTGTTGACACGTGTCCCACTTGAATATCCAAACTTGCATTTGATGAAAAACCAAACTTGCTTATTTAAACATGTATCACCTGGTGACTTTGACTTTTTTCATCTTTAAAAATGCATGTGGGACACGTGTTTACACACATATGACTTGATGATGCATTTTTATTGGTGCAAATTGTGTTCTCAGGTTCTCGAAATATTGAGGGGTTCTCATTTGAGCGCTCCTCTCTCTATATAGAGAAGAGAGCTCAAATGAGAACCCATCTTTATGTTTTGAGAACCTTGAGAACCCCTTCGTTATGCACTTTCGTTTTCGTTATGCACTTTTTAAATTGCATCTATTTTTGCCAGAATGCAGATTCGGAACACTAAAAGTGCATCTAGGATAAATTTGGATACAAAACAAATTTCAAAACGAATGATTCCATTAAATAACGCCGTGAGTATCGCGTTAGAAATTCGGATACAAAACGAATGATTCTGGAATGTCGCAGAGGTAAGGATAAATGTCGATGTGAATTACGAGCCTCGAAGAAAAAAAAGGAAGGTATGTGGAGAATGACCACATACAATGGAGATCATACATGCGAGATTGATATTATGCGCCTTGACAACGTTCATTTCAACAGACACTTTATTAGAATGGACATAAAAGACTTAATTCGAGAGGATTTGAGATATTCTCCTAAGCAAGTGAGGGAGTTGATACGATCAAAGCATGGGTGCAAGATAAGTTACATAAAAGCTTGGAAAGCTCGCCAAAAAGCCTTAGTGTATTTATTTGGAGATCGGGATGAATCTTATGAAAAATTACCGGCTTACATGGACGTGCTTAAAGCGACCAATCCCGGTAGCATTGCTTATTGGGACAAATCGATGCTTGCAAGTGGCAATGCAAGCATGAATAGAGTTTTTTGGGCATTTAGCCCTAATATATTAATGGGTTCACCCATTGCCGTCCTGACATTTCTATTGACGCAACTCATTTGATCGGGAAGTGGAAAGGGGTGTTAATGATTGCGGTCGATTTCGACGCCCAAAATCAAATTCTTCCTCTTGCTTTATGCATTGCTAGAGAGTGAAAACATCGAGAGCTGAAAGTGGTTTATGACGTACATTGGAAATGGCGTCACACAGCGAGAAGGATTATGCTTTATTTCCAATAGGCATATAGGAATAATGCGAGTGATGGAAGAAGTTGATTCGAAGCCACCGAAGGCTTATCACCATATTTGCATAAGGCATTTGGCATCCAATTTCAATCAAAAGGTGAAGTGTATAGCACACACAGACTTACTTACTAGCATTGGCTATGAGAATCAACAATTAAATGTGTGCAATCGTTTTAAAGAACTTGAAAGAGTTGTTGAAGGATGAACCCAATGCTCTGAAGTGGTTGGACAAAGTTAATGCAGAAAAATGGGATTTGTCTTATGATATTGGGGGTCGAAGATGGGGGTCCATGATGACTAATAAATCAAAATCTTTCAATCACGTGCTTATGACTTGTCCTGATTTGCCTATCACCGCTATTATCCACTTCACATTCAAGCAAGCCAATGCTTATTTTATTGAGCGACGTGATGAACTTTTGGACCATGACAAGTATTTTGTTCCGAGTATAGAGAGCAAAATCAATGCAAACTTGGTGAAATTCACATAGTGCAAGGTACAAATGTTTGACCGAAGTAACGGTATAGCATCTGTTCTTACCAAATCAAAAGAACATGCACATAAGGTTTCTATGGAAGACAAAACTTGTAGTTGCGGACAATGGAAATTGTTTCATTATCCATGTTCCCATGCTTTAGCGGTGTGTGAAGAAGAGGGATCCCCCATACGTGATTGCGTGTCTTATGAATATAGCACGCAAGCGTGTAAGGACACTTGGGTCCCAACATTTAATCTGATGTCGGATATCAAACATTGGAAGAAATTTGTTGAGCCCAAGCATATTCCCAATAAGCAGTCTAAAAGAGTAAAAAGAGGAAGACATCCAACAAAGCGGAGACGTAACGAAATGGATGCAAGGCGTGAATCCAAGACCCTAAAATATTGGAACTTCTAGTTAACAAGTGTCTACTAAGCCAAAGAGGGTGTACAAGTGTTCAATATGTGGGGTTGTAGGTCACACAAAAAAATCATGTACTTCGGCTCGTATGGTGAATTAAAAAAATTAGAAGACTATTATGAGCAAGAATTTTTGTGGTGTTAAAGTTTACCCTTTTTGGTATGGTTATTGTAAAAGACTATTATGTTTCATGATCCTTATTTATATATTGTGCTTCCTTATTGTCCTCATTTTAATCCTTATTATTGTGGCCCTAAAGTATATTTCTATTTTGCATCCTTATTGTCCTAATTTATATTTTGTATTAAAGTGTTGGCTTATGTATATTGCATATTGTGTTATAGATATGCCACGGCGCAGTCGATTTGAGGTGATTCCTGATGTGCCTTCTCCATCAGCGAGCTTAGACGGAGAAGATACATTGTTACTGGATGTGTCACACCTTGTTCATCCGGGTCCTATTTTGAGCACACTTTTGTATAAGCAGTCCACTAACCGAACTACGATGATTTGGGAAACATTGGTTAGTTATAAATTCAATCATTTCATTTCAAGTTTTAATGTGTTGTGTTAAATTATTCTAACTATTTATTTTATTATGTAGGACACGGATGTGTTAACAGTTCATCACCGTGGCATTAGTTGGGATGCAGATGAGCGCATACTACATTAAATCATTAGGGCGGGCTTGGGACATTGGTATTACATGCAGAATTATGAGGTCGACTGGTCCTTCATGACAGCTTTAATGGAGAGATGGCGTTATGAGACTCATACATTTCATTTTTGTCATGGGGAGATGACTATCACCTTAAAGGATGTTGGGGTGCTGACTGGACTTTCTATAGAGGGTCGTGTTCTGACTACGCACCAGGAGGTAGAGGATTATGATCTGCTGTGTTTACAGTTATTAGGAGTGGTCCCGCACGGGTAGAGACCTACCACAGTTAGACGTACTTGTCTTAGAGATCATATGCAGGTCATTCCTGCAGATGCCACATAGTTGGAGGGACAGAGATATGCGAGGGCATATATTCTTACCTTGTTGGAGTCAACCCTCTTACCAGATTCTTCAGGAAGTGAGATATCCCTCTACTACCTACCACTACTGGCCGACCTCGACTCTCTTTCATGCTATAGCTGGGGTGGTGCGGTGTCGGTGTACCTCTATCGAAGTTTGTACAATGCGTGTGAGTCATAGGCGACGCAACTCAGATCTTTGATTATCTCTTTCCAAACAATCTTCATGCGCCAATATTTCCTAAGACCTCTCAACCGACGTTAAGATATGCATCATATATATGCATCCACCGACTTTAATATCTGCATCTTTTCTTCAATGTATAGCAGCGCCGACTTGCTTAATAAGAATTAGGAAACATCTGTTGCGTCGTACTTGTTCCACGTCGGTTGCCTCTCTCTGGCCTTGAACTCTTCCTTCTACAATAGCTGGGACAACTTCACAGAGTTTTGCCAAACTATATGCCATTAAAACCAACAATCTCCCCCTTCGCATTTTTGGAAAAACTTCTTCCGGTACTATATTTTCAGTTGAATCTTTGAAGGACGTTTCAAACTCCCAAGCTATGCTAACAATAAATTGCTACCAAATGAATCTTTTAAGGAGATTTCAAACTCCCAAACATTCAAGCACATTCAAATCTTTTAAGGGGCTTTCAAACTCCCAATTTACTCCCCCTTTTTGCCACAAAGTGACAAGGGAGTAGTGTTCAACAAATAGTAGAAAAAGTTCAAAATGAATAACTGAGTTCATCAAGCAAAAAGAACAGAATTGTTTGTAGCGGAGAGCAGAGATCATCACCATGCAACTAGTAGTATGAGTCCTCATCATCAGAGTCAACGTCTTTCTCCTTCTCAGGATAGCATAGTTCCACTAAGAGCTTTGTGATCTTCTTCTTCCTAGCCATGAGTGAGGCAATCCTCTCGTTGACATCTGCCAATTCCTCTTCTAGATGAGCGATTTCTTTCTTCCGAGTAGCAACAGGAACTTGAGCACTTAATTCTCTGAGGGATTGCTCAGACAGCTTCTTCTTAGGCTTTGCAGGTGCATCCTGTTCAAGATCCATAGTGTGTTTTCCAAAAAAATGCTTGTGATCTACTAAGAACACCTGTCAACTTGTCCTGACTCGTCGTGATGTCTGGGTGTTGAGTTAGAACAAGTTTAAGGGTCAGCAATAGGAACCCAATAGGATGATTAATCCTCACCCATGTAGCATGTGCAGCAGTTTGATCACAGATTAGCTAGCCCAGATCAATATTCTCTTTGCTCCCGAGAGTCTTCAGAAGAGCACCCATAGCATGTCCCAGTGCCGTGCGCAGATGATTGGGAAAATAGTTATGCATTGCAATGCTGTGGAGTAATGAATGCTTTGCCGACAGTTCAGTCTTGGGAATGGTTAACTTGTTCCACCTCGTGCGAAGTCTAGCAATTATAACTTGAGCAATTTTGTGCCAGTTTGGCTCATTGAGGCTCACCTCTCTACTCTCCACTCCATAATAATCATTGATTACTTCGGGGGTAATGATCACTTCCTTTCCTCTAAGTCTCACCTTGCCATAGTTCTCCTTTTCAACATCAGCAAAATCCTTTGGTAGATTCACATTGACCTCTCTCACAGTGCTTGCCACAAACGGTTTGGCCATTGTCACAGATGTCCATAGATCAAATTCTTTAAGCAAACTCACAATCTCTTTGGCTGCATACTTAATAGCCTCCATAACACGTTCAGTTACAATCTTTCGCCTTTGCACAACTTCCCAATTTTTAGCATGTTTGTATGAAACAAACCAGACACTTGCAACCACAACTCCAGTATCAAATTGGACTTTCTTTCCCTTTCTATCACCTTTCACCTCTCTCGTAACTTCACTTGTTTTTGGTCTCTTTTTCATAGGTGTATCAACCTTCTTTCGACTAGCAGACTCAGTCTCTGCCGTCTTCTCTGCCAGAGCAGAAGTAGCAGCCTTTTTTTAGACACAGTCTTCTTAGGCATTGTTGGTCGTCTCTGTTCTGTTGTTTGCTTAACCGCGGTCTTCTTTGTCTTACTTGTAGGCTTTGATTTGCTCATATGTTCCTTACCAACTAGAACCTCCTCTCGCACATCGTCCACTTTCTCAGATGATTTTTTGACTTCTTCTTCTGGAGCATAAGCTTTCTCGTCCATCTCAACATCCTCATGTGTTTGGTCTGCTTGACGAGCTTCCCTTTCTTTAGTAGAAGCTTTAGAATTCTTCTCTTCTTCTACATACTCTTCCACAACATCAAAGAGTTCTTGTAGTGAGTCAACTTGCTTGATTGACTCATTCTGTGAATGCTCCTCTTCCTCATTGATCGGCACTTCTTCTTCTTCTTCTATTACTTTTGTTTGCTCAGCAACACTCTCCTCAGGAGCCTCAACTTGCTCCTCTACGCCAGCTTCCTCCTCTTCTTCAGGTTATTTAATCTCAGCCTCATCATTTGATTCCACTACATCTTCATCTGGTTTAAGATCCGATTCCTCCATAACATTATTATCCTCCTGAACATCGTCAGCCTTTTCTGCACTCACTTCACAGACAATTCAACATCTACGTCCTCATTCACAGCCACATCATCAACCTCTTCTTCTGACTCAGACACAATTACCTTACGTCTGACTATCTAAAATTCTTTTTTACTGGCGTTTTCTTTTGAGAAAACACCTCTAATCTAGTCCCCTTCACATTAGGAGAAGCTACAGAACCATTTATGGGACGACTCTCCCCACGCACCGATGCCACACTCCGTTTGGCTTTCCTACCACAACTTTCGAACCCTCCATAGAAATACCGTCCACACTAGGACTACACACATTAATAGATTTAGAGATTTTGGAAATTACCTCTTGAGCCATCTTCTTTCCAGGTTCCTTGTCTGATGTATGTTTTGAAGCAGTCGGCTTCTTAGAGATTTGAACTGGAACAGTTTTGGGCATTGGTTTATCCTTCGCTAAGTTGATAGTCGTTCTCTCCTTAACAGGATTCTTCGTCACAGATTTCTCCTGAACAGTCACCTTTTTCACCCCGGTCGGTTTTGGTTATACAGTTGTCATCTTGTCGTTCGTTAATTTAGGAATCGCTGGAGCAGTCTTTTATTCACTGTCTGCTTTAAATGATGCTTCAGTGGTAGACGCCTTAGCAATCTTGTTCGTTCTTGTGTTCACCATGTTCGATTTGCTTCAACTACGAGCACTTAGTGTTTTGTCGAGAGAGACAGAGCAAGACAGAGAAAGTTAATTTGAATTTTGGAAACTCAATCTGTTTTGGTAAGTCTTATATTTGTTCGTATCTTCTCAAGATGCCACATCATTTCGAGCTATTTAGTATAATTATATATCTTGGTTAGAACTATCATCACTCCTTGCACCAAAATTTAATTTCTTCTACCTTCCTTGCGCGTAAGCCCTTAAAACATATTTTGTTTAAGCTCCAACTTACCAACTTGTGCTAGAACAATTTAGTTGTCAGTGACACATAGACCCAGTGAGGATCTAAGTGTCTCGAACTGCTAGTTGTCCAAGGGTTTGGTAAAGATGTTTGCTAGCTACTTCTCAATAAATATGTGCTTCAGTGTATTTACTTTCTTCTCAAGTATCTCTCGAATGAAGTGGTGCCTGATATCGATATGCTTTGTTCTGGAATGCTGAACAGGATTCTTAGATATGTTGATTGCGCTCATGTTGTCACAGTAGAGTGTCATCACATCTTGTTCCACTCCATATTCTTCTAGCATCTACTTCATCTGTAACATATGGGTACAATAACTTCCAGCGGTGATGTATTCTACCTCAGCCGTTAATAAGGATATGATGTTCTGCTTCTTGCTAAACCATTACACCAGATTATTGCTTAGAAAAAAGCATCCTCCAGATGTACTTTTATGATCATCAGCATTCCCAGCCCATATCTGCATCGCAATAGCCTATGAAACACGAGTTAGAGTCTTTAGTGTACCAAAGACCATAGTCAAATGTTCCACAGACATAATTGATGATCCTTTTCACATTCATTAAATGAATCTCTTGGGATTAGCATGATATCTGGAACAGACTCCTACAACATGAGCAATGTCCGGTCTACAGGTCGTCGGGTATAGTAGGCTCCCTATCATAATCCTATACAAGGTTTGGTCCATACTTTTACCAGGTTCGTCCTTGGTGATATTCACATGAGTTGCAGCGGGTTCTCTAATGTGCTACTTTCTCAAAATCAAACTTCTTGACCAAGTTCCTACCATATTTGCTTTGGGATATGAAGATCCCATCCACCTTCTACTTTACTTGTAATCCCAGGAAGTAGGACATCTCCCCTACCATGCTCATCTTGAATTTGATCTGCATTTGTTCTACGAATTTGTCCAACATCCTCCGAATACAATGTTATCCACATAAATTTGTGCAATAATAAAGTCTAATCTTGTGTGTTTGATTAAAATCATCTTGTCTACTCCCTCTCACATAGCCATGGTTGATTAAGAACTCGGTAAGCTTCTCGTACCATGCTCTGGGCGCTTGCTTGAGTCCAAAACAACTTTCTTCACTCGATACACCTGGTCAAGATGGTGAGGATCTTCAAACCCCTTTGATTGCGCCACATAGACTTTGTCACTCAGCAACCCATTCAAAAAAGCACTTTTGACGTCCATCTGGAACAACTTAAACTTCAGATGACAGGCAAGTGCCAACAGCAGTCATATGGCCTCCAATCGAGCAACTAGGGAAAACGTCTCATCAAAGTCCACACCTTTAATCTGAGTATAGCCTTGAGCAACAAGCCTCGCCTTGTTTCTAATGATGTTCCCTTGTTCGTCGAACTTATTCTTGAAGATCCATTTTATTCCAATAACATTCACACCATCAGGTCGTGGAACAAGATCCCAGACATTGTTTCGCTGAAACTCGCCAAGCTCGTCTTGCATAGCCACCACCTAGTATTCGTCATTGATCGCCTCTTTAATGTTTTTGGCCTCCACAATGGACAAGAAACATGTAAAACCCGCCAATTCGTGAGAGTTTACATGTTTACCTCGAGTCTTGATGCCTTCAGTTGGTTCACCAATCACCTCCGTAATAGGATGATTCTTCTCAATAGTCCTAGAAGGTTGAAGGACCCGAGGAGGAGCAGGTGGTGTCTCCAATTCAGCTTCTTCGTTAGTCTGGTCATCTTCTTCAGCATGTTATTCTAAAGCTTCATCCGGGACAACTTCTAGAACTTTAGGACTTGACAGGGGCACAACATGTTGTTCCGGTCGAACTGTAACATCATCATCCTCCTTACTAGTTTCGGGTAGCTCTGTCAGAACATCTTTTACTATCACATTAACAGCACCAGTACAACTGATTCTGAGTGCTGTGACCTTATCGAAATAATAAGTTCACCACCGTTTGCCTCCACCTCCCGATCAATGTATATAAGTGTATATTATCTCCGTGAGTGCTGAGTAATGCGGATGCCTCAGCCCTCATTATATAGCGCGGTGAAAACCTAAAATATCTACGTCTTCTATCTTTAACTGCCAAAGATCCTTTAGGAAATATTTCCTTAGATCTTTTAGAAAAGCTTCCTAAAACCATGCACATTCTACATCTTGATAATCTTCCGTATAAATCTTCAAATCTTCCAAGTAGATCTTCGATTATCTCTTTCCAAACAATCTTCATGGGCCAATATTTCCAAAGACCTCTCAACCGGCTTTGAGATATGCATCATATATATGCGTCCACACTCCACCGACTTCAATATCTGCATCATATCTTCAATGTATAGTAGCATCGAGTTGCCTAATAAGAATTAGGAAACATCTGTTGCGTTGTACGTGTTCCACATCGGTTGTCTCTCTCTGGCCTGGAACTCTTCCTTGTACAACAGCTTGAACAACTTCACAGAGTTTTGCCAAACTATATGCCATTATTATTATTTTGATTAGAAAACTATATGCCATTGAAACTAAGAGGGTTTAAGAATTTGATCAGTTTAAATGTGTCATATATGATGAAACAATTTTGGAGAATAATTACCGTTCATGATTGTTTGTTAAGTAATGTTTTTATAGCTAGATACTATGCAAGTGGGAAATTTCTTGATGCAGCTTTCCGGGTAACGCTTCTCATTAGTTAGAAGGGTATCTTTGTTGCAAAAGAACTTACTAGAAGGGAGGGCCTGATGGAACTATACAATTCAGATTATTGATGTAAGCATGGAGCAAGGACGGAATTCACTACTCCATCACCATATCAAGCTGTGAAAGTACTGAGGTTCAGAGAAAGATCAGATTTGGGGAACAATCATCACTTACAGAGAAAAGATTATGGAAGATGGAGCTACCCAACAAAGTCAAGATGAACTACTAGCGATTGATACATGATAGTCCACTACAAATTTCGGATCAAATTGGCGATAACAAAACTCAACGTAAAGTTATTGTAAAGTGTAGTATTTGTGATAAATTTACGTCAACACTACTGTTATCACAATAAACATTGTCGTAAATTTCTTGAGATAACCTTACGGTAAGACTGTGCGGAAATTAAACAATAACATTAGGATAACACGACAAAGTTGCCGCACTGCTATAGTAATCTTATCCCAAAATGTATCAGATAACATCCGTTAATATTACGTCAACACATTCTCGTTATCCTAATGAACCCGTAATTTTATCGCAAATGTTTACGGTGACATTACGATAATAATTACGGTACCAGTAACAGACTTCAGACTTCAGAAACGCCGATAACAGACTTTAGAATGACTACACAGCTAACGAAACAAAACAAACTTCAGAAATGGCTACACAAATAACGGAACAGAGACTTGAAAAATGCTACACATATCACGGAACAGAACAGACTTCAGAATGCTACACAGATAACGGAGCAGAACAGACTTTAGAATTGGCTATATCGATAACGGAACAGAACAGACTTAAGAAATGGCTAGACAGATAACGGAACAGAGCATACTTGAAGAACGGCTACAGACAACGAAACGGAACGATCTGAATTTAAAAATACGGAATAGGCTCTACAGTCCAATCATATCAGTCCTATAAATAACAGTCCTTTCCCGCGCTTGACCCCGCGGTGGGCAACAATCCTTTGCCGCGCTTGACCCCATGATGGGCAATGGTCCTTCGCCGCACTTGACCCCGCGGTGGGCAACAGTCCTTTGCTGCGCTTGACCGCGCAGTGGGCAACAGAAATGCTGATAGACTGTGGGCCTTCAGATCGAACAAAAAAGACAAGACAACTATACTGACATGATACCGGTTTTCAAATGACAAAGCTGCAAAAACACACATGACTCGAAAGAGAAGAATACGACAATGCATGATAATCCAAGATATAATCAAAAGGAATAACCAAAACGGATCTACATTACTTATCTCCAATCCGCATCACGTAACCTTTAATACAATATATATCATGCTGAAATCAAGTAAGAGTCACCTAGAAATCATAAACAACATGCTTAAACTATCAGACTTATTAAAACTCACTATCGATTATCAAGCTACATATTATTCCAGTCCATTTTGTCAATATCAAATCATTAACATTAGAGAATTCAGATTCGAACCTAAGCATTCACAAAGAAAACACAACTCCATAAATCCTATTTAATTCAATCAATCAAATCTGCCATTTGTTCATAAAATTCAGATTTCACGCCTGAACTTGAAAACTGTTTTTCTCACATAATACCCAGAGTTAGAATACGAAACTAATATTTTCAGAAAGATTATTTTGATTACTATAATTTAGGATTTTGAATCACTCAATTCCGACATCTGAGCTTTAAGATAATAAATGTTGACGTTTAACCGTTAAAACTTTCAGATATCAAACTCTGCAGTTTTCAGATTACAGGTCTTAACGTGTAACTCGTTTTTCTAACAATCCAGGAAGAACTAAAATATGCTCGGCATGTTGTTGGAAAGATCTTTCCAAGTACAACATAATAGGCTCTTGAAACACACCATTCGGACACCAAAACAGGGTTTATTTTTACTTGAAAATTGCTCAGCGAACCTGTCTAGATTTACCGGACAGATTTCAGCACCAACTTCAAAATTAAGTTACTCTCACATCCGATTGAATTAGAAAATCACCTAAACATCGTTGAAAAGTTATTTTCAAGTACTACAAGATAGCATCAAGAATTAAAGAATTCCAGTAATCGAAACAGGAGATATTCTCATTTTAACCTAAGGCAATAATCTGATTTTCAACCCAATGAACCCAGAATTTAAAAGGAACTTGAATTCAAATCTTACCATGCGTTTGACCATCCCAACCATAACCCAGTAGTGCTGCATCGTATATTTACTCAGAATAATTTAAGCTAATTTTGTTTTCTTTCGAATGTGAGTTGGTTTGAAAACTATGAACCAGGGAGGCGGAGGCTAGGATTTACACTGTGTCTCTTTTCCTTTTTTTTTCTTATGAAATTATCTATTTATAATACTCAATTTAATTTTTCACATTATACCTTTTATTTTACTTTATTTCCTAATTTAAATCATGTAAACGTTTTTTTGGCTATTACATTATTCCCCCTTCAAAAAGAGTTTAGTCCTCTAAACTCGACGAATCCATTTTCTTAAGAATTATAATCAAAATACACTTTACACTCGCACAATAGTTATCTTAAAAAAAAAGTACTCCACTCAACTTCAATAAACCAATGTAGCATAAATCTTTTTTTTTACGCTTTTATTGAGTCAAAATCTACAACTTAGTTAAAACATCGAAAATGTAATAAACATGAATACAGTGAGTAATTTACTAATTTGAATAACAAAACAAATTAGTCAAGTTGACAATTATAAACTTTTTTTTATTATATCTAGTTACTCGAAGCGCATATTCTCAAAAGATCCATACTCTATAGTTTTCTAAGATAC
Source organism: Rhodiola kirilowii (assembly GCA_033675215.1). NCBI lineage: Eukaryota > Viridiplantae > Streptophyta > Magnoliopsida > Saxifragales > Crassulaceae > Rhodiola > Rhodiola kirilowii. The sequence continues at coordinate 27,987,052 of CM066193.1, forward strand.
AAATTTTGTCCAAACATCACTATTTAACAAGCAATGTAACTATTCATTGTAAGCATTAATATATAAACACATCACTAATTCAATTAAGAATGAAAAGTAGAGTATTACTGAAATAGATCAAACATCTCTAAGGCTCAAATGATTCAAAGAATTAATAATTCAACTGGTAACTTCAAATGTGATTGAAAATTGATCCTCGAGACATATGAACGATAATCAATATTAAAGGATTCACAATCATAAACATAACCAATACTTTGACCAACCAAGCTTACTCCTACATCAAATCATGGTCATTGAACTACGTCAACAAAATTCTTATAACAAAAATGATTAATCGTAAGTTCTCATCATTATGAAATTACTTACAGCTCCAGATGAAATACTAGAATATTATTTTTAGCACAAAGAATCATTCATTCTATTAGTTTCATCGAAAAATGATATTTGACCTACACATAATATTTATTTGGCAAATCTAGTCTTATATTATGTCGTATGTTTAACTTCTCAAAAGTAATAACATATTTTAACCTTTCGTAATTCATGAATTCTTACGTCATTCGACAAACAAATAACTCCACCAATTTCAAGTGCAAAACAACCATTGTAGCTACCTGCCAGCTCCAAATCAATGTAAAATTCTTTAAAGTTTCACTGTCTCAAATCATGAAGAAAGAAAAAAATATTAACCTTACTCCATACACAATTCAAACCATTTTTTTCAAGTAGCTTTTGAATTATAAGATAAACTATGCAGTAATCAAACATTCCATTAATTTATAAACTTCTATTGGCATTGTGTTACTTAACTAACCAAATTAAATTTTATTGTATTACTCATATCAATGGCAGCAGTATACTTAAAATCCCTTTAGAAACAAATAATATGACGTCATTCTAATACGAATTTTAAATGTAAGGTCATTCCACTACTTTAAAACTTAAATCTCTTTTACCCCAATACTCCATCCATTCTTACAAACAATATTTTACAAAACTACTCTAGCTACATTCCTTTGTTTTTCTTCATAAAATCTTTATTTTTCTCACTTATCTTACCCGACAAACTAACCATGCTAAATCTTAATCTTAATTATCCTTCAGAACAAAATAACTGGATCAAATATTTCACAAAATAATAAAACAAAGTAAGCATTACATATAATTAACTTGGTTGACTCTCAAATTAAGTTATATCATTGTGCATTTCTTTCCAAACACGAATCTGATGCAATCCTGATAATAAATAACAAAACAACACATTCTTTCCATTCAAATCACTCACTTTCATGCAGCCAAATACTTTTTTTTTGACTCATCAAGAACGACATCCACAAAAATGATCACAAACAACTCTAAGTAGATTATTCAATAATACCAAAAGGTTCTTAGCAAGCTCAAATGCATCATGAAAAACTAACAATGTACAAATCTCGTCTAAAAGTCCGACTTAAATATTCCTAGAATTAGAGGTTACTTTGTTTGCATCTTAAAAGCCAATTATTAAAGTCAAGCTATTATTTCTCTTCAACAACCGCATAACCATATTGTAGACGTGATTCACACAAAATTTACTAAAAATAATTACTATACCATTCATAAAAAAAGATCTCCGTAATCCACGTTACTCTTGTGCCATCTCTTATTTTCAATTAGATCAACCTACTTGACATCAATAAAGACCACCATCACACACTTATTACAAGAAGGGCGGAAACAAGTTATTCAAACAATAACCCATGATTATTGGCAAATTATTACTAATCTCAAAAAACTAGCAAGAAGTTACAGTTCACATATCTTATTCAAAAGTGAATTTACTCATAACTCTAAATTGATACTAACCTGAAAGAAGATCAATACCAACCGAAAACTCCGTAACTCTCAACAGTATGTCAACAAAACATAACTATGTACGTAGTTTTATTTATAGCAAAAAGTCAAATTATTTAATTCTCCAAAGCTAATAATATAATCATACTGCTGTTACACCAATGCATCAATAAAATTAAGGTTCATTTGAAATTATAGAGGAGTACAAATAAACTATCCATCTAAACCTAAGCACATGATCAACAAGATAAGACAGTTAGTCAAGTATTTGCTACCTATAGTCGAATGGTTAAACTCCAAAAAGTAAGGGTTAATCTTAACTTTTGTTTCTTTTCAAAATGAATTTAAAACTAACACATCAAGAACAAACAAAAATCCACAGTGAAAAAGTAAACCACACAAAGAAAATGTTCAAGCACCCTCATAAATTACCCCACTCTCGCACAATTTCTTACTTTCGTTATTTAATTATTATATTTCTAGTTTTATATCTCCAAGAATCAAACCTCGCTCTGATACCATTAAATGTAACGCCCCAAAATCCGTAACCTTTAAAACGACGTCACATCGGCCGTGCATTCCCTAAAACTATCTTTGGAACGCACGAAGCCTCTAAAATAACGTTACTAAAATGAATTTTAAATAAAAAATGCAAATCATCTGAAAATCTTTAAATGACTAAATAAAATTAAGTAGCGGAAACGTTACTAAAAATTAACAGATATAGACTTCAGTTTTGTGTTTGAATGAACAAATCTACTAACGTCCTCACTGTCACACAGATCCCCCAAACAAGCTGATCATTCATACCTGAAATAAAGATCTGGATGGGAGCCAAACTAGTCGAATCATGAGTGAAAGACGAACGTAAAGAATAACAAAGATTACCTTACGGAGTAAAAATCAAAGGAATTAGCTCATGACAGAACAAACAAAATAAACAAAGGCCATTTTTAGCAGTATATGTAAAAAGGATACGCCGATAACAGACTTCAGAAATGACTACACAGCTAACGAAACAAAACAGACTTCGGAGATGGCTACACAAATAACGGATTAGAGACTTTAAAAATGCTACACATATCACGGAATAGAACAGACTTCAGAATGCTACACAGATAACGGAGCAAAACAGACTTTAGAATTGGCTATATCGATAACGGAAAAGAATAGACTTAAGAAATGGCTACACAGATAACGGAACAGAGTATACTTGAAGAATGGCTACAAACAACAAAACAGAACGATCTGAATTTCATAATACGGAATAGGCTCTACAGTCCAATCATATCAGTCCTTTAAATAACAGTCCTTTGCCACGCTTGACCCCGCGGTGGGCAACAGTCCTTTGCTGAGCTTGACCCCGCAGTGGGCAACAGAAATGCTGATAGACTGTGGGCCTTCAGATCGAACAAAAAAGACAAGACAAGTATACTGAAATGATACCGGTTTTCAAATGACAAAGCTGCAAAAACAAACATGACTCAAAAGCGAAGAATACGACAAGGCATGACAATTCAAGATATGATCAAAAGGAATAACCAGAATGGATCTACATTACTTACCTCCAATCCGCATCACGTAACCTTCAATACAATTTATATCATGCTGAAATCAATTAAGAGTCACCTAGAAATCATAAACAACATACTTAAACTATCAGACTAATTAAAACTCACTTTCGATTATCAAGCTACATATTATTCCAGTCCATTTTGCCAATATCAAATCATTAACATTAGAGAACTCAGATTTGAACCTAAGCATTCACAAAGAAAACACAACTCCATAAATCCTATTTTATTCAATCAATCAAATCTGCCATTTGTTCATAAAATTCAGATTTCACGCCTGAACTTGAAAACTGTTTTTCTCACATAATACTCAGAGTTAGAATGCAAAAATAATATTTTCAGAAAGATTATTTTGATTACTATAATTTAGGATTTTGAATCACTCAATTCCGACATCAGAGCTTTAAGATAATAATTGTTGACGTTTAACCGTCAAAAATTTCAGATATCAAATTCTGCACTTTTCAGATTACAGGTCTTAACTTGTAACTCGTTTTTCTAACAATCCAGGAAGAACTAAAATATGCTCGGCATGTTGTTGGAAAGATCTTTCCCAGTACAACATAATAGGTTCTTGAAACACACCATTCGGACACCAAAAATAGGGTTTATTTTTACTTGTAAATTGCTCAGCGAACCTGTCTAGATTTACCGGACAGATTGCAGCACCAACTTCAAAATTAAGTTACTCTCACATCCAATTTAATTAGAAATTTACCTAAACATCATTAAAAAGCTCTTTTCGAGTACTACAAGATAGAATCAAGAATTAACGAATTCCAGCAATCGAAATAGGAGATATTCTCATTTTAACTTAAGGCAACAATCTGATTTTCAACCCACTAAACCCAGAATTTAAAAAAAAACTTGAATTGAAATCTTACCAGGCGTTTGACCATCCCAACCATAACCCAGTAGTGCTGCATCTTATATTTACCCAGAATAATTTAAGCTAATTTTGTTTTCTTTCGAATGTGAGTAGGTTTGAAAACTATGAAACAGGGAGGCGGAGGCTAGGGTTTACACTGTGTCTCTTTTCCTTTTTTTATGAAATTATCTATTTGTAATACTCAATTTAATTCTTCACATTATACCTTTTATTTTACTTTATTTCCTAATTTAAATCATGTAAACGTTTTTTGGCTACTACATCAATACCATCGGGCTTTTTCTTGAGGCGGTCGTACATGTCCTTGCAGTAAACAATTCCACCTACACTCGTTGCCTGGAATTAGCAGATAAAAAAATTCCTCATTATATTTTGGAATAATAGAGTAATAAATATACCGAAAGAACGGCTGGGTAACACTGACCAATTCTTTGAAGTGAGTATGTGCAGCTTTAGCACCTCCCATATGAATACAGCGCCCATCTTTTCCTTGGGAATTAATCTTGTTATGACCTGTCATCTTTTTTTATGTACGCTGCATTTCTATAGTACCACATTAAACCCGCCTGAACTTTATGCCGCTTTAGGAAAATAATGCCCTCTGTAGTCCTCGCATGCCTCAGGTTATACCACCCGTCATTAAGTTGGTGTGTAATCTTCGTGAAGATTGTGTGTAATGGCTGGTGTGTAATCTTCGTGCCACCTAGCTTGAGCATGCCAAAATAATGTTATCCATTAGTGCGTACACAGTCATTAATCATTTACACATGAAAAAAATTGTTGTGCAACACATTTAATAATATAGTCAACTTACACTTGTGCATGTCATTTTGGTTGACACATTACCGTGTTATATAGTTAACCTTAAAAGTGACAACAATATAAAAATTAAATTAATGTCTTGTACTCTTACCTGGAACTCTTCGAACCACATATCCTTTGCCCATTGTTCACATCTTTCAATTGTCGTCCAACCGGCAACCAGTGTTTTGATATGCAGTGAATGCTTATATCAATGCCATGCTTGGCAGGTTTAAAGCTACATGTTTCGTTAAAAAACATCAGACGTCTTCCAGTTGAAACATCATTATGTTAGGGAATCTTTGATAATGCGGAATGATGCCCACCTCAGTTTGGATCGTGTGTATGCGGGATCTGACTTGTAACGAAATAAAATAACTTAGTGACGTTGCAGTTTTTATAAAACCTTAAATCGATGTGATCCAAGACGTAGTAAACTAGTAAAAAAAATTATATGAATCGGTAAGACCGGGTCGAACCCAAAGGAGCAAACGGGGATTATGCACTAGGACAATGTTGCATATATTACTTGGCTACTTCTACAAATCAAGTATGAGGTGAATTTCAATTAAAAAATAACAATGAAAGAGTTTCAAGGGTTTGAACTTTAGTTACAGGAGAGTTTCGAGAGGTGACTCCCCTCGGCATTTCTCATTGATCACGTATACAAGAATTATGCATATCAAGGTGTCAAATAGTCTAGAACATAGCTTAGACTATGGTAGACCAATTTTCATGCGAATCTCTTCTTAGTCAAACCGTCTTAACTAGAACCTCACCCCATCGACATTGTTGGTTCACTCTATAGCCTTTATTATCCTTGGAACAACTCCCAAGGTAATAAATGATATAGGCCATAAGCACTAGTTCACTTCATTTCAAAGCATTTACCGTCATAAACACTAAATATGATCATATTCACTACATCCAAACCTTTCCTAAGGTCCATCGATACTTAGGTCAAGTTTTGAGATCAACATGTTACTTGTGCATTTCATCAAACACTTAGTTACATGTCAACAATGAAGAGCTTAGTGAACATGAATTTAACACCATAGATTATAGAATCAAATGTGTATACGTGATCATAGAGTACCAAGGAGGGTTATAAGACCCTCAACACACAAGGTGATTACTCAAACATTATGTAAGACACCACGGTATAATTAGGGTTCATAGAAAACAACAAGGGAAATGGAGAAAGTGTAGAGGAAATAGGATAGTTAGTCCTAGAATCTCCCTTTAATCTTCTCTTCTTCTCCTTGGTTAAATCCTTGACGATGACCTTGATTGAGTCTCTTTTTCTTGCAATTTTCCCTTAAGAACTCAACACCCTTGGTCAAAACCCCTTTCTTCTATTTATAGCCTCAGGGTGAAAATCTTGAAGTAGCAGGTCCAGCCGGTCGGTTGGCGTGATGTTTGAAATCTCGTCGGTCGGCTGGTGGCCTTTGGTCCCATATGCTCTGTGTAATCATCCAACCGACCGACTCAAAGTGAGCGGTTGTATATCTTGTACAAGGCATGGACCAGCCGACCAGTTGGATTGGCCAATCGACCGACTCAAAATGAGTGGTTGTAGCTTGGAATTCCCCTGTCTTCAGCTGACCGGTTGGCCAAGTGAACCGACCGGTTCATATGTGCGGGGGAAAGCATTTAGATAGCTTTTCTCTAGCAAACCGGTTAGATGCTCAGCCGACCGACTCCAAGTGAGTGGTTGTGAGCATTCTAAAGTCCTTCATCCAACCGGTCGGCTGGTGAGTCCAACCGATCGACTCAAAGTGAGCGGTTGCTCGCAAGTCTGGCTTCTTCATCCAGTCGATCGGCTGGTTCAGGGTAATTTCCAAACTGGTCGGTTGGGAGTTCTTTTTGCCCACTTTTTGCTTTAAATCTTTGGTTTTTCCCCGAGTGTTCATTTCTAGGCGTTGACCTTTGGGGAGAGCTGTTTTCTACATGAAATGTAGAGATAGAGGTCAAATGACATCAAAATATAGCCGGAAACGACTCAAAGCTATAATGAAAAATAGCTATTAATAAGTCGAAAACTCGACTTATCACTTAGACACAAGGATTTAGGTGGAAACCACTGACAAATTAGGAAGAGTAAAACCACGGGAGACTAGGAAACTTTCCACAAAGAAATCGTACAAGACTTCTAACGTTCCACCACACACAATTTGTATCCCTCACACTCTCTGTATTTGAGTAGAACCCTGATGGACCAAAGTTATACGAGTCAGAAACACAGTAAAACCCCCTTATTTAGACTGTTTGTCTATCTAACTTCTACGTATTAGTCCCGATATATTTCCACAGGGCATTTTAGAGACTGAAGTGAAAACATGCTAAGGAGAGGATTTTAAGCTGAAAAGATAACAAGAGTCAATCCAAGGTCAAGATCATATGCCGACTGAAGAGATATCAAGGATCCTGACGTCGGATTGACCAGAACAAATTAATCAGAGGAATCAGGAGTGGAGTCAAGACAGCCCGGGGAAGAAACACATTGACAGTTTTGTGAAAAGACTGCACAAAACTGTACAAAATCACACATTGGGCAAAGATGTTCGGCCACCATTCAAGGAGGTGGGCAAGAGAGGAGCTCCTCCCCCTTGGGTGACCGGCAACCGGCGGCGCCACCCTCCTCCACCAAAAGCCGCCGGCTCCTCCTCCTTGCGCCACTTGTCTCCTCCACAAGCTCCTCCTTCTCCTCCCTTGGATCAAAAGACATGTGCTTCCATCTCATCCATCCATTTCTCCTCACTTTGGCTATAAATACCAAGCCAAACCTCATTTGTAAAACACACCAAAATCTCAATTCACGTCTCTCTCTAGAAGTTGTAATACTTGTAAGTTGTAATCTTGCTTTGGAAATAAAGGATAGCTCCCTTGGCGCTTCAACGGTTGTAAGTATCTCTTAGTATTTATTTATTTAACTGTTGTCTTTAATTCCTTAGTATAATGTTTAGCGCGATAAATAGTAGCTAAACTCGTAGTTCGGTCTAAGGGGCGCACTTGTATTATAAATGTTTTAAGACTATTAACTTAGTGTCTAGTCTAAGTATTCAAAACTTATTCTATGTGCCATATATTAAGTCAGAACATCCAAGGTAGAGTGGATGCTTGGAATGGCAAAACTCTACAGCGGGGTTCGTAAACTTGTACGGATAAGTGGATGCTTGGAATGGCAAAGCTTATCTGAGAAGTTTGACTCATCTTAAACACCATTTGGTTGATCGGGAATGATTGATCAAATGGATGCACATAGGCTAATATAACCGGGAATGGAGTATTAGTCTAAATAGAATAAGTGTTCTACGTCCTTGGAATAGGCTAGACAGTGTACGCAAATCGAGTGCTTGGAATGGCCTTGATACACCGTTTGAATACTTAGGAGAGTCACTAAAGGTCAATAATAAACAGGATATAATACAAGTCCCCTGAAACCGAACATTTCTCTTTAATTATAATCTGTAATTTACTTTCCAGTATTAAAATCAACCAACCAATCAATCAATCAAATAATCAAAATAGCTGGTAGCTTTAAAACCAACCGACCGACTTTAAACACGTTCCCACGCACTCTCGATAAACAACCCCCTCAAAGACATCTATTCCCCTGATTCCCTTGGGTTCGACCGCTACTTACCAAGTACTACCCAGTAGTATAGTCGCAAGTAGTGGACTATTATAAATTTATTTGTACAAATCGCTTTGACGACGAGCGGTTCTGTCAAATTGGCGCCGTTGCCGGGGAATCAGCCATCGGATAGAGTTCTTTGAATCGTTACGCAACCATGTCTCGCGAAAAAAGTCACCATGACTACCGGGACAACGAAGAAATAAACCTGTACGACCAAAATGATGAGGTACCGTTTCCATTCGTCGACGATCCGGAACAACTCATCAGAAACAGAAGAGCTCGTGACAGGGAAGCAGTCAGAAGAAACCAAGAATTACCCGAGGACCGAAATGCAGCTGGTCCAGTACAACCTCCTATCCATCCCCCACGACCACAACCTCAACCTCGATACATGCTAAGAAGAGAACCCGCCTTCGACGACTACTACGGAGATAACTACTACCGTGAACCAACGATGGGCGAGTTAAACGCCCCTAATTTCGAGACACAGCCGTGGTGCATCTATGAGAGCCCTGAATTAGAAAATATAACCATCAACACATCAGTGGCACACAGCCTGCCAAATTTCTCAGGATCTCAAGGAGAATCTGCCGCAACTCACCTTCAACGCCTACATGGCATTTGCCAGAATCTAAAGCCCAACCGGGTGAATATGGACGACTTCAAGTTAAAAGCGTTCTATTTTTCCCTCACTGACTCGGCAAGTGACTGGTTCCTTTCATTGCCTTCCGGAAGCATTAGAACATGGGTTCAGATGCAGAAGAAATTCTTAGACAAATACTATCCGGCTGGAAGAGCAATGCAAGTAAGGAAGCAACTACAGGAAATCAAACAAGGTCCAAATAAAACCATGTACGATTACATGGAAAAATTCAATCACCTAGAAAGGAGCTTCTGTACCCTTGGACTGCCCGAGAAACTCGTCATCGAGTACCTCATTGATGGATTAAGACCATTAGACAAAATGCTCTTGGATGCCTCAGCGGGAGGATCTATGATGAATCTATCATTGAGTGGCATCAGGAATCTCATCGCCAACGTTGCTGAAAATGCCCGATTTAGAGAAGAGACCACTCGCCAAGATGAATTCTCTCGATCAAAAAGGGTAGCACAAACCGAGGCATCAGTAAACTCCATAACTGAAGAGATGAAACAGTTAAAGGAGATGATGATTGAGATCATACGTAGACAGCCAGTTACGGTAAAACCTTGCGAGTTCTGTGGTTCTACGGACCACAAAACGGACGCATGCCCAACATTAATAGAAGAAGAACCGGCTGATGTGAATGCAGTGGGAGGATATCAAGGATACAACAACGTCAGAGCTGGACAAAATAGACAGTACGGTCAAACGTCCAACCCAGGCTGGCGTAACAACAACAGCTATCCTCAGAAGGAGACACAACCAGCTGTCCCTCAACTAGCACAGTCATTCTACCAACCTCCCCACCGACAATATAACCAGAACGCTCCGTTGGCAGGTCAATATCAGCAAAAAGGACCAAATCAGCACCAAGCCAGCCCGAGCAATCAGCAGGAACCAAGCAAGTCGCTCAATGACACGATGAAGGAGCTCGCGGGAAGCGTTAATCAATTAGGAACTTCGCTACACCAGTACCAGGCAAAAACTGACGGGGCAATTTCAGAATTGACCAAACAAATGTCCCAGCTCGCCACCGCCATGTCAACACTAACTACTGAACCTAGCAGACTCCCTTCACAGACTGTCCAAAATCCAAAGGCGAACATAAGCATGATAAGGAGGTCAAACATGAAGGCTACGCTAGGAGAAGTAGCACTGTCCCCAACCTACAGACTTACGAACAATCACTTCAACCGTAGGCGTCGACCTGATTGGAATCCAGAAGAAGACCGACCCAAGGATGGCAAAACATGGGTTACACATGCTGACAATGGACGATACGCGTTCACTGTTTGCATAACACCACCGCCAATCACACACTTTGACATACCAGCATCTGGTTGGGACTCCCCAACTAATACTTGTGCTTATAGCCCGACAAAAGAAAGAGCCCTCAGTGCAGATCATGAGCCACAACCGGAAAGAAATAAAGACCCGGGGGCCTTTACAATCACCTGCGGTATTGGTGAAACCCAGATCCACAAATGCTTAGTCGATCTTGGGGCTGCTGTCAACGCCATGCCTTCCTCCTTGTATTACTTACTAGGGCTTGGTCCATTGAAACCACCCCGGTCGAACATCGAGTTAGGAGATAAATCATGCATCCGCCCGGTTGGAGAACTGGAAGATGTAATACTCTATGTGGGAGAACTCGTCGTTGCTGCAGATTTCTATGTAATACCAACAGAAGAGACATGCGAAGACGACCCACCAACAATAATATTGGGACGACCATTCCTCTTCGCCACTAAAGCAAGAATCGATGTGGGCAAGGGCTCATTATCACTTAAGTTCGGCGGTAAAATTGCACACTTCTACATTAATCAGAGCCGCCCGGACATAAAGAAACTGCCTGACATAACACCTATCTCAGATCACTGTGCACAGTTTTCTGACCTGTCATTAGGGACCAAAAAAGTATCAAGGCCAGCAGCTATGGTCAAAGGTCTACCACCTCATCAGAGACATTGGAAGGAAAAAATCCCGAAACAAAGGAGTCTTGACCAAAACACAACATCCGGCAAGAAGTCAGGAAGAAACAACACAGGAATGGTGGCAAAGTTTGACCTCAGCCACCCATGGGACCCAAACCAGTAATCCACAACGAGGTATCGTCGAGCCAACGACGTTAAACAAGTGCACTGGTCGGGAGGTAACCCGACACTATCTTACTTTTCCGCACTTTAATTTCTGTCTTTTAAATTCAGTATTTAGTTTTAAGCCTGCATGACTTTTGAACTAAGGCACGCCTTCGTTCAAAAGTGGGGGGTGAGAACCACCTGTGTACATAAATAACATGCGGCTATTTTTCTTTTTTTAGTAATAGTACCTTTTTGAAAAAAAGAACTTAAGAATGTGAAAAAGATAAATCATAATTCATGCATTAACCTTGTGAAAATTCAACTGTTTAAAAACGTAGAATGTAACTTTACATTTGTCCTTTATGCAGAGATAACTAGGGATGTGGAGTTGACATAAACCGCCCTAGAAGGACTTGGGAAGCAATCAAAGGATCAGATCAAACTATATGGTTTTCGAAGTTAGTGGAGGCTGCACTTCGGGTTTTCAGTGAATAATTGAAGTCAACTCCGCCAAGAAGCATCTATGCAAAGGCGAGGATGGGAATCAGACCGTCCTCTCTCTAGTCAAAATAGCCGAGAAAATAGATGAGCGACCCTCATCTTGACCCGCGCAAAACGACAAAGACGAGAGGAGCGGGGAGGTATTTCCATAGGCTTGCGGGCGAAGATTGGACCTCCCAAAAAGGCTTGAGAAAATGGACTAGCAGTCACAAAAAGACGAAAAGCTCAATGAAGCAAATCAAAAGAGGCCAAAGGCCCAAAATTGTGAAAGTTTTAACCGAGCAAAAGTGAAGCACTCAAAAAAGTCAAATCAAAGGCCAAAGGCCAATTCACTACAAAAGCAGTCCCTCGCCAAAAAAGAAGAAAATCAAAAAGGCTCAACTCACTGAAACCCGAATCGAATCATGTGCTAGAGAAAGCTACAAGAAAACCATATAGTGCGAGACGATCCCGAGGCTGCAACCCAGGAACCTAAACAGGGCTATCTCCCGAGACATCCAATATAATTTGCATCTCAGCACGGAGGTACAAGTATTAAGTTTCTTCTATTTATTTACGCAGTTCAATTTGGTAATAAGTAAGCAATGCATGAATTAGGATAGATCGAGTACCACAGTCTAATTTTCATATTCCAAAGCCAGACTTAGAACTTACGCCCTTTAATAGCATTGTTCGGGACGAACAACTAAAAATGGGGGGTAATCTGATGGACCAAAGTTATACGAGTCAGAAACACAGTAAAACCCCCTTATTTAGACTGTTTGTCTATCTAACTTCTACGTATTAGTCCCGATATATTTCCACAGGGCATTTTAGAGACTGAAGTGAAAACATGCTAAGGAGAGGATTTTAAGCTGAAAAGATAACAAGAGTCAATCCAAGGTCAAGATCATATGCCGACTGAAGAGATATCAAGGATCCTGACGTCGAATTGACCAGAACAAATTAATCAGAGGAATCAGGAGTGGAGTCAAGACAGCCCGGGGAAGAAACACATTGACAGTTTTGTGAAAAGACTGCACAAAACTGTACAAAATCACACATTGGGCAAAGATGACCGGCCACCATTCAAGGAGGTGGGCAAGGGAGGAGCTCCTCCCCCTTGGGTGACCGGCAACCGGCGGCGCCACCCTCCTCCACCAAAAGCCGCCGGCTCCTCCTCCTTGCGCCACTTGTCTCCTCCACAAGCTCCTCCTTCTCCTCCCTTGGATCAAAAGACATGTGCTTCCATCTCATCCATCCATTTCTCCTCACTTTGGCTATAAATACCAAGCCAAACCTCATTTGTAAAACACACCAAAATCTCAATTCACTTCTCTCTCTAGAAGTTGTAATACTTGTAAGTTGTAATCTTGCTTTGGAAATAAAGGATAGCTCCCTTGGCGCTTCAACGGTTGTAAGTATCTCTTAGTATTTATTTATTTAACTGTTGTCTTTAATTCCTTAGTATAATGTTTAGCGCGATGAATAGTAGCTAAACTCGTAGTTCGGTCTAAGGGGCGCACTTGTATTATAAATGTTTTAAGACTATTAACTTAGTGTCTAGTCTAAGTATTCAAAACTTATTCTATGTGCCATATATTTAGTCAGAACATCCAAGGTAGAGTGGATGCTTGGAATGGCAAAACTCTACAGCGGGGTTCGTAAACTTGTACGGATAAGTGGATGCTTGGAATGGCAAAGCTTATCTGAGAAGTTTGACTCATCTTAAACACCATTTGGTTGATCGGGAATGATTGATCAAATGGATGCACATAGGCTAATATAACCGGGAATGGAGTATTAGTCTAAATAGAATAAGTGTTCTACGTCCTTGGAATAGGCTAGACAGTGTACGCAAATCGAGTGCTTGGAATGGCCTTGATACACCGTTTGAATACTTAGGAGAGTCACTAAAGGTCAATGATAAACAGGATATAATACAAGTCCCCTGAAACCGAATATTTCTCTTTAATTATAATCTGTAATTTACTTTCCAGTATTAAAATCAACCAACCAACCAATCAATCAATCAATCAAAATAGCTGGTAGCTTTAAAACCAACCGACCGACTTTAAACACGTTCCCACGCACTCTCGATAAACAACCCCCTCAAAGACATCTATTCCCCTGATTCCCTTGGGTTCGACCCCTACTTACCAAGTACTACCCAGTAGTATAGTCGCAAGTAGTGGACTATTATAAATTTATTTGTACAAATCGCTTTGACGACGAGCGGTTCTGTCAAACCCCTCACAACATTACTACACATTTCCATGTGAAAAACTCACACTAGGATATGAGAAATATTCTCATTGTAAATAGTAAACTAGAGAGAAGGGAGAGCTTCTTATTTTTGGATGATTTTCCAATGCCATCTTCTTCTCCTTGTATAGCATAAGCAAGCAATGGGTATTGTTGACAAGATCCATATTTCATGGAGAGTAGGTTGCAATAATCAAACAACTTGACATCATCCAATTGTTATTGTTAACACTTGTTGGATACTTTGCTGTAAAGACAAGTAGTGACACCTAAGTACAATCTTATCGTTGCCGGGATATCGTGCTTAGGAGAACTAGAAGTCTATTACCTTTGCCGAGTAGATTGTGATGTATCACCTTTGCCGGGATACTTAAGATTATTATCTTTATCTGAATAACTACTCTTATAAACGTGAAATATGATTATTAGCTATTAATGATGAAAATGTCACAAGAGAAAACCATAAGCTGAATGTTCTCTCTAAGAAGAAAACTCTTCTTCGTATTTTCGCGTGGTCTCAAAAATCACTTACAACCCCCTTTTTCAATTGTTTATAGATATCTACAAAAGTAACACATATCACCTTGGCATTTTGGGCAAAATATCTGCCTATATCACTTTTACATATGAATCTTTGAAGGAGATTTCAAACTCCCAAGCTGCACTGCCTATTGAGTTCTACCGAATCAATTTGTATTACATATGAATCTTTTAAGGAGATTTAAAACTCCCAAAACTACTCCCCCTTATTGCCACAAAGTGACAAGGATGGTAATCGGTAGTACAAATGCTTAACAATAGAAGTTCAATAGACAAAATATCAAAATAAAGTGTGCTCAACATAAAGAGTAGTTAGAATAGTCACCAACAAATCAGTTCTCGGACTCAGCATCCTTGTCGTCCTTGTACTCCGAGTATATCCAGGTCACAAGCATCATCGTAATCTTCTTTCGACAGACAGCCACGTGGAAGGCCATTTGATTAGTGCTTGCGAGCTCCTCCTCCAGATAGGCTATCATCTTGAGCCTCATGGCTTCTAGCACATTCACAGTTGTACGATTTGCGTGCATAGGGAGATACGAAACTGCTTTTCCATGACCCACTGAAATATCTTCGGCAACATCAAGAACATGTTTCCCTTTGAAGAGTTTGTTGTCCGTTCCAAACACCGTTGGAGCATCTAATATCACATCTTGACTTGATCTGATGTAGGGATGTAGAGCCATGATCAGTTCATATATGAGTGATGGAGACCCAATCGGATGGTTCACCTTGTCGAGGTAGCATGTGCAGCCATATGTTCAAAGATTATCTTTCTCAGATCGCACTTATGCTTACATCCGATGGCATAGATGAGACGTCCTTGTTCCTTGCTAACTGTTATTTTGTGACTTGTTGAGATCCAATTTCTTATTCCAATGTGGTATAGACATCCAAACTTTGTGGTTAACTCAAACGCCTGGACCGTGGTATCCTTCCAATCATTCCTCATGTCACCAGTTAACACAGCAGCTACCTTGTCCAAGTCCACAACCTCCTGGGCTTCTTCTTCTGACTGGCTTATTCCATAGTAATCATTTATGATCCTTAGAGTTATGGATACAGTCCTTCCCCTTATCCTAACTCTCCCATACTCAGGGTCACCAATCTTTCCGAATCTTTTTGGTAAGTTCGTTATAGCTTCTTGTACCACTTGTTCCACGTATGGTTTCACCAAGGTTACTGAGTTGAACATATCAACCTCCTTCAGTAGGCTCACAATCTCCTTTACTGAATACTTGTCAGCTTCCAAAAACTTTTCGGGCACAAGCTTTCTCCTTTGAACTAAATCCCATTTTTCTGCGTGTTTATAAGAGTTAAACCAAACTCCTCCAACAACCATGCTTTTGGCAACCTGAACCCTCTTTCCTTTCCTGTCAACTTTGGCTCTCCCAACAATGATGTTGGACTTAAACTTCTTATCAGTAACATAATTCTGAGCAATTTCTTGTTTGACACCTTGTACAGGTTCAACAACTTTCCTCTTCCTCCTGGGAGTGACAGTGTGTTCCTCTGTATTGGGCTCAGTCTATTTTTCAACAACGTTCTTCTTCTTCTTTGCCAGTGCCTTCGTGTTATCAGCAAGTTCAACATGAACTGGTAATTCCTCTTGGACATTCTCCATTGGTTCAGTAATTTCTTCATCTTCAACATCCTTAGTAGATTTTTCTGGTTAATTTACTTCTGTTTCTGCATTACCACCAGCCGGATACATGTCCTCCCTCATCCACATATCGATCCACTACCTCAAACAGCTTTTCTATAGAATCATCATTGTTGCCTGAATTATTTTGAGATACCTCATCAGCTTCATCATCATCCAGACCAACTTCTTATTCCTCAATCTCCACAGAATCTGCCTTCTCATCAGCAACAATTTCCTCCTCTTGATCACCGGACTGTGACTCTTCAACATCCACAGAAACCTCAACTTGTTCCTCAGGATCTGATTCATCTATAGCAGATTCCCCAACTTTCTATTCGGTAGTCCTCGTTACTTTGTTCAGGCTCAGACTCGGATTCCTTGTTTGCTTTAACCTCGTCTTGAGCACCAACTGTTCCTTTCTCTGAAGCATCCTTCTGAGTCTCACCACTAGGTACTTCACCACACTTCTTAACAGACACCACTAGGTACTTCACCACAAGTCTTCTTCCGATTTAGACACAATCACTTTGCATCTGATAACTCAAAATTTCTTCCTTTAATGGTGTCTTCTTCTGAGCAACCATATTGACTCTGGTTTCCTTAGGTTTTGGGGTAATCACTGTACCAATAGTTGAATGACTCTCCCCCTTAACTAAAGCCATTACCTTCTGCTATTCTATCATTATCTTTGATCGTTCAACAGATACAGTAGGTACTCTAGGGCTAGGCACAATAATAGATTTAGAAGTTTTAGCGATTACCACTTGTATCGATTTTTTGACCATTCCTTTGTCCACGGCTGATTTTGAGATTGTAATCTTCTTTGCAGGGCTTGGAACTGGAATAGGTGTGTTATCCATTGCAGATTTATCAGTCGATACCTTCTTTCCCTCGTAGGGCTTGGAGCAATAATGAAATCTACTTCCCTCGCACATAGCCATGGTTAATCAAAAATGTCGTGAGCCTCTTGTACCATGCTCTGCGCGCCTGCTTGAGTCCATATAGAGCTTTATTCAGCCAGTACACATGGTCAGGATGGTGAGGATCTTCGAATTCCTTCGATTACACCACGTATACTTTTTCATTTAGCAACCCATTCAAGAAAGCACTCTTGACGTCCATCTGGAACAACTTGAACTTCAGATGGTAGGCAAGGGCCAGTACCAATCTTATAGGCTCCAATCGAGCAACTTGTGCAAAAGTCTCATCAAAATATACTCCTTCAATCTGCATATGGACTTGTACAACCAGCCTCGCCTTGTTTCTGGTGATGTTGCCTTGATCGTCAGACTTATTCTTAAAGATCCACTTTGTTCCAATGACATTCACACCATTAGGGTTTGGGAAAGATCCCATATATACATCATTTCGCTAGAATTCTCCAAGTTCATCTTGCAGGGCCATCACCCAGTATCCGTCGCCAATTGCTTCTTTGATATTCGTTGGCTCCACAGTCGATAAGAAGGATGAATGACCAACCAACTCTCGATAATTTACTTGTTTCCCACGGGTCCTTATGCCTTTAATGGGTTTGCCAATAACCTCCATGATAGGATGATTCTTCTCAATTTTTCGAGATGGTTGCAGGGCTCGTGCTGGAGTCACATGTGGTTCTGATTCAGGTTCACCTTCACTTCAGCCATCTTCTTTATTGAGTTGTTCAGGCCCTTTGTCTGACATATCCTTATGTACATCTGATTCTTGCGAGGATTATTGTTCAGGGAGAGCTACAACACTATCTTCATCATTACCTGAATCCGGGCTTGCTTCGTCAATGTCTTTCACCATCACATTAATAGATTCCATGATAGCTCCAGTTCGCTTGTTCTAGACTCGGTATGCTTGATACCCTCATCGCTCTTTGGATCTAGCTTATGTTGATACTCGCGTTCATTGAGAATGTAGCACTCACGGACAAATATATCGAAGTACTTCATTGTCGGCTTGTTTCCCATCCACAGCTCTTAGCATGTCTTCTCAGTGCATGTTCAAATCGTTACTCTATTAATGATGTAGCATGTCGTCTTAGAAGGAAATTTCTTCGCATGTAACATCACCCAAGAAATCTCTTGTATGGTCTGATTCTTTCTCATAACAACACAATTCTGCTATGGAGTGATAGGAGACGAGAACTGTTGTGTAATTCCTCGTTGACCACAGAACTTTGCAAGGTCATTGTTCTCGAATTCTCTTCCGTGATCACTCCTTATAGCCACTAGATGTTTGCCTCTATCTTCTCTTTCTCTCTCCAGTCGTATACACAATTGAACAAAGGCTTGAACAACATCTGACTTCTCACTCAGAAAATGTGTCCAAGTAAATCGAGAGTAGTCATCAGCAAATACTATTACATACCTCTTTCCTGAGTAACTCTTCACTTGCATAGGTCCATCAGGTCCATGGGTACTCCTGAGGCCTCTCTATGTTGATTTGAGTAGTTCATTTATAGGTGACTTTGGTCTGCTTTCCAATCTGTCATTTTTCGCAAACTATGTTCAGATAGCCTTGTACTTTAGGTACACCACGCACTAACCCATCAGTTGCAATCTTCTTTAACGTTCTCAGAGTCAAGTTTCCCATCCGCTTGTGCCAAAGGTTCATCTCTTCTGTTTTACTCAGCAGACAGGTTGTCTCAGTAGTTGGTCAACCAAGGTTCAGTAGATAGTAGTTGTTTGATTATCTTCTTCCAGTCAACACCGTTCACAATCCTTGTTTAGCACTATACACGCATCCTGAGTCTGGCAAACCTTGAACATTCGTTATTCCCTTTCCTAGCACTTTCCCTTTCACCGCATCTCCAAAAGTCACAGACTTTCCATTGAATTCCTCCATGTTAGTCAGGAAGTTTGGATCTCTAGTCATGTGTCTTGAGCAGCCATTGTCATAGTACCAACGTTCCTTCTTCAGATGACTGGTAGAGCTGAATGCTACAAAGCATACATCTTCCTTCTGTTTGGCTCTCAAAACTTATTTTGTCTGTTTTACAGGCCTCTGCTTCTTGATATAGTTTGTGAAGTCCCGACACCTTGGCTTGATCTGTCCAACCTGATTACAGAAGTAGCAAGTTTTCCTATCTTCTCCAGCATTCTGTCTTGGTCTTCATTGTGGGGAACGAAAGACGAACTCCTTATAAGTAGGATGTTCAGCCTTGACAGACGTCGTTTTCCCTGAACCGCTTCCTCCAGTGAATCCAAGATCTTTTTGACCTAGGGTGACGGTCTCTTTATGAGTAGGATATTCAGCTTTGACAAACTCTGTTTTCCTTAAACAGTTTCCTACAGTGAATCCAAGACCTTTTTACCTTCACCAACTCTATGGGACTTCAAAATATCATCAAGATTTTTTGAACCAGAGTTGAGCATCTTAACATACTTCTTGAGATTATTTAGTTCTTCCACGGTTTCACCATAACCAGAAGTGTCCATGCCATACTTGTAATTCATCTATGACTTCAAGTAGACGCACCTCTTTTCTGGTCAGAATGGCATTAGCTTTCTTCAATTCCTCCGTTGCTTTAGCATGTTCATCCTTGTCTTTCTGTATCTGGATCTTTAATGTCGAGATTACTGCTAAGAGTTCCACTTTTTGTTCAACCAGCTCAACTTTCTCATCTCTGGATTTCTTCATCTGGAGGTTCAGATCAGCGATTGTCTCCTGATGTTCCACATTCTGTTTGATCAAAATAGCAGCTTCCGCCCACAGCTTCTCCTTCTCCTCCTTTAGATTGGTCAAATTGCAGCTAGGCTTCTTGTTTAAGTTAATCTTTTTCCGTCCACTTGTTGAACAACTCTTTGAAGTTTTCAGCTTTGCATTCATCTGTAATTTCTTCATCATCATTACAGCTCGAGTACTCAGTGGGGTGTTGAGACGAGGGTTTAAAACCATCCCCTTCAGCATCTTCTCCTTCTTGACCAATGATACTCGGAAGTGCTACGAAGTTATTCCACTCATCCTCCTGCTTATCATCATTAGACTCACCGTCGCTCCAATTGACGGCAAGCGCCTTCTTCTTCTTAAGAGTGTTTGTACATTCAGCTTGGATATGTCCAAAACCTTCGAATTCTATGCATTGGATTCCTTTAGACTTCTCGCCCTTGCTTTCTTGGCTATTGTCTCCAGATTTGTTCTTCTTCTGAAATTTCCTTCCTTTTGATTCTGGAATTTCGATTTTGAAGACTGTCATTGATCTCATCCTTTCTTGTTACGTCTTTCATGAATCTCCCAAAATTCTAGGCCAACATAGCCAATTGTTCAGACATGTCTTCCCTGTTTTCCAGAACATCAGTCACTTTAGACGTCAGACCACTCCTGACTTTCTTGTCATGAACATCCTCTTGCAGTTTCATCATAGACATCTGCAGGGATCCCATGAGCTCATCCAGCCTCATCGTTTTCACATTCTTAGCTTCCTTATTGGCAATTGCTTTCATAGCAAATCGTTGAGGCAATGATCTCAGCTCCTTTCTTACCAGTCTTTCTTCGCTGATTGGTTCTCTGAGCGTATAAGATTCATTAGAGATGTCTAGAATTCTTGCGTTGAAGTCAGGAAAGGTCTCATCTTCCTTCATCTTCAATTTTGCAAATGTTAAATCAGCTCCATTCTAGAAATTTTAACTTTATCCGTACCTTCATGAACCATCTGTAGTATGTCACAAACACTCTTTGCAATCTGACTTTAGAACTCATTTTGAAGGCCTTTAAAACAACTGCCGAGAATATCGCATTCATTATTTTGGCGTTTCCAACTACAGCTTTCTACTATTCCTCTATCCACTTGTCTCCTTCGGTTGGCACAGCTTTATCATTAGCTCCAGTTGTCATAGGGTGTGTCCGACCCTTTTCAATAGCTCTCCAAGCTCGATCATCCAGTGATTTCAGAAACGACTACATTCTCACCCTCTAGTAGCCATAGTTCGTTCCTTCCAGCAACGGGGGTCGCCTGATGTTCGGCCATTCCTTCGGATTCATCTCGAACAACCTTCGGATGACACTCTGTGCATCGAGTGATCTACTCTGATACCAATTGAAATTGTGATAGCCCAAAATTTAAAATGAATTTAATTCGATTAAATTGAGAAAAGAAAAGAAAAATGTAGATATAAAGAATTTATATTTAGGATATACCCATCAAATTTAAAGAAGAAAATAAATGTTGGCTTTGGGAGATGGATAGTCAAAGATGTATTAATTCGGAATGTGAATTCGGAGTTACAATAAGAAGAAATAAACAAATAAATTAATGCTTTGACTTAGGGAGGTGGAAATAATTGGCGTTGCTTCATCTTATAGGATTTCATCCATTCATACAATAAGAAGAAATGAAAAAAAAATATAAGTGGAGTTAGAATGTTACATTTCATCATTCAAAGAGGAATAATCTGATTGTCAAACTTGGGGAATTAGTAACTAGAGGAGCGACAGTGCCTGTGGATATTTGGGGGATTTCACCCCGCCTAGGTATGCATTCACTCTTGTTCATGTGTGTTGAAAATCAGATCTGCCAACTCATTTTCATGTGGTTGTAACTTCCGTTCTTGTTATTTGAATTGGGTTGTTCCAAGTTCCATCATGTCCTAGTCGGAAAGAGGTTTCCAACAGTATATGATTCGTAATTTGATTTCATTTGTGCTGGTCAGAAACTGATTTTTAAGTTGAATGTAAGGAAATGATGTGAAACTCCAGACACACCTGACGACTGATTTTGAATTCGTAGTAACTTCTGTTTTAGTTATTCAAATGAAGTGTTTCTTGATTTGCTGTTATTCTACTCGAAATAAGCTTTCCGGTCATATAAAATTCGTATTATGATTTAACCCGAGCTGATCTGAAATTAATTTTTAAAGTTGAGTATTGAAAACTGTTTTCTGATTCTGGGCAGTTCTGTCGACCGATTTCCAAACGCAAATAAAATCTGTTTCTGTTATGCGAATTGACTGTTTCCAAATTGTATGCTGTTCTAGACAAAAAGATCTTTCCAACCGTATATGACTCGTAATTTGATTCAATCTGAGCTGTTCTGAAATTGGTTTCAAAGTTGAGTTTCGAAAACATGTTGTAAAAATCTGGGCAGATCTGTCGAACAATTTTCAAACTCAAATATCTTCTGTTTTACTTATTCGATTTAAGTGTTTTCTGATTCTTTGATTATCTACATGAAGCAAGCTTTTCAGCAGTATTTAACATAAATTGATTCTATCTGATTTGCTAGGAAATTGGATTGGAAGGGTTGCTAGGAATTTGGATTGGAAGTTGATGTTATATGTTGTTTTGTGATTGCGGTCAGTTCTGATGGGCTTGTTTTAAGGTTGACATAACTTGTGTTTTAAGTGTTCTAATTGGCTGTTTTAAAATCCCATGGTGTTGTACTCGAATAAATCTTTCTAACAATACATGGTATGTATTTTAATTCTCAGCGAGTAAACCAGAAAATAATTTTGAAGTCAAGAAATCGAATCTGAATTTTTGGACTCTAATGTTCTGATATTGGTGTGATAAAAACTTGAATGGTTGTGGCGTGATATTCAAAAGTGTGCTTTAGAATTCTGAGAGTTTAAGTTTGTTTCGCTTATGATGATTAGGTGATTCTTGACTTGGTTTCAGCGTAATATAAATTTTATTGGAGGTTATGTGATGCGGATTCGAGGTAAGTAATATGGACCTGTCTAGTTATTTTCAAAATCTTATTTTTATGGCATGCCTGCTATTCTTCAAAACTTGTTTTTCTAAATAAATTAGGATCATGAGTGCGACTTCTTCTGAAACTCATTCATCTCGGTAAGAGGATTTGTACTGTCTTGATATTTTACGACCCGGCATGTCTCGTTGTTCAACTTTACAATTTATCCGGTCTTGAAATTTTATTACTCATCCTGTCTCTTGATATCCTAACCGTTCATGGTACAAGTCCAATTTATCTGCACTCTTGAAGGCTCACAATCGGATCATGATTCCTGTTGCCCCGCCATAGGGCCAAGTATGGTATCTTGTTGCCCCGCTATAGGGCACAGTATAGCGCTCATGTTGCCCCGCCATAGGGCAAAGTATGGTATCCTGTTGCCTAGTCGTAGGGCAAAATACGACGAGTGTCCCGGGACCCACTTTTGCATGACTGATTGTGTAGCCAGCCTGTCTGTTATAAGCCTGAACTCATTCTGCTTGGTCATACCTTTGATGTTACAAGTTTCAAAATATTTCCTGAACTCACTCGCTATTCTGGTACAATTGTTCGCTTTACCGCTTCTTTTCACTTATGTTAATACTGGTTTATTTAAAATGATTCTGGCACTTATGGTTCGGCTAGTTGGGTCTATGTTACTTACACGAGCCGTGGACTCATGTTTTCCATGTTTATGTTTTTCAGATATTGCTGGTTAACTGGGAAAAAGAGTGACAGGCACGCTAGTGAAGGATTCTTGTAATTACTTTTAGAAGACTTAAACGTTTTAAGTATTTGAATATCGGACTAGTTCACTGCGGTTTACGAGTTAAGAAGTTACATGAAATCCAAGTTATATTTTCTCGCATTTTTCTTTTAAATTTAATTTACGTGTATTGCCTAGAGGCTTCGTACGTTCCATCTGTGGTTTAGGGGACGTGCGGCCGATGTGACGCCGTTTTGGAGTTTATAATTTTTGCGGCGTTACAGAAATACTCACGTGCGTGCCGAGATGTTGTACTTGCTAGTTATGGAGCAATTTGCTAGACAACTTATGCATAACAAATAATGTGCAGAACGAATTAATGACATTCAACTTGATACCTAGTTCGACAACCGCCTACTCTAAGGTGAAAAGCAATTCACTATATTTAGTTTAGAGTACAGATGGACTTACGATTATAGACTCCTTCTTAATCGGCCTACTCTAACACTCGAGCGAACTTGCGATCTAGGCTCCCCTATACTAGAGATCCCTCTCTATTTTCACCTTGATCCTCTCCCAAAGATTAGTGCCTTCTCCTGAAGACAAACGCCCTCTTCCGAGTGCGGAGAAACCAAGTCGCAGTGCGTGCAACTTCAGTACATTCCACGGCCAGTCTGAACAGTTCTCACCACAGACTAACACCTAGCGCCTTACTCACGGAAATGATGAGTTTACGCCGATTAGGGGAGGCTTGGCTGAAGAAATATTACTGATGCTCGGGATTCAGAGGTAGCTTGGGAGCTGTTTGGGAGCTCCCGGGCTGGTGTATGTACCAAGAAAATGGAACACATGCGCTGAATTCTCATCTAACATGGCTAAAAGGATGGGATTGAAATGGAGCGATGGTGGTTCAAATCCAAGGAGCTTTAGTGAGGAGGCATTGCGGTTCGTCGAAATGCAAGACTCAGAGAACTCTTCATAGAATTGGTTGCGGTATCTTTGTGCTTCTCTAGTTCTCTTGTTTATATTGGTTGCGGCATCTTTGGTTTGCTTAATTTAAATTCCTAAATTTATTTTTAGGTCTTTCATGTACCCATGTACTCCATATATAAAGGGATTGTTTTAAAGAAATGTGACATTAATGAAAATATTACAACTCCTCTCGATACATTTCTCTCTTCATACATGTTCATGTTCTTATCACTTTGAATTTCTCCACCATATTCACAGCATACAAATCTCATCCTCTCTCCCTACATCTCTTACCATCCACAAATCTAAATATTTTTACAACATGTTATCAGCACGATTTCTCTACGAAATCCAAGGTAGGGATACACGATCTCATATCTAGCCTGATGGCTAGTTTCTTCTGGAATCCGAAAGACGAGAAGAGGCGGCATTGGATCCGATGGGACGATGTTTGCAGGCCCAAAGATGTGGGCGGTCTGGGCATCCAATCCCTAGACGAAGTGAAACAAGCGCTCCAGAATAAGCTTGCATGGCGTTGCATGGAGTCCACGGCCCTTTGGGGCAGATACATCTGTGCCAGATACAAACACATTGATCGAGGGTCGCATGTGTGGACTGCGTTGAACAAGCTCCTCC
Organism: Rhodiola kirilowii; assembly: GCA_033675215.1. NCBI lineage: Eukaryota > Viridiplantae > Streptophyta > Magnoliopsida > Saxifragales > Crassulaceae > Rhodiola > Rhodiola kirilowii. The sequence goes on from CM066193.1 coordinate 28,012,415, forward strand.
CTAACTTAAAGTCTCAAGCTTCATGGATCGTAGGTCAGAGTGAAATCACGCTGCTCGACTTCTGCTGGACGAACAAAACCGTCCCCCCTGACGACCTAAAATGGACAAAGCTTCAGGACATCCTCTCAGACCCCCCTATCCTTAGGGAGATCCTAAATAACCTCCCCCCTCATGGTCGTGTGGCCCTCGAGCATGCTACCCTCAATAATGAACCTGACCGGCTCTGCTTGGCTCGCAGCGTGGATGGCTGTTTTTTGGCCAAAGCATATAGGCGCTGCATCGGCTCCCCGACTGCCCACTACAAGACCTTATCAAAGATTTGGCACTCGTGGCTACCTCCTCGCCTCAGCGTCTTCATTTGGCGCCTGCACCGTAGTGCGCCGTCTACCGATGACAACATTCAGAAATGCGGCATCCCCCTGGCGTCCAAATGTCGTTGCTGCTCCTCCCCTGGCACAGAAACCCTGCATCACCTCTTCATCAACAGCGATTTGGCCCATAAAATTTGGTCTATGGGTGAAAAGATCTTTGGCATCCGGCCCCCTCTCACGCTCCACATGATGTGGTTTACTTGGATCCAGAACTGTAACATCCATACTGACCTTGAAGGGGTGCGCATCCTATGGGTGTGCATTAACCTTTGGGAAGTGTGGAAGAATAGAAATCACGTGATGCATGACACGGGTACGTACGCAATCACTGCCAACATTACGTCTTGGATTCACCGCGCCGCTCCTATCATCAAGCTCCCTCACTCGGGCAATTTCCACGATGCCCTGTCCCTCAGGGTGCTCCAGCTTCGTCCGCCATATAATCCTCATCCTAGATTGAACCACTGGCCCCCCACCCAGACGGCCTCACCCTCAACATTGCATGGAAACAGTCTTTTGATGGGCTCCTGGGAGCTTTTGTCCTCCGTAATCACGCCGGCAGCGTTCTCTGGCTCCAATGCAACTTCGTCAGCGACATCAAAGTCAGCCTCCGTGACACTATTACCTCCCTCCGGACCAACCAACAGCCCCCATCAGGCATTCAAAGTTGTCACCAAGACCTCCTTCTCATGTCTCATCAACCGGAGATCCGACACCTTCTGCGAGACATAGCCATCCATCGCATTTGTGCATCCTCTAACTCAGTTGTCCTTGCCCTGATTGCCAACCATCAGCCTTACCAGCCATCCCTGCTCCCGATTCAAGTGCGTCAGGCCATTCGAGGGAATCGCCTTCGCCTCCCTTCCCCCTGTGAGAGCTGCCACACCTGCAATTCCATCACCCCTCATGGTTTTGGCTTTCTCTAGTAGTCCTTTTTTTGCGTCCTTGTAGGCCTTGTGCCGTTGTCAGTCCCTTTTCACGGCCCTTTTAGTCCTGCCTGTTCAGCGCTTTTAAGGGTGTAGGTTTCGCCCTCCTCTGGCGCTTGAGGGCCTCCTTGTATTCGCCCTGATTCAGGCTTTTTGGATCCCTATCAATAAAGTTGTTGGCACCGCCCAAATAAAAAAAAGGGATACACGATCTTCTCTTCTTCCTCCCTTTTCTCATTGTGATACGATGATGGCAACATAGTGTCCTTTGTGGAGAAATCTCAAAATCTTATAGCATTTGAAAAAATCAATTCCTTTTATGCTTTTGTTTATAACGTGTATATTCCATCTAGTCATGTTCTTTTAAATCATTCGCATGCCTAATTTTATATGTACAAAAAATGATTCTATCTTATGTTCAAAACATGTTTATTTTCATTTTCTATGTCATGTTGAATTTTACATGTGGCTAAAGTTTTAGTTCATGGTTTCATTTCATTTTATTACTTGAAATCAATTCATATTATATTTATCATATATTACTATGCAATGTCAATCTTATGAAGCTTGAGTTCAATATTCTTGAGCGTGTCAATGATTATTGATAAGTCGAAGTTTTGGCCTTAGTCTTCGCCATATTTTATTAAAGCGTTGATTCGTTTCCGATGTTTTTTTGATGTCATTTGACCGCTGCCTTTCACATTTCAGGTACAAAATGATACACATTTGAATTCAAGACCTCAATATCAAGATCGCATAAAAAATTGAAGTTTCAGCGCAAAACAAGGAGTTTCGGGGCAAAATAGGGCAGATTGACCTTTCCGAATTATTGTGCATTCCCAGGACGCATACAGTGTCCAAATTGGTTAATATATCACTTGTTGGAAAGCTAACACAAAGGGGTACAACTCTCCAGTTTAGGCCAAGACCAAATTCGGAGACTAAGATATTGAAAAGCCCCCGTAAGTTAGACCGGTTTAGATTCCAGCCGACCGGTTGGGCACCTCCATTGTCAAGAATTGCACTCCGCCACTCCCAACCGACCGACTCAAGTCTCAGTCGACCGGTTGGGCCCAAAACATAGAAATTTCAGCTTCGAATCTATAAATAGAAAGGGTGGTGTTTGACCTATGGGGGGTGGTTTTTGACCAATGGGGGTGCTTTTTAGAGAGAAAAAGTGTGAGAAAAAGGCAAAGGAAGGCTCACCATCATCAAAGGATTGCGTTGGGTAGAAGAGAGAAGATCAAGGAAGGAATCTAGAGCTTGCTCAACATCTCCAACTTGGGTTTTCTCTACTCATCTTTTCTCCCACTTATTGCTTTGTATTGAAAACTTGTATCAAGATGATAAGTGAGTAGTTCTTGTGTTTTGAGGGTTCTACAACCCTCCTTGGCACTCTATGATCACAAATATACATTGGAATACATGTGGATGATTGTTGATTTCATTTTTTCTTGTGTTATGAAATGCTATGTTGTAAGGTGTTTGATAAAATGCCAAAGTGACATCTTAAACTAGAACTTGAACATATGACTTGAAAGAGCAAGGGAATAGTTTTAATATGGAGAAAATGATCCATATCTTAATCACGATGGTGAACCCTAGGATATGGATGCTTGACTATGATTAAATGTTTGATTCATTGGATTTGGTCATTAAGCAAACCATCAATTAATCCCCACGAATTGTATTAAATTCATGTTCACTAAGCTCTTCATATATGACATGTAACTAAGTGTTTGATGAATGCCTAAGTAACATGTTGATCTTAAGACTTGACCTAAGTATCGATGGACCTTAGGGAAGGTTTGGATGTATTGAATATGGTCATTTCTATGGAATTGAAGTGAACTAGTACTCTATGCCTATATCATTTATCACCGTGGGAGATGTTCCAAGGATGATAAAGGCCATAGAGTGAACCAACAATCTCGATGGAGAGAGGATTCTAGTCAAGAAGGCTTGACTAATAATAGATTCATATGAAAATTGGTGTACCTTAGTCTAAGCTAGGTTCTGAACTATTTGACACCATGAAATGCTTAATTCTTATATACGTGATCATTAGGGATATGCCAGGGAGGGGAGTAACCACTCAAACTCATTTTATCCATCTTTTATCTCTAATTACTTGCCATATAGGATTTAGACACACACCTTCATCATTTTATATTAGAATAGCCGAATGGAAATACAATCTTATATAGTGCATGTGCTTGGCTTGCTCCTTTGGGAAAAGCCAATATAGTGTTACCTAATGGTACACAAATTATCCTAGATTAGGCAATGTTCCCAGCAGATCAAAACAAAACCAATTGAGTTTTAAAGATATACGCCGAAATGGCTATCATGTACAGATGACAAATGAAAATAATGTTGAATATTTATATATCACGTCTATAGTCTCAGGAAAGAAAAAATGATGGAAAAACTTCCATCATATATTTCTGGATTATATTATACTTTCATAAATCCAGGTTAATCATATGTGGTGATAAACCAAAATTCCATAGACCTAAAAACTTTTCTAGTATGCCATGATCTATTAGGCCATCCAGGGTCAATAGTGATGCAAAGAATCATTGAAAATTCACATGGACATTCATTAAAAAGTACAAATATTCTCTTGTCCAAAAATCTCTTATGTGTTGCTTATTTTCAAGGAAAATTAACCACAAGACCATCTTCAGTTAAAGATGTGACTAAATATCCAACATTTTTAGAATAGATTCAAGGAGATACATATGGACCTAATATCCTATCGAGTGGACCATTTCATTACCTTATGGTACTCATTGATGCATCAATTCGTTGGTCGTATGTTTGTTTATTGTCCACTCATAATATGGCATTGCAAAACTGCTTGCTCAAATTATTCGATTAAGAGCACACTTTCCAAATAATACAATTAAGAAACTCTGTATGGATAATGCGAGAGAATTTACATCACAATCTTTTAATGACGATTGTATGTCAAGTGGAATTATAATCGAACAACTGGTTGCTCATGTTCATACTCAAAATAGTCTAGCATAATCTTTTATCAATAGACTAAAATTGGTAGCTAGATCATTAGTTATGTGATCAAAATTGCCAAGTTCTGCTTGGGAACATGCAATTTTGCATGCTGTATCACTAATTCGTATAAGACTATCTCTCATTTAAGAGTTTTTGGGTATGTAGTTTATGTTCCAATATCTCCGCCCAAGGTACTAAAATGGGACCCCAACGAAGATTGTGGATTTACGTGGGATTTGAATCTCCATTAATTATTAAATGTTTGGAACATATGTTAGGTGACATATTTAAGGCACGATTTGGCAATTATCAGTTTGATGAGACAAATTGCTCTGCATTAGGGAGCGATAAAATAATGTCAGAAAAAAGACAAGAGATATCTTGGAATGCAGAGTCATTGTGTCAATGATCCTCATACAAATCAATGTGAACTAGAAGTTCAAAAGATTATCCACTTGTAAACGGTCGCAAATACATTGTCAGATGCATTTACAAATGTTAAGACAGTGACAAAGTCACATATACCAGTTGTCAATGCTCCTCGCAAAGTAAATCTTCCTGATGAAGATATTGGAAATAAACTAGAAAGTGAGTCTAAAACATGACAGAAGCGTGGTAGACCAATTTGGTCCAAGAATAAACGTCTTAGAAAAAGAAAGGCTCAAGATCACTGTATTAATGCATCAACAACTATTCCAAAAGAAATAGATGTGATACATGAAGAGTCATCTTCAAAAGATAATGAGATACGTGAAAATAATGATAATGAAGAAATTTCGATCAATTATGTCATTTCACGGAAAAGGTGGAATAGAAACGAAATCATAGTGGATAATATTGTTAGTTTTATGGCATGTAGTTTGGCAAAACTTAGTGTAGTTGTTCAAGCTGTTGTTCAAGACTGGAAGAGACAACTGTTCTGGAACAAGTTGAAGCAGACGGAAGGTTTCCAAATTCAGATTTGGAAACACAGTCGACCGTTGGAGATCAAGGCGGTTGCACATCAGTGGACAGAAGTTGGAAGTTTCCAAATTTAGATTTGGAAACTTGTCTCAGCCGACCTAGCACAACTCTGACGCAGCAGTGAATATCCGGGAACGGATTTGGCAAGTCGGTGCTAAGCTTGATATCAAAGTTATCAACAAGTCGGTTGAGAGATTGATGAAGTTTCCTATTACAGATTAGGAAACTTGTTCCAGCCGATGTGGCACAAGTTAGACACAGCAGCAGTTTCCTAAAACAGATTAGGACGTTGAAGATATGTTGCAAGTCGGTTGAGAGATTGCTTGCGCTTGAAGTTAACTTAGCAAAGAAGATAATCAAAGGTTTCTTAAACAGAGTTGAAGATATTTGAAGGATTATCTACAAGAAGATATGCGCAAGAATTTAGGAAAGATTTCCTAAAAGATTAGGAAAGGTTTCCTAAAGATATAGGCGGTTCCGATTAGGAATCCTATTCGATTTAGGGTTTCTACCGCCCTATATAAACAAAGCTGAGGTTCACAATTCTGCATCGATCATTAAGCAAAACGCAGATACACACTCAGAGAGGAGAGAGATCGATCGGCCTTGAGTTCATCATTCCGGTGAACCCATGGCGGTGCTGTCCAGTTGTTCCAGGTTGCTGTTTCAGACTGGCGGTTGAACGAATTGCAAAATTCAGCACTGTTGGAGAAAGTATTCACGCTGATATTCATAGAAGGGTTGGAGGAGGTCATCGGTGTTAAGTTCATTATTCTGGTGAACTGTAACACGCACGGATTCAGTCTGTTCTGGTGCTCGGCAGACTGGTCGTAGAACAACTTGACAATACACGCACTGTTGCTGTTACTGCGCATTCGGGAGAAGGCGCTGGTTCTCACGGAGAATCATATTGGTGGATACGGAGCGGGAGCAAAGATCTAGTGGGAGACCTAGAGTGCAATTGCTAGAGTGTCCGAGGCTCAGGTAGTTTAAGAGGGATTCTGTAAACGGTAATTCCTGTACTCGCAATACTCAACATTAGTGAATTGCTATCCACTGGGCTGAGTCAGCCCCCCAGACGTAGGCTCGTTAACGCCGAACTGGGTAACAACTTTGTGTGTCGTTTATTTTCTGCACTGCATTTATTATTTACATAAGTTGTTCTAGATATTGTTCTGCACCCGACCAGAACAACATCTCATCTACCACGGGAAGATTTCAATTGGTATCAGAGCAAATACTCAACATACAGAGTAAGATCCGAAGGTTGGTGAGATGGATTTGAGAGAAGGGCAGAACATCACGCGACCTCCACTACTTGAAGGAAATAAATATGGATATTGGAGAGTGCGAATGAAGGCTTTCCTAAAGTCACAAGATGAATCAGTTTGGGAAGCTGTTGAAAACGGGTGGACACATCCAGTGACTACCGAAGATGGCAAAGTCAATCTCCTTGCTAAAGACAAGTGGACCGAGATACAGAAGAATGCTGAAGCCGCAAAGTCCAAAGCAATGAATGCCATATTCTCAGGAGTTGATGGGAAGAATTTCAAGATGATATCAGCCTGTGAGATTGCAAAGAAGGCTTGGGACGTATTGCAAACGGCTCACGAAGGTACGACAAAAGTCAAAATATCCAGAATGGAGATGGTCACGTCAAAGTTCGAAAATCTAAGAATGCAGGAGGATGAGACTATAGCTGACTTCAACACAAGGGTACTTGATATCTCTAATGAATTGTTTGCACTCGGAGAGCCCATGAGCGAAGAGACGCTAGTAAGAAAGGTGCTGAGGTCTCTACCTAAGCGGTATGCAATGAAGGCACTCGCTGTCAAGGAAGCACACGATGTGAGGACCATGAGGCTAGATGAACTGATGGGATCCCTACAGGCTCATCAGATGGAGATGGAGATGGAGATGGATGAAGAGGAACAACACAAGAAAGTCAAGTGTGTTGGTCTACAATCTGAAGTTGCTAATGTTCTAGACAAAGAAGGGGAGATGTCTGAAAAACTATATGTCATGATGTCAAGGAACTTCATGAGAAGACTGAACAATGAAGGTTCAGATCCAGGAGAATCATCCAACTCAAGAATCCAGAAGGAAGGGAAGTTTCAGAGAAAGTATAAATCTGGAGATTATGGCCATGACAACAAAGGCAAAGGGATCCAATGTAAAGAATGTGAAGGCTATGGACACTTTCAGGCGGAGTGTGTTAACACACGCAAAAAGAAGAATGCATATGCCATTAAGTGGAGTGACAGTGAATCTAAACAGGCCGATGAGTCTAATAACTTTGTAGCCCTTGCTAGCCGTGTCAATATGAAAGAAGACGAAGTAAAGGAGTAGTGTCCAAGTTTTCTTCTAAGGATCACACACAGTACTCAAGCTACAGTGATGATGAAGAAATCACTGAAGAAGATTGTGTTAACAATTACAAGGAGTTGTTCAAGCAGTTTCTGATTGAAGTTGAGCAGAACAAAAAGCACCGCAGTAACTTGGCAGATCTGAAAGAAGAAGCTGCTGTCTTAGTAGCTCAGAAGGTGGAATATCAACAGACAATCACTGACCTTAACTCCCAGTTGATTGAAATAAAGGATGAACGAGCTGAACTTGTTGCACAGAAGACCGAGCTACTGGAGGTTGTGTCGTCTCCGAATTGAAACAAGCCAAGGCGAACATCCAGAAATAATAGATGATCTAAAGAAGGAGAATGATGCTCTACGACAAAGAGAGGTAAATCTTCTTAATATTATGGATGCTTTGAAATGTGAGATTGAGACAGAAAAACTTGTTCATACCGAGACACTAGAAGAGCTGAACAACCTGAAGAAGTCTGTCAAGATGCTTAATTCTGGAACTAAAGATCTAGACTATATTCTGGGAGCTCAAAGGACGAGTGGCGGTTACAAAGGGTTAGGGTTCACTGGTGCATCTAGCTCCGGAAAGACAACATTTGTGAAAGCCAAGCCACAATTGCACATTGTACCAGCTGAGCATCTCCTGCGAAGAAAAGCAACCTGGTATCCCTCAATAAAGCAAAAACAGAACGATGTACGAAGAAGAGATGGAAGAATCTGCTACTACTGCAACAAAAGGGGACAAATCAAACCAAGATGTTACGAGTTCCTTGCTTATCTTAGGAAGTTGAAGCAGAAGCCTGTTCCTCAGGTCAGACAAGTTTGGAGAGTAAAACAGAAGGAGGAAGTCTGTCTAGCTGCATATTGTTCGACCAGTCACTTGAAAAGGGGACGATGGTACTTTGACAGTGGATGCTCAGCCCACATGACTGGAGATCCTAACTTCCTAGCCAATATCAAGTTGTTCAAGGTCATTCTGTAACATTTGGAAACAGAGTAAAGGGCAAGGTGATCGGAAAGGGGACTTTGAAGGTTCAAGGTGTACCACAACTCGAGAGTGTGCTTCTTGTTGATGGATTGGAGGCGAATCTAATCAGTATTAGTCAATTGTGTGATGAAGACCATCATATAAAGTTCACCCAAGACACTTGCCAGGTGCTGAACAAGGAAGAAGAATGCATAATGCAAGGTAGCAGATCGTTAAACAACTGTTATCTATTTGAGATTGGTCAAACACCACCTGAGACAACCTGGACAGAGTCTATATATGTGACTGTGAGAGACGATGTGGATGCACTTCTTGTTCAAGGTAATGATGAAGATGGAGCTGTAGCAGACCCTGAACAACAACCCTCACTAAGTCACGTTATGCAAGAAGCTGTGTTAGACAAATCGCCTAAACTAGCTGTTGAGGACGCTGTATCAAACGGAGATAGACCAACCTGTCACCTGAAGGTTAGGTTGTTCCAGATGGATGTCAATAACAACTTTCGGACCAGTTTGCTGAGTGAAGAAGTCTATGTAGCGCAACCAAAAGGCCTTGAAGACCCCCACCATTCTGACCATGTGTACCAGCTGAAGACAGCTGTATATGGACTCAAGCAGGCACCCAGAGCATGGTACGAGAGGATGACGAGGTTCTTAATTGACCATGGCTATGTGCGAGGGGGAGTAGAGACGCTGTTCGTCAAACACACAAGGTCAGACTTTATTGTTGCTCAAATTTTTATGGATAACATGGTGGATCAACTTGTGAAACGAATGAAGAGCGAACTTATGATAAGCAAGAAGCAGAACAGCATATCCCTTTCCACTGTTGAAGCAGAATATATCGCCGTTGGATGTTGTTGTACCCAGATGTTGTGGAAGAAGTCAATGGTGAAACAATACAGGGTAGAACAAGATGTGTTGAAGTTGGGAGCATACATCTTCACCAAAGCCGTGGACAACCTACAGTTCGAGACACTTAGATCTTCACTGGGTCTGTGTGTCATTGGCAACTAAGTTGTTCCAGAACAAGGTAGTCAGCCAGAGCTTAAACAAAATATTCTTTGAAGGGCTGACATAAGAAGGATGGAGCAAGGTGATGTTATTCTGGTGCTGATGATGAAGAGTCACAATATGACGGTTAAAAGGTTGGTCCTGTTATTGTTGAGAAGACAGACTTCATGAAGTTTGAGGAACAAGCTATTGTTCTAGATAATGATGAGGCTTCACAGAATGAATCTAGCAAAAGAAAATCCGGTTGTAGTTGAACATGCTGCACATGACAAGCTACCTCAAAAGAAGAAAAAGACCAACCAATATAAGTTGTTGAACCAGCAGTTATACCAGCTAAGCAGATGGTTGTTGATCAAGCTGAGGATGGTTCACATGAGGTGAAGTACTTGCTGCACAAAGACAAGCAAGGTTGCAGGGGGAGAAAAGACTGATAGAAAGAGGAAAGCAGTTGTGCTAGGAGTTGTTGATGAAGGAGTATGGTTCGTGTCAGAGGAACAAGCCTAAAAGTGGGACGTTGTTTAAAGAAGATCTTTTGTTCTTGAAAGGATCTTGGAAGCTGACAAGTTCTCAGTCAAGGAGATTGTGAGCTTGCTTCAAGGAGTTGGATTTATTTCCCTCAGTTTCTGTGGCAAAGCTTTCGTGGAACATATTCATAGAAAAGTCATAACAAATCAACCAGGAGGTCTTAACCGAGTTGTTCTAGAGACGTCCCTGTGAAGTGCCAGCACATCTATCAGCTTTGCAACAGTCACATCGAACACAGTGATACATGATCTAGAGGAGGAGTTAGTCAGTACCAATAACATGGTACTCCAGTTGGTTGCACAAGATGCTGCCAAAGATGAGGATGCTAAGCCCGTCGCCTGATGATCTGGGGTATTTTTCTTGAACGCTACCTTTTATGTTGTTGAATCCTCCTTGTTCATTTGTGGCAAAAAGGGGGAGAAGATTTGGAGTTTGAAATCTCCTTAAAAGATTCGTTGTGCTTTTATTGTGTTCGGAGTTTGAAATCTCCTCAAAGATTCAGTTGATAGCTTAGTTCGTAGCACAGCTTGGGAGTTTCAAATCTCCTCAAAGATTCAACTGTATTAGTAGTACAGGTAGCTTTCATTAGGTAGTTTTGCCAAAAATGCCAAGGGGGAGATTGTTAGTTTTATGGCATGTAGTTTGGCAAAACTTAGTGTAGTTGTTCAAGCTGTTGTTCAAGACTGGAAGAGACAACTGTTCTGGAACAAGTTGAAGCAGACGGAAGGTTTCCAAATTCAGATTTGGAAACACAGTCGACCGTTGGAGATCAAAGTGGTTGCACATTAGTGGACAGAAGTTGGAAGTTTCCAAATTTAGATTTGGAAACTTGTCTCAGCCGACCTAGCACAACTCTGACGCAGCAGTGAATATCCGGGAACGGATTTGGCAAGTCAATGCTAAGCTTGATATCGAAGTTATCAACAAGTCGGTTGAGAGATTGATGAAGTTTCCTATTTCAGATTAGGAAACTTTTTCCAGCCGACGTGGCACAAGTTAGACACAGCAGCAGTTTCCTAAAACAGATTAGGACGTTGAAGATATGTTGCAAGTCGGTTGAGAGATTGCTTGCGCTTGAAGTTAACTTAGCAAAGAAGATAATCAAAGGTTTCTTAAACAGAGTTGAAGATATTTGAAGGATTATCTACAAGAAGATATGCGCAAGAATTTAGGAAAGATTTCCTAAAAGATTAGGAAAGGTTTCCTAAAGATATAGGCGGTTCCGATTAGGAATCCTATTCGATTTAGGGTTTCTACCGCCCTATATAAACAGAGCTGAGGTTCACAATTCTGCATCGATCATTAAGCAAAACGCAGATACACACTCAGAGAGGAGAGAGATCGATCGGCCTTGAGTTCATCATTCCGGTGAACCCATGGCGGTGCTGTCCAGTTGTTCCAGGTTGTTGTTTCAGGCTGGCGGTTGAACAAATTGCAAAATTCAGCACTGTTGGAGAAAGTATTCACGCGGATATTCATAGAAGGATTGGAGGAGGTCATCGGTGTTAAGTTCATTATTTTGGTGAACTGTAACACGCACGGATTCAGTCTGTTATGGTGCTCGGCAGACTGGTCGTAGAATAACTTGACGATACACGCACTGTTGCTGTTACTGCGCATTCGGGAGAAGGCGCTGGTTCTCATGGAGAATCATATTAGTGGATACGGAGCGGGAGCAAAGATCTAGGGGGAGACCTAGAGTGCAATTGCTAGAGTGTCCGAGGCTCAGGTAGTTTAAGAGGGATTCTGTAAACGGTAATTCCTGTACTCGCAATACTCAACATTAGTGAATTGCTATCCACTGGGCTGAGTCAGCCCCCCAGACGTAGGCTCGTTAACGCCGAACTGGGTAAAAACTTTGCGTGTCGTTTATTTTCTACACTGCATTTATTATTTACATAAGTTGTTCTAGATATTGTTCTGCACCCGACCAGAACAACATCTCATCTACCACGGGAAGATTTCAAATATACTTGACTATTCTATGGCTCTGGATATTACAGAGGGAAATGAGGTTCATGAGCCACAATCGGTTAATGAATGCCGACGAAGAAATGATTGGCCAAAATGAAACACTGCGATAGAGGCAGAATCGAATTCACTTGAAAAATGCCAAGTCTTTGGGAAAATTTTCCTAACACCCGAGATGTCAAACTTGTTGGTTATAAAAGGATATTTGCCCGGAAACGAAATGAGAAAAATGAAGTCGTAAGATATACAGAATGACTTATAGCACAAGGCTTCTCACAAAGACCAGGCATTGATTATGAAGAGACATATTCACCAGTCATGTATGCCATAACACTCAAATTTTTATTGAGTTTGTCAGCCTTAGAAGGACTACAAATGAATTTAATGGATTTCGTGATAGCCTATTTATATGGGTCACTTGATAATGACATTTACATTAAAATTCTTGAACGATTAAAATTACCTGAAGCGTGTAGCTCAAAACCACGGGAAATGTACTTAAAAAAACTACAAAGAGCATTATATGGATTAAAACAATCCGGTCAAATATGGTACAATCGTCTAAGTGAATATCTTTTGAAAGAGGGGTACATCAACAATAACATTTGTCCATGTGTTTTATTAAAAGAAAAAACCGGATTTTGTATTATCGCGGTTTATGTTGATGAATTAAACATCATTAAAAGACGATTGCATATTTAAAAAGTAATTTGAAATGAAAGATTTAGGGAAACAAAATTCTGCCTTGGCCTACAAATTGAGTCTTTATCAAAGGGCATTTTTGTTCATCAGTCCTCATATACTGGAAGGATCCTCAAAAGATTTAACATGGATAAATCATACCATGTGAGTTCACCTATGGTTGTTCGATCACTTAATGTGACAAAAGATCCATTTCGTCCTCGAGAAAAGGATGAAGAACTACTTGCTACGGAAGTAATCGTAGTGTCATTGAAGCACTAATGTATCTTGCTAATTGTACACGATCCGATATTGAATTTTTGGTTAATTTACTTGCAAGATATAGTTCTTCTCTAAATCGATGACATTGTACTGGCGTTAAGAAAATTTTAAGATATCTTTGAGGAACAATTGATATGGGCTTATTTTATTCAAAACACTCAAAATCAGGATTAATTGAATATGTCGATGTCGGGTATTTATCTTACCCTCATAAAGCGCTATCACAAACGGGTTGTGTGTTTACGTATTGTGATATTGCTATATCTTGACGATCTACCAAACAGACCCTTACAACCACTTCTTGTAATCATGCAGAAATATTTGCACTTCATGAAGCAAGATGTGAATGTGTGGCTGAGGTTTTTAATCCATCATATAGAAGCATCATGTAATTTTTCAGGCGATAAACAAAGCCCTACTATATTATTTGAGGATAATGTTGCTTGTATATCTCAAATTAAAAACGGGTATATAAAGGGAGATAGAACGAAGCACATCTCTAAAAAGTTCTTCTTTATACATGAACTTCATAAGAATGAAAAGATTGATATTTGTGAGATTCGTTCATGTGATAGCATAGCCGATTTGTTTACAAAGGCACTTCCCACAACTCCCTTTGAGAAATTGGTCTATAAAATTAACATGCGAAAGCACATAAATTTATGTTAAAGGCCACTCTTAGAGAGAGAATACGCGTTACATTCTGCTCCTTATGCTAGGGGCCACATTGAGAAATTTGTTTACTCTAACACTATTGGCAAAATGAAAATGTTTATGTGGATAAACGGTAAGGGTGCACATGCGGTTCGACGCGGATCGGACCGGATTGGAATTTTACGGTCCAGGTCGGACCAGTGGACTTGAATTTTTTGAAAATATGAACCAAGGATCGGATCAGAACCGAGTTTTTACTGTACGGGTCGGGTCGATGGACTGTAATTTATTTAAAATGTGGACCGTACCAGACCGTAAATTTACATTATAATCTCTAATATTACGGTTCAGACCGGACCATACTAGAATTTTACGGTCCTGATGGACCTGTAGACAAGAAATTTTTGAAAAGGTGGACCGTGGACCGAATCGGATCAGTAAAATCTTGGTCCGATCATGTCCGGGTTTACGGTTCGGTCAAACTTTGTACATCCCTAATAAACTATGTAGATCAGGAGGCAATATCCGACAATCTGAGACCGCAAGTCCCTAACCACTTTGCATCAGCCGCTGAAACTTATCCAATTTGAATTGGAAGTGAAAATTCAAAAAGGAGAATATTGTACAAAGAATATTAAACATTAATTGTAGAATCTCATTTAATTAAAAGTAATTAATATTAGTAGAGTGTCTGTAATAATAATTTTTTTTTTGTGAAAAGGATCAGATAAAAAATTGATTTTTGGGTACAAAATACAACTAATCATAGCCCCTGATCTTATGATTTGAATGGATGAGATTAAATCTTGATTTTTGGTGTATTTTCTTGGTGACGAACTATAAAATAATTTTGACAAATTATAAAATAAACAGACGAACTATAAAATGATTTTGATGAATTTTATATTTTATACCAAAAATTAACTTTGTACCTAATCTTGATCCCTTTGAAAACATAATTCATTAAAACAAAGACAAACACAAACACTATAGCAATCCTGCTACAACATGGTCATTTTTCAAAACATGAGATATAAAATGGAGATGAAATTACTTGAGACCAGCTCCATCCTGATGAAACAGTCTTTTCTGTAGGGATGCTTAAACGGTCCGATCCGGACTAGACCAGAATTTTACGATCTGGTGGATCAGAAAATTTTAAAACTTTGGACCGTGGACCGAACCGGGATATATATAGACCGGATTGGTGGACCAGATTTTTTTCGTAAAAAGTGGATTGGACCGAATAGCCTTGAATTTACGGTCCGGACCGAACCTATACCGGAATTTACGGTCCGGACCGAACCTATACCGGAATTTTACGATCTGGATCAAAGCGGTGGACGAGAAATTTTCAAAATTATGGACCGTAGATCGGACCGAACCATGGTTTTTACGGTCCAGTCCAAATTTGTGCATCCCTACTTTTCTGCCATAAAATCTGCCATTGAGTTAGCTTCCCTTATATCCTATTTAATCGCCAACTCTGATTGCAGTCCATATGCCTCCTACAGTCTAAAAACCATTTAGATTCCCCTCTCCTTGACCTGCCGCCTAATCAACTTCGCATTATCCGTTACAGTCTAAAAACCATTTAGATTCCAGTGATTCCTCATGAATAAGTCTGTCTGACTCAATCTGACACCTCAATGCATCCATAGAATCAAGTAAATATACCTCTTTTTGACTCAGTGCGACATTCTTGTTCTTCAAGTCAATTATGATTCCAGGATGGCCGTTGGTCCTCTCTTTCCGAATCTTCAGTGAGGACACGACTGCCAATAGCTCGACTTTTTGTGCAGCAACTTCAACATTGTCTTCTCTGACTCTCCTCATTTGGTGTTTTAGATCATCAATCATCTCCAGATATTCCACCTTTTGTGCCACCAAGACAGTCGTTTCTTCCCATAGCTTTTCTTTATCTTCCTTCAGATTTGCCAAGTTACAATGAAGCTTCTTGTTCATCTCAACTCCTTCTAGCCACTAGTTAAACAACTCCTTGTACTTGTCTGCAATACATTCTTCAGTGATTTCTTCATTATCACTACAACTCGAGTACGCTGCAGGATCCTCAAAGGATGAATTAGACTGCTCTTCTTGGTTAATGACACTTGCTAGAGCTACGAAGTTATTGGATTGACATTGTTGATTCTCATCATCAAATTCACTGTCGCTTCAGTTGACTGCATAGGCTTTCTTCTATTTACGAGTGTTTACACACTCTGTCTGAATATGTCTGTTGCCCTTGCACTCTATGCATTGGATCCCTTGGGCCTTTGTTGTCCTAGCTAAAGTCTCCAGATTTATTCCTCTTTTGAAACTTCCCGTCCTTTTGGAATCTTGAACTAGATGACTGTCCTGGATCTGATCCTTTCTTCTCGAGTCTTCTCATGAACTTCTCAAAGTTCTTCGCCAGCATAGCATACTATTGTTCAGACATCTCCCCTTTGTTGTCCTGGACATCAAGTACTTCATACTTCAGACTATCACTCTTTACTTTCTTTTGGCTAGCATTTGACCAAGTCAAAAAATAACCTCCTTCGCCTACAATATTTGATCGCGGATGTTGTTATGCTAATGAATGAAACCCTAGCTTTGATGGGATACATGCGGCTTCACTTTATCGTTCACTTAATGATGTTTTTGTTTATAGAATAACGATTGTGTTCTCCAAATAATAGATGGGTTTTTCAAAAAAATGATCCCATTAGTTCATCCAGTCTCATAGTTGTCACATCCTGAGCTTCCTTAATTGTGATTGCCTTCATGGCATATTGTTTTAGTAGTGACCTTAGCACCTTTCTTACAAGTCTTTCTTCGCTCATGGGCTCTCCAAGCGCAAACGATTCATTGGAGATATCAAGAACCCTTGTGTTAAAGTCAGTAATGGTCTCATCCTCATTCATCTTCAGACTTTCAAATTTTGGAGTGACCATCTCCATTCTTGAAATCTTGACTTTAGCCGTACCTTCATGAGCCGTTTGTAATATATCCCACGCCGTTTTAGCAATCTCACAGGTTGAGATCATCTTGAAATTTTTTCCATCTACGGCGGAAAATATAGAATTCATTGCTTTGGAGTTTCCTGTCTCATCGTTTCGTTTTGTCTCATTCCACTTGTCTTCGGCATGTGGCACTACCTTACCACCTTCATCAATTGTTACAGGAGGTGTCCAACCTTTTTCAACAGCTATTCAAACCACATCATCCGGTGACTTCAGAAAAGCTTTCATTCGCACCCTCCAGTATCCATATTTATTACCTTCCAGCAATAATGGCCGCGATATGTTCTATACTTCCCTTAGGTCCATCTCAATAGTTCGATACCAATTGAAATACTCCCGTGTATGTTGAGATGTTGTTCTGGACGAGTATAGAACAACTTGTGCAAATACTAAGTTATTGAACGTAAGTGCAGTGATGAATTTAAAGACACGCAATATGGTTACCCAAATCGGCGTTAACGAGTCTACGTCTGGGGGACTTATCACAAGCCCGGCGGAAAGTAATTTACTATAATGAGTTTAGAGTACAAGGAGCTTACGTTTACAGAATCCCTCTTAAATAGCCAGTACCTCTAACACTCCAATAATTGCTATCTAGACTCCCCCTAGATCAAAGACTCCCCTCTGTTTCCACCAGATGATCCTTCACGAAGATCAGCGCCTTCTTTTGAATGAGCAGCAGTGAAGCAGTAGTGCGTGTGTCTTCAAGTTATTCCACGCTCAGTCTGAATAGCACCCAGTACAGACTAATTTCGAGTGTCGTGATCTTATCGGAATAATAAGTTCACCAGCCGTTTACCTCGACCTCCCGATTAGTGTATAATATCTCCAAGAGTGCTGAGGATTCGAGAACCCTTGGCTCTCTTTATGTAGGGCGGTGAAATCCTAATAGACCAAGCTTTCCAATCTCCAACCACCTAGCTCTTTAGTAAATATTTCCTTAGAATTTTTAGGAAACATTCCTAAAAGCACGTGCCTCCTATATCTTGATAATCTTCAAGTATATCTTTATTCTTCACTTTAGGGCTTCAATTATCTTCTTCCCAAATAATCTTCATGCGCATATATTTCCTATGAGCTCTCAACATACTTTTGGATATGCATCATATATATGTGTCAACCGACTTCAATATATGCATCATATCTTCAATGTATATGCAGCACCGACTTGCCTTATATGAATTAGGAAATATCTGCAGCATCATACTTGTTCCACGTTGGTTGTCTTTCTCTGGCATTGAACTCTTCCTTGTACAATAGCTTAAACAACTTCACAGAGTTTTGCCAAACTACATACCATTAAAAGTAACACTAAGCTTCTGTTATTTGGAACGGATTCCTTATGCATTCCATTTGTCTTCAAACGAGAGATGTGTTTGTTCATATTCCCAAATGTTTTATTGTTCCAACGGTAAAGCATATCCTTACAAGAGCTCACCTTATTTACCAGGTCGCCATTCCTGCCTCCTTCACTCCACCATCTCTTACTTAAGTCAGTAAAATCTCCATGCCGTAGCCACATGGGTTTGAAAAAAAAAATTAGATGTCGATCTCTTCTTATAAAAATATACCAACAGAGTTAAATGGTCTGAGACACAAGAAATCAAATGATAAACCTCATGGTCGGGGAACATATTTTTCCATTGTTCATGATCAAAAGTCATGTCTAGCCGTACCTTCCTTCAAACTCTTCTTCTCCTTTATTGGAGTAAGTAAAAGAATACCTTTATGGCCTTAATCTAGAAGACCATATTCTTCAATTGCCTCCCTAAATCTCATCTGCATCTCTGTCTTCTTCCCAATGACTCCCAACTCAGAAGAACCTCATTATAGTCTCCTAGAATAAGCCACGGGAGATCTTCTTTGGTTTTCAATGACCTCAACAGCTCCCAAGACTCAATCCTTCTATGGGTGACTGGATTGCCATAAAAGATCGACACTCCGATTTTGCAAACATCAGCCGCCAAGCAATCAATATGACTCTGACAGAAGCAACATATATGTTAGATTTAGTGGCATATTGATGGATGCACAGTCGTTATGTGCAAACGTCAAGAATACATTTATAATAGTCCGCTACTCGCGACTTTACTACTGGGTAGCAAGTGGTAAGTAGGGGTCGAACCCAAGCGAATCAGGGGAATAGATGTTCTTTGAGGGGGTTGTCCAGCGAGAGAGCGTGTTTTAGGTCGGTTGGTTGGTTTTAAAGCTACCAGCTAAGTGATTGATTGATTGATTGGTTGGTTGGTTGGTTTTAGTACTGGAAAGTAAATTACAATTTATAATTAAAGGGAAAGCGTTCGGTTTCAGGGGCCTTGTATTATATCCTGTTTATCATTGACCTTTAGTGACTCTACTAAGTATTCAAACGGTGTATCAAGGCCATTCCAAGCACTCGATTTGCGTACACTGTCTAGCCTATTCCAAGGACGTAGAGCACTTATTCTATTTAGACTAATACTCCATTCCCGGTTATATTAGCCTATGTGCACCCATTTGATCAATCATTCCTGATCAACCAAATGGTGTTTAAGATAAGTCAAACTTCTCAGATAAGCTTTGCCATTCCAAGCATCCACTTATCCGTACAAGTTTACGAACCCCGCTGTAGAGTTTTGCCATTCCAAGCATCCACTCTACCTTGGACGTTCTAACCGAATATATGGCACATAGAATAAGTTTTGAATACTAAGGAGAGATGCTAAGTTAATAGTCTAAAACATTTTACAATACAAGTGCGCCCCTTAGACCGAACTACTAGTTTAGCTACTATTCATCGCGCTAAACATTATAACTAAGGAAATAAAAATAGTTGAATAAATACTAGAAATAATACTTACAACCGTTGAAGCGCCAAGGGAGCTATCCTTTATTTCCAAAGCCAAACTTACAATTACAAATCTTAGAGAGAGAAGTGAATATTGATTTTGGGATGATGAAAATGAGGGGAGGAGCTCCTCCTTTTATAGCCAAAATGGGAGGAGATGGGTGGTGGAGATGGAAACATGTGTTTTTGATCCAAGGGAGGAGGAGAGGAGGAAGGAAGAGGAGACATGTGGAGGAGCCCAAAAGCCGCCGGTCAAGGAGGAGGAGCCGCCGGTTGCCGGTGGTGGAAGGGGAGGAGCTCCTCCCTTGGTCACCTCTTCAACAAGTGGCCGGTCACTTTGCCCATGTGTGACTTTTGTACAGTTTTGTGCAGTCTTTTCACAAAATTGTCAATGTGTTTCTTCCCCGGACTGTCTTGATTCCTCTCCTGATTCTTCTGATTAATTTGTTATGAGTGATTCAACGTCAGGATCCTTAATATTTCTTCAGTCGGCATATGATCTTGACCTTGGATTGACTCGTAACATCTTTTCTGCTCTAAAAGCTCCTCTTTAATGTGTATTCTCTCTAAGCTCTGAATTACCCTGCAAAAATATATCTGAACTAACAAGCAAAAGTTAAATAGACAAAATGTCTAAATAAGGGGGTTATACTGTGTTTATGATTCGTATAATTTTGGTCCATCAGATCACCCCACACTTTTAGTTGTTCGTCCCGAACAATGCTATTAAAGGGCTGTACTATAAGTTGGCTTTGAAATATGAAAATTAGACTGTGGTACTCGATCTATCCTAATTCATGCATTGCTTACTTATTACCAAATTAAACTGCGTAAATAAATAGAAGAAACTTAATACTTGTACCTCCGTGCTGAGATGCAAATTATATTGGATGTCTCGGGAGATAGCCCTTTTTAGGCTCTTGGACTGCAATCTTGGGATCGTCTCGCACTATATGGTTTTCTGGTAGCTTCCTCTAGCACGTGATTCGGTTCGGGTTTCAATGGTTTGAGTACTTTGATTTTCTTTTGGCGAGGGACTGCTTTTGTAGTGAATCGGCCTTTGGCCTTTGATTTCACTTTATGAGTTCTTCACTTTTTTGTTCGGTTAAAACCTCCACAATTTTGGGCCTTTGGCCTCTTGATTTGCTTCTTCGAGCTTTTCGCCTTTTTGTGGCTGCTAGTCCATTTTCTCAAGCCTTTTTGGGAGGTCCAATCATCGCCCGCAAGCCTATGGAAATACCTCCCCGCTCCTCTCGTTTTTGCCGTTTCACGCGGGTCAAGGTGAGGGTCGCTCATCTATTTTCTCGGCTACTTTGACTGTCGTTTTGCGCGGGTCAAGATGAGGGTCGCTCATCTATTTTCTCGGCTACTTTGACCGGAGATAGAACGGTCTGATTCCCGTCCTCGCCTTTTGCATAAACACTGCGTGGTGGAGATGACTTCAATCTTCACTGAAACCCGAAGTGCAGCCTCCACTGACTTCGAAAACTATATAGTTTGATCTGATCCTTTAATTGCTTGCCAAGCCTCTCTAGGGCAGTTTATATCAACTCCACATCCCTAGTTATCTCAGTACAAAGGACAATTGAAAAATTACATTCTAAGTTAAGGTTAATGCATGAATTATGATTTATCTTTTTCACATTCTTAAGTTCATATTTTCAAAAAGATACTATTACTAAAAAAGAAAAAACAGCAAGCATGTTATTTATGTACATAGGTGGTTCTCACCCCCCACTTTTGAACGAAGGCGTGCCTTAGTTCAAAAGTCATGCAAGCTTAAAACTAAATTACTGAATTTAAATGACAGAAATTAAAGTGCGGAAAAGTAAGATAGTGTCGGGTTACCTCCCGACCAGTGCACTTGTTTAACGTCGTTGGCTCGACGATACCTCGTTGTAGATCACTGGTTTGGGTCCCATGGGTGGCTCAAGTCGAACTTCGCCACCGTTCCTGTGTTGTTTCTTGCTCACTTCTTGCCGGATGTTGTGTTCGGGTCAGGACTCCATTGTTCCGGTGGTTTTGCCTTCCTATTCTCCCAAGTAGGTGAGGATCTTTCGACCATGGACGCTGGTCTATTGAGTCGAGCTCTTGTGCTTCTCCATCCGGGCTTCCATTCCACCGGGCCATGTCTTGGTCTCTTCTTTGTGTATGCACGGTTGGCATCCGGGTTGTGTTCTTCGCTAGCCCTCTTCTTTGCGGCAGAGGTGAATGGCCGTTTTAGCACGAGCGAGTTTTCAGGGCTGCTTGGTTGGCTCGTGGCGAGGGAGTGTTTCATTGTTGGCTTTTCTTGCTCCAACTCGCCTTGCACCTCATCATTGATTACTTCATCTTCAGGGGCTGAGATCCGCATACAAACCGAGGGGACAAATTGGGGGACTTCCACCACAAGGGCCAGGTCTTTCTTGGATAGATTGAAAATGAGGACTGGGCCTGGCTTGATTTCCTCATCCGCTTCGGTAGTGAGTTCCCATGAAGACTCCTCCTCGATGCTTTCTGTATCTGATTCGTCCATTACTTCGGATGGCTCGGGAGTGAGATCCCATGTAGGCTCTTCTTCAGTTATCCATGCGTCCTCATCCTCTGTCAGCTTTGTGGGCTCCAATGTTGGTTCCTTTAGAGCCGCCTCCACGTCCATTACTGCCCTTATACTGATGTCTCCTTCCGGGTTTGATGCGGGCAAGCTTGCAATGGGTGTGATGCCGGGCTCGTTCTGTACTGAGTCCACTTTCATCGTTGGTGCCTTATCTTCAGTTTGGTGCATTGGCCCTCGTTTTGTGCTCTCGGCCAAATCATCAATGAGGCCCCAGCCTTCCTTTTCGCTTAATTCCATTATTGACCCTCCTGCGGCAGTATCTAACAAGCAAAGCTCCGAAAGTCTCATCCCAGTAAGAAATGTCCGAAGAAGATATGAATATGCGAATCCGTGGTGCGGGCAGCTCGCCACAATGGAATCGAAGTACGCCAAGTACTCGTCCAAAGTTTCGTCCCGGGATTGCTCAAGGTTGATGATCTTCTTACGGACTTCAAGTTCGAAGGGTGGTGGGGAAAACTCCTCATAGTACCAAGGCTTGCTTCCGTAGTACGATGACATGGTGAATTATGTATAATAGAAAAAAGAACAACTATCCATTTGCTAATTCTCCGGCAACGGCGCCAATTTTGATGGATGCACAGTCGTTATGTGCAAACGTCAAGAATAAATTTATAATAGTCCACTACTCGCGACTTTACTACTGGGTAGCAAGTGGTAAGTAGGGGTCGAACCCAAGGGAATCAGGGGAATAGATGTTCTTTGAGGGGGTTGTCCAGCGAGAGAGCGTGTTTTAGGTCGGTTGGTTGGTTTTAAAGCTACCAGCTAAGTGATTGATTGATTGATTGGTTGGTTGGTTTTAGTACTGGAAAGTAAAGTACAATTTATAATTAAAGGGAAAGCGTTCGGTTTCAGGGGCCTTGTATTATATCCTGTTTATCATTGACCTTTAGTGACTCTACTAAGTATTCAAACGGTGTATCAAGGCCATTCCAAGCACTCGATTTGTGTACACTGTCTAGCCTATTCCAAGGACATAGAGCACTTATTCTATTTAGACTAATACTCCATTCCAGGTTATATTAGCCTATGTGCATCCATTTGATCAATCATTCCCGATCAACCAAATGGTGTTTAAGATAAGTCAAACTTCTTAGATAAGCTTTGCCATTCCAAGCATCCACTTATCCGTACAAGTTTACGAACCCCGCTGTAGAGTTTTGCCATTCCAAGCATCCACTCTACCTTGGACGTTCTAACCGAATATATGGCACATAGAATAAGTTTTGAATACTAAGGAGAGACGCTAAGTTAATAGTTTAAAACATTTTATAATACAAGTGCGCCCCTTAGACCGAACTACTAGTTTAGCTACTATTCATCACGCTAAACATTATAACTAAGGAAATAAAAACAGTTGAATAAATACTAGAAATAATACTTACAACCTTTGAAGCGCCAAGGGAGCTATCCTTTATTTCCAAAGCCAAACTTACAATTACAAATCTTAGAGAGAGACGTGAATATTGATTTTGGGATGATGAAAATGAGGGGAGGAGCTCCTCCTTTTATAGCCAAAATGGGAGGAGATGGGTGGTGGAGATGGAAACATGTGTTTTTGATCCAAGGGAGGAGGAGGAGACATGTGGAGGAGCCCAAAAGCCGCCGGTCAAGGGAGGAGGAGCCGCCGGTTGCCGGTGGTGGAAGGGGAGGAGCTCCTCCCTTGGTCACCTCTTCAACAAGTGGCCGGTCACTTTGCCCATGTGTGAGTTTTGTGCAGTCTTTTCACAAAACTGTCAATGTGTTTCTTCCCCGGACTGTCTTGATTCCTCTCCTGATTCTTCTGATTAATTTGTTATGAGTGATTCAACGTCAGGATCCTTAATATTTCTTCAGTCGGCATATGATCTTGACCTTGGATTGACTCGTAACATCTTTTCTGCTCTAAAAGCTCCTCTTTAATGTGTATTATCTCTAAGCTCTGAATTACCCTGCAAAAATATATCTGAACTAACAAGCAAAAGTTAAATAGACAAAATGTCTAAATAAGGGGGTTATACTGTGTTTATGATTCGTATAATTTTGGTCCATCACATATGTTTTGGCAAAACCCTATGAAGTTGTTCAAGCTGTTGGAAAATGAGGAGTCGAGGCCAGAGAGAGGCAACTGACGTAAGCAGGAATGTTTCCTAATTCATATTTGGCAAGTCATCGCTGCATATATTGAAGGGACGATACATATCTTAGAGTCGATTGAGATTTATTAGGGAATATTTGTGCTTGAAGATTATTTGGGAAGAAGATTATTGAAGATATTTATTGAAAGATTATCAAGGAGGAGCGCATGCTTTTAGGAATGTTTCCTAAAAGATAGGAGTATATTCCCTAAAATATATTGCGATTGGGATATGATTTCCTAAGGGATTTAGGAAAGATCCGACCCTATATACACAGAGCTGGGGTCTCAATTCTACATCCATTATTGAGCGAAATGCAAATACACACTCGGAGAGAGAGGGTGATCGATCGGCCTGAGGGCGCTGCTGTTTAGTCTATTCAAGGTTGTTGTTCCAGACTGACGATTGAACGAGTTACAGATTCCAGCACTGTTGGAGAAGTTATTCACGCTTATATTCAGAGAGGGTTGAAGGTGGTCATCGGCGTTAAGTTTCTTATTTCGGTGAACTTTAACGCGTTGGAGTTAGTCTGTGCTGATTGTTGTTCAGACTGACCGTGGAAAGTATTGAGGCTGCATGCACTGACGCATTGTTGTTGCTAAGTCTTCAGGAGAGGATTAGGATCTTCGAGAGAAGATCAGGTGGACAAGGAGAGGGATCTATTATCTAGGGGGAGCCTAGATTGCAATCACTAGAGTGTTAGAGAAGTTGGCCGTTTAAGAAGGAGTCTGTAAACGTAAGACCTTTTGTACTCTAAACTCATCATACTGAATTGCTTTCCACCGGGCTTGGGAGAAGCCCCCCAGATGTAGGGTCATTAACGCCTAACTGGGTAACAACTCATGTGTCATTGTTTACTTTACTGCACTTAGTTTTGTAACGTGGCATTCTGCACAAGCTGTCTTGCTAGTTATTCCGCAAACAACCAGAACAACATCTCGAGACACACGAGAGTATTTCAATACCAAAAGAGCTACCTCGTCATTCCACCAAATTGAGATTCCACCTGATAAGCTCTCTTTATCCACCGAGAAATCATTGCGAAACCCTAACTTCCTCCTTATTCCTTACATTCTTCCATTCTTCTATTCTCCATTTTTGTTTCAGTTAAACTTAGAATTTGAGGCTTATAGGACCATACCATCTCGGCAAGGCTATGAACTGCTCGGAGGAACCCTCATCCCTAGAAACATAAAGCCCTCATTTTGTTTGGCTGACTGCAACCACCGCCGATATCTCATTCCAAGATTTCTTAGAAAAGTCTCCATTCACAGATGAAACAACTTCCTTCAAAGATTTGATCGATGTTGGGTTGAGATAGGGTGCCCTTGCCTTCTTCTTCAACTCGTAGCACTTGATTTTGACATGAGTAGCGCCTCTCATAGTAGCTATCTTCGCATTTCCTATGTTCATTTTCTCTGCGCATATGATCTCTTATCCATAATTGGGCTCCTTTCCGGTCGTCCCAGATAAAATTTGGTGACTAGAAGTTTCATCGGATCAATTCAAACTCCATATCTAAGAAAATTGCATTTAACATATGTTCCTTCAGCCTGTTCAAATTGGCAAAACTCACCAACCCGGTTTGCCATCTTCTTAGTCACACTGTCCTTAGGCGGACCGATTGGCGCTGTATGAAACTTGACCCAAATGACTAATTTATTGAGTACATATTCGCTAGGAGCATGGTCGACTACACATCTACACATCAGAATGATGCTTTTGTCAAATTGTCATGGGCCGTCATCAAAAACTTTCTACATATTCTCCTTCATCTGAAATCTAGCTATCACATGCCCCTTTGCGATTTGCACGAACGAGACTAACTGATGCAGGACTAGGAATTTAGGGGAATGATAGTCACGAAAGTTTAGATGAGAAACTTAAGTTGTTGGCTTTTTATGCTTAAATCTTTATTGATGGCCCTACTGCTATATTTAGAAATAGCATTGTAGTGCAATTTCCCTGCAGGTCATGCGGTACAATATTCCTCTCAATTCGCACCGAATTCCTTAATAGCCTCTTCATTGGTCCACGTCGCCACTGGGTCACGCTCTTTCAAACGGCCAACTGATGTCACATATTCATGCCTCCGATACCTCTTAGCTGGAATCCTCTTCCTCGCTCCTCTACGTAGTGTCGGATGGTTATGCATAGGGATCTTGGGTTTGATTGGGCTTCGGCTTGCTAGTGCATCAATACCGCCCCGTCACACTTGACCTCGTCCTCAAGGTTTAAATTCGGATAACATAGGCGCATCTTAGTTAAGTCCTCCCAGGTGGCATCTTCCACAGTCTGATTTTGCCATTTGATCAGCCCTTGAATTGTTGTGTGTGTGCCCTTCTTGACTTCTTGAAAGCAAGTACCCTCTCCAGATTGTCAGATGCTTCCTGAGCTTGAGGCCAAGAGATCTCCGTGAAGGGTGGTTCAGTGCCGCATTTCTTGAAAAGGGAGACATGGAACACGTTGTGCACTTGTGCATGGTCGGGCAAGACTAGGAGGTAAGCAACCTTACCGATACGCTCGCTGACTTGAAGGGTCCATAGTAACGGCGAGGAAGCTTGGTGCATGGTTGGGCGCGAACTGAATTCTAACGGTATGGTTGAAGCTTGAGTTAAATCAAGTCGCTGATTTGGAAATTAATGTCCGATCTGTACTTGTCTGCCTACTGTTTCATCCAATTCTGGGCTCACAGTTGATTGTAACGTTGCTCATAGATGATGTTAGAGCGCATTGACAACATATGATCAACAGATGCCACCGTTGCCATTCCAGGGATATAGTCCTTGATCGGCGGCGGTGCTTGGCCATAGAGTGCTTCGAACGGGGTGAGTTTAGTGGAGGAGTGTAGAGTCATGTTGTAATGAAGCTCAGCAAAGATAATCTTTGAGTAGGGGGTTCGTGACCTCTGACTGGTTGTCTGTTTGCGGATGGTAGGCACTGTTGTGCAAGAAGTGAGTACACAAGAGTATGAACAACTGCTACAAAAAAGTGCTCATAAAAATAGGGTCGCGATCGGCCACAATGTTGTTGGGGATGCCATGTAGCCGACGAACTTCTCGAGCAAAAAGCTGGGTCACTTTTTCTGCAATAAACCCAGACTTTTGTAGGCAAAAGTGAGCTGCCATGGTGAGTCTGTCGACGACCACTAGGATGACTGTGTAGCCACTGGAGGGTGGCAACTGTGTTATAAAATCCATCGACAAATCGGTCCACACTTCACTGGGCAAGCGAAGTAATTGCAAGAGTCCTTGGGGTCTAGTGTTCATGGCTTTCACTTGATGGTACACTGGGCAATGTTGTACATAGTTGCGCACATCCGATGCCAACTGTGGCCAATGGAAATGGGCGTTGACTCGAGCTGCACTTCTTTAGATACCTGCATGACCCCCAAGTTTTGAGTAATGGTATTCCCTCATAATCAGGTCCTTAAGTGTGTGATCATCTGGGACATAGAGCCGGTCTTTGTATAGGAGCAAATCATCCCACACTTGGTACTCCGGGTATTCGCCAGGATGTAGTGGTACTCACTCTAGAAGGTCACGTGTGGATGGGTCACATAGGAGTGCCTGACGCAAAGCTCTAAGGATACCAATGACCGATTTTGAGCATCCTATCATGGCATTGAAGGTGGTACTATGAACTCGTGATTAGGGGTTGGTAGGTTCATTTTATTTTCCCGGCTTGTAGACTATATCAAAATCGTATCCAAGTAACATGGCTACCCATTTTTGTTTGTCAAGCGTGTGGACAGTTTGGGTGAGAATGGTCCGCAACGGCTGATGATCGATGTGTAGGACGAAGCGATTGCCTAGCAGATAGTGTCGCCACTTCTGAACTGCAGTGACTACCGTCGCACACAACTCCCGGATGTAGGTCGAAGCTTGCCTCATGGTGGGGTTGAATTCACTACACCATTTTGCTCCTAGGGTGACTGAGTTTGAGTCAGTCACATAAGCAACTTTCACATAAGTGACCTTAGACGACTGAGAAACGAAAGTGAGTCGGGTAAGGATACTTATGCGACTGTTCCTTATGTGGCTGACCGAAGAAGGAGACATAAGTGCCCTTATGTGACTGACTGAAATCTGACATATAGGTACACTTATATGACAGTATCTTATATGACTGACCAAAGTCTGTGATATACGTTCCCTTATGTGACTGTTCATTATATGATTTTCTCAATCTCCGTCAGGTAATCATTGGAGAGGTTAAGTCATCATGCGGTATTTGAAAAATGTTGACTATTTACCAGTTGACTAACTTTTTGTTGCATTGAAGTCGGCAGGTGGAAAAAATCTTACTTACGTGACTATGCATACTCAAAGTCGGTCCCATAAGGACTCCTCATTGAATGAAAAACATAAAGAATTCACCCACCTATGTCATCTTCCCCACCTCTTGGTTTCTCTCCACGGCTAAAATAGGTTTTTCCTCATCTCCACCGTGAAGAGAGGGGGTGGTAAGAACTTTGAAGTGCTTTTGATGAGTTTCTATTGTTTTCTCACCATATACAATTTAAGTTGTTTGAACAAAATGATAGGATGTGACCTATCATGTTTGCCCAAAAGTGAGTTTTGTGCAGCGGAATGGTAAAATTTGGCAAAGTCAGTTTATTTGATGATGGAAAAAATGGAAGTAAGTGGGCAACAATGGAAAACAGTGGTGGTGTGGCTACATTAGGAGGATAATGCGTAAGTAATTCCCTTGTAGCAAGGAATTACCACGCCCCAAAGGCTAATCCTGGAACTACAACTACTATAGTGACCATGAGAAGTCTTTTCTATTTCCTTGATGTCGAGTTGGTGATGCCCTTGCCTCCTTATATAGCCTTGATGCCTTAATTCGAATTCAAATACAAAAGTAATCGACGCCTCATCAAGTGCGAATAATGTAACCCCCCGAGCATTTATGGTCGAGATCCCCATTTGAATTCAAATGAGATGCGTATCCTTCATGGTCTTTATTTTGTAACTCCTGCGCATTGAATGCCGGGATCTTCATATTTGAATATGAATATGATGCCCATTCATGCTCTTCTTAGGCTTCTCAGTGCTGGCTCTTGGCTACGCCCATATTGGCCTCGGGTGCCTTGGCTTTGGGCGCTTGTTGCTTGGGCCCCTGGTGGCTTTGACTTGACACGGTGATATTATTCAGCCGTTCACTATTATTCCCCATATAAAACATATCTGTCCATTGGCCTTCACGCCCTTTAATATCAACATTAGAAGATGGGCGTCTGTTCTAATGCGCAACATTCTGTATCCATATAAAGGCACCTCCGTGAATGATGCTACCATGCGTGCCTTACAACTTCATCCAGACAGGAAGCTTGGCTATTGGCGCCAATGGAAGCCTGGATGGAGAGGAGTCACCCTATCCATTGGTATCTCGGTTAGTCCTCATCGTTGTCATTGTGGAGCGATTCTTTGCGATAACAAAGGATCCTTTCTTAGAGGCTTTGCTACGTTCTTTGGTAAGTCTTCGGACATAAAAGAGCTGGTGTGGTTTGACAAGAAGGCCATGCGGACGCTACGTGTTTCATGCAGGTCTGTGTGCCATTTAAAAAGCTCCCATCCTCCAACAGACGTCTTAAAGCCTGAGGCAGAGAGGGACATGCCTTGGGAGATTACGTACCTATATCGGCAAATGCTCTCAATGACTAATGTCCTAATTTGCACCCAAGTTTGTCCAGGCCATAAAAATTCAGCTCTTGCGCTTGCCTTCTCTAATGCAGAAGGCGCCTTCTATCAGGTACAGCAGCTCTCGCTCAACGTCAGACACGGGCTGCATGGTGATCTCTGCGGCCACTTTTGTGAGGACATCCTTTGCACTCGACCGCCAATTTTTTACATGCCCCGAGATGACTCAGTCTGCTGGCATGCTTCTGCCCATGCCGTGCATCAGTTTTAGAACACGTTACCTCTCCTTGTGTAATCATATGTTTGGTGTTATTAGACAAGGTGCTATAACTTGTCGGCACTTGAGGGTGACCCTTTTCTCTAGGCTTCTTGCCATTCCTTTGTACTCTGCTTGGTGTAGGCTTGTTCACACCCAATAAATAAAATCCGCTGGCTCCACCCAGCTTAAAAATGAGAGTGTTTAGTATATACGTGTACACTCAACTAGCTAGCTTGTTCAAACGATGTGCAACAACTTCCCCCATGTGTATATAGCTATGTTTGACATGTCAAGATGTACACACATTTGGCATCATCAAAGTGGTTGCTATGTTTTTGCTACACTAACTTGTTGCTCTTGTCTTGTGTTATGATCATTTTGATGGTGAATTTCAACTCACATGGATAAAAGTTGGATGTGGTTGGAGAGGGGTGATTCACGATATATTCAAGGGATTATGGATTTCATTGCCTTTGCAAAGGGACGTGGAGAAACCACACATGTATTTGCTTGTATAAAGTGTTTGATGATTAAAGGAAGTATTACAACGAAGGAAATGTTCGTCCATTTGATTAACAATGACATAATGAATGGTTACTATACATGGACTTCACATGGTGAAGAGAGTAATGACCCTCCGGCATATATTTTGAGGCAACAATGGCTTGCGGAGCAGAGGCAACAATGGCTTGCGGAGTAGAGGCATGGAGCAAGTAGCAGTCTAGGAGGACATCATCAAGCAAACCCGACAATAGATATTCGTCGAGATGCTTTTCCTTTTCATCATATGCATCATGATCAATATGGATACAGATGATGATGATTTAGGGAGTAGGCCGATGGCTTATGAAAGGTACAACAATGGTATAGGCGAAGCCCAAACTCCTTTATACAATAGTTGTGATAGCAGCTTTCTTGAAACTATTTTGAAGGCAATGCAACTAAAAATCGACAGTCGAATGTCAGATAAGAGCTTCAACAAATATCTACATATCACTAAAGCAATTCTACCTCGTAATAATAATTACCCAAGGTCTTATAAAGATGTGAAGAGACATTTGAAGAATATGGGGTTGGGTTACGAGACAATACATACTTGCGAATATGGATGCATATTGTACCACTAAGAGAATTAGGATTTTCTTAGTTGCCCCGTATGCGGAGAGGCTAGATACACAGAGCGTGGAAGTAAAAGCAGGGTTTCGAAGAAGATGATTAAGTACTTCCCTTTGACTCCAAGATTGTAGCGCCTCTATATGCCCCCACACATATCAGCCCAAATGCATTGGCAAGCTCAAAGAAAGGTCGATGACCCATATTACATTAGGCACCCTATAGATGGGGAATCATGGAAAGCATTTGATGAAGAGTTTCAACAGTTTGCAAGTGAGATGCGGAATGTCCGACTTGGATTAGCCACTGATGGTTTTAATTCTTTGGAACATCTGGACTCTCTCACAGCACATGGCCTATTGGTCTCATGCCCTAAAATTTTCCACCCCATATGTGTATAAAGAAGGAGATGAATATTGGGACATATCAGTTGTGTCCAACCTCATCAAGCCGATGGGTTACAATAGAAGGCAAAGACTAAACAATGATCACATAGATGTCATTCATTGGACTGTAGTTGAAAATTGTGAGGAGGCAACCGAGTATATTAACCTACACATTGAGAAGTTTTACATGGAACATTCTCACGGTGATAATGATTCAAGGATTGAAAATTTCCATTCCTATTTTCTTGATAAGGTAAAACTAGTTTGTATTAACATTTACATGAACATGTCCTCTTTTTTTGGTATTTCTTCAAAAATGTGTCATTGAAATATATCTTTATGTACAATCAAAAAAAAGAAAAAGAAATATATCTTTATGTGTATATGATAGCATTGTGCAATGTAGGTTCAGATGATTATTCGAAGGAACTTCACATATTGGCATATAAGCCACAGTTTCACGCATGTTACACATTTTGTGTTGTACATGGTTTGAAGTTTGTTGTGTGGGAGAAGGACCAACATTTGAAAACACAAAACAGTGGTGTAATGGTTAAAGCATTTAATTATATGCAAAGTATACACATATGTTCATATTTAGTTTGTATTTAAAATCATGTTAATATAAATTTGTTGATTGATTTCTTTTTTTGCAGGAGATATTAACTATTACGGTGTTTTGCTTAATATTATCGAACTCAAGTATGCCGAGGGTATGCCGGTTGTTATATTTCAGTGCAAATGGTACAACACGGATCCGTCAGAGGGTGGAAACATAAAGACGGCCCTTCGAGTGTGTCCATTGACATATCCAACACATGGTATGAAAATGCTCCATATTGTCTTGCTGGACACGCACAACAAGTGTTTTACTCAGAAGATCCAAAGTTGGGAGATAATTGGAAAGTTGACAACGTGGTCACTCAAAGAGGCACTTATAGCGACACATGTTTATCCTACAATGACAATTCATATGCTCTAGAGGAAGCTTATCAAGAAGACGCCACAACTAATATTACACCTTACATGTGTAATGCAATTGATGAAGAGGATGATGAATTGGATGAGGGATTAGAGACTCCACGAGTGATTCCAGCTTTTTATCATGACTATGATAAACAATATGATGATGATGATGCAGTGGAGACTGAAGAAGATGAATCTGAATATGAAGATGAAGATGAAGATGAAGAGGATGATGGACTACCATATATTAGTGATCATGAGTTAAGTGATAATGAAGATGAAGAGGATGATGAGTATGACGAGTATGATGAAGAAGAGGATTGATTGACCACGTTGGTGATGAAGTGAAGTAAATTTCATGGATGTATGTGTTTTTCCATGTTCAATGTATTTGATGCCATTTGTAGTTGGGACTAAGTATTTGTAAAACAAAATTCTGTCCAACTAGTTGGTTACTTATGTGACTAAGTATTTCTAACCGTGTCATATAAGAACCTGGCACTTTAGACAGGAAGTAAAAAAAGATTGGGCGGGAGAACGAAATCTAAGGGGGAAACTCATTTGTCCATTACATAATTGTTTCCATCTTATGTGACACACATTGTATGGTCAATCGCATAAGAAATGAAGCATCATAAACACACACGTGTCCTAAAATATACAACTTGTTTGAATCTGAACCAACGGATTTACATCCTCAGCCTGTTTTGACACTTACAGTTTTTTTCCCTAATTTTCTTTCTCTTCCTCACAACGCCTCTCTTCCTCATTTTTGTTCTCTCTTCCGTCAAAATCGACTATCCAGTTGATACAAATACTCACAAAACATGCCTATGAAGAAGAGATCATTGAGTGAGGTGGCGGTGGCTACAAACAACACACAAAACATGAAGTTGCGGAGTCCGAGTTCTAAAAGGCCAGCTAAGATCCATACCCCAGAGCTGGTGGTGAAAAGGCAGCGCCGTCCAAACAAGCAGCGAAGAAGCCACCGACCAAATCTGCGACTCCTAAGAAGAAGGCAACACCCAAATCGGCTACTACTCCTAAGAAGAAGTCCACCGATGTTGTAACAACCACGGTTGCAGCCAAGGATGGTTAGGTCACTGATGGTAAGGTAACTAGTGGTATGGTTACTCCTAAACAGATGACTAGGTCATTCCAAACTACATTACGTTGTTCCCCTAGGTGTTCGTCTAAGCTTAGAGTAGAAAATCCCCAAAAAAGTGCTCCCCAAAGCAAAGAATCCCCTACTAGTGCTACTAGATCTCAGGATAGTGAAGAATGTCCAATGTTAGTCCCCTTAGTTGCCCCATCGTAATATCGTACTCGTACAGTTTCATCCTCCAGACAAACAATCAACCGATACCCATCCATAACACCCTCACCTGCTAGCTCAGACCCTCCGGAAAAAAACCACATAGTGATGATGATGTTCCCAATGATAAAATAGCTACTGATGATGAGTTGTTCCCTGATGATGATCTGTTTCTTGATAATAAAAAAGAGTTGGCAACTAAAAATGAGTCTCCTATTGACGATACTATCGGTGTTGATGTTGTTCATCCCACTTCTGAAGCCTCTCAAGGAGTAGAAAGCTCAGACGAAAACCGTCATCCAATTGACTAAGAGGAGGAGGAAGAAGAACCACTTAACATCAGATGCAAGAAGAGGGCATCTTCTCCATCTCCAGGTAAAAAAATTGTTACATTAATTAATTGGTAATTTTACTAATATACTAATTGCGAGGTCACGACGACGACTTGTCAAATTTTGGTGCCGTTGCCGGGGAGTTGTGCATTGGTGAAGTTGTTCTTGTTTGTGTTTCTTTTTGTTTGTTTACTTAGTTGCTTGCGTGCTTGATCCTTGTGAACCATGTCTCATCACGGTAGTAATTTTGATGAAGATGAGGTGAACAACGATATGCACCGGTTCGGTCGCAACAACGAAGCACCACCTTTATTCTATGAGGATCTTGAGGTGCTCGTCCGAGAGCGAAACCGAATCCTAAGGGAAGCTTCCCGGGCGAACCAAGGGCCACCCGAGGCCCGAAATGGTGCAGGCCCGAGACAGCCACCTAGGCAACCTCCACCTCCGCCTCCTCCACAGCAGCCCGCCCGGGGTGAATACTATGAGTATGGTGACCCCCGCGAGCCCACCATGGGAGAGCTCTCAGCTCCGAATTTCAGAAACCAATCTTGGTGCATTTATGAGGATCCTGAACTTGAGGATATAGCCATCAACACGGGTATAGTGCATCACTTGCCCAAGTTCTCGGGCTCTCAAGGGGAATCAGCGACCACTCATCTTCAACGTTTTCATAGCATTTGCCAAAACTTAAAGCCATATAGAGTAGAAGTAGATGACTTCAAACTGAAGGCCTTCTACTTCTCTCTTGTTGATGCAGCAAATGATTGGTTTCTCTCCTTGCCTTCAGGTAGTATCCAAACATGTTCTCAGATGTAAAGAAAGTTCTTGGATAAGTACTACCCCGCAGGCTGGGCTATGCAATTAAGGAGGCAGCTGCAAGAAATGAAACAAGGGCCCAACGAGTCAATGTATGACTACGTTGAGAAGTTCAACCATTTGGAGAGAAGCTACTTCAATCTCGGGCTGCCCGAAAAGCTCATTATGGAGTACCTATTGGACGGATTAAAACCCCTGGATAAAATGCTTTTGGATGCCTCGGCTGGAGGATCAATGATGAACCTGTCATTAAGCGGCATAAGGCAACTGATCTCCAATGTGGCCGAGAACGCCCGGTTCAGAGAGGAGACCTCTCGGCAAAAAGAGTTCACTCGAACGAAGAATGTGGCGAAAGCCGAGACCCCTGCGAACTCATTGGCCGACGAGATGAAGACGTTGAAGGAAACGATGATCCAAGTATTAAGGAGACAACCGGTGGTGGTGAAACCATGCGAGTACTGCGGAGCTACGGACCACAAGACGGATGAGTGTCCAACCTTGCTGGAAGAGGAACCAGTAGAGGTGAATGCAGTGGATGGGTATCAAGGATACAACAACAACCGAGCTGGGCCGAGTCGGTCGTATGGTCAAGGACCGACCGGACAGAATTTGTGGAACGACACCTCGAGAGACATGGCCCTCGCAAATTTGCAATTTATAATCCACTACCTTAGGCTCACTATTGGTTAGTAGAGCGGTAAGTAGGATTCGAACCCAAGGGAGTTATTTCAGCTACTTGTTGTTCTCGGAAACAGAAGGAAAAGTAAAGACAGTTGGGGGTTTAGTAAACAGCTTGAAAGTAAGTGCAAGTAAATAACAAGGGGTGATTCGAATGAGAGTGAGTATTCTGTTTAGGGCTTCTCTTGTGATACATTTGTCATAGACAACGAATTATGCATTCCACATTTCGGAGAGTGTGGTGTCCCGACAAAGGTGACAACCCAAGGTACCCCGGCAAAGGTGGTACGCCACGGTCTTAGTCTGCCAAGATGGTGTGTGGTGTCCCTACAAAGGTGACGTCTAAGTATCCCGGCAAGGGTGATATGCCACAACCTCACTCGGCAAGGTGTTAGACCTTCTAATCTAGTCCTTTGTTAGATCGAACAACCCGGCAAAGGTGTTGCTCAACCTATGCGTACTATCTACCATTGCGGCAAGGCATCCGGTAGATGTTACAATAGGGATCATTTGCTTGACTAAGCTTTGTGGCAAAACTTCCACTTAGCCTCGCATTTGATCCGTGGGATTAAGCCCAAGGACTAGTGAAATGTAGAATGAAATTAAGAACGAGTGTCTCAAAATGTAGTCACAAGAGTGAAAACCCTAAATCGAATAGGGGGTTTAGCTACTAGTATTCATGAAGAGAATACAATAGCAATACATGAAAAGTAATGACTGAAAAGTAAAGGATTGCTTTCTATTTCCAAAGAGAAGAACAAGAGAGAGAAGCTCCAAGCAATAACAATTTCAGACTATGGATGATGGCTAAACCCTAGGCCAAGAGGTCTCATTTATAGGAAATGGATTAGGGTTTTCTCTAACTAGGCCACCACTCTTGCTCTGGAAGTAGCCAAAATGGATTGGCAGGAGCCAAATGATGAGATGCTTCTAGAATCATCAAGATTTTGCAAGTGGGCTATGTTTTGGCTTGGAACTTGAGTGTGGGCCAATAATGCCTTGTGGTGATTTTGTCCTAAGATGCCATCTTTTAAGCCCGATTCTTCTCAGACCTTCCAAAGTGCCTGAAATGCAACAAAGCACTAACAAGTAAATGTTCACATGACAAAGTGTCGAATTGGTGGGAATTGTTTACTCGATGAGTCATATAAATACGGCTCATCACTAATTTACTGAATGTACTAATATATATATTTTTCCTTCAAGCAACAAGATCTGGAGCATTCTATCCTTGTTAGTGAAACTGGACCGTCAAAGAAGAGGAAGCGAGGTGTGGTTGATTGCACGAAGATAGCCACTCTGGTGCACGCCCTTGGGATGAAGATCAAAGTGGACTGCTCCGTGGAGGCAAATAGGTTAGTGGTGAAGGAAGTGTGATGGACCAAAATTATACGAATCAAAAACACAGTAAAACCCACCAAATTAGACTGTTGGTCTATTTAACTTCTACTTGTTAGTCCCGATTTATTTCTACAGGGTATTTTGGCACTTAGAGAGAAAACACGCTAAGGAGAGAATTTTACGCTGAAAAGATGATAAGAGTCAATCCAAGGTCAAGATCAGACGCCGAACGAAGAAATCTCAAGATCCTGACGTAGGAATTACTCAAATCAAATCCAACAGAGGAACAATCAAAGTCAGACGGAGCGAAATTGGATTGATAGTTTTGTGAAAAGACTGCACAAAACTGTCAAAACACACACATGGACCAAGGTGACCGGCCACCTTGCTTGGAGGTGGCCAAAGCCACTCCTCTCCTCCTCGGACAACCGGCAACCGGCGGCCCAACCCTCCCCCAACCGGCGGCTTTCCTCCCCCCCATGTGTCACCTCCTCCTTCCTCCTCCCTTCTCCTCCCTTGGATGAAAAGCCACATGCCTCCATCTCCACCACCCGTTCTCCTCCCCTTTGGCTATAAAAGGAGAGCTCCTCCTCCTCATTTGTATCATCCACAAATCCACAAATCCAAAAATCATATTTCACTTCTCTCTCTAAGTTTGTGTATTTGTAAGTTTGGTTTTTGGAAATAATACTCCTGTTTGTTCTTGAGTATTATACGCTTTGAAATTATAATACACCTGTTGGTTCTTGAGTATTATAATACTGTAGAGAATACTCATGTTGGTTCTTGAGTATTCAGTAGGAAATTGGGAATACTCCTGTTGATTCTTGAGTATTCCACCCCTTTCCCTCTTACTATTTTTAAAAACCCCCGAGTATTTAGTTATGATGTCCTTTTCCATGGATACTAGTAGCTAAACTCCTCATTCGGTTGAAGGTATTTTCTTGTATTATATAATGTTTTAATTTCTTTTAGTTTTATTTCTCTGTATTAAAAACTTGTTCTATGTGCCATTTATAGTCAGAGTTTCCAAGGTTGAGTGGAAGCTGTAACAAGCAAAGCTCTTCCGTGGAAATTCGTGATCATACTCGGTAAGTGGAAGCTGTAACAAGCAAAACTTATCGAGGAGTTTGGCTTATCTTAAAAAACCATTTGGAAACTGGACCAAAGAATTCAAATGGATGCACAAAAGGCTAAGATACTTCGAAAGGAGGAATTAGTCTGAAGTAGAACAAGTGTTGCTTTAAACGATGTTGCAAGTCTTGCGATGCGAAAGGGCCTCGATTCATCTTTGAATACTTAGAAAGGTTACTAGCGGTTATTAATAAACATGTTATAATACAAGGTACCTGAAACCGAATACTTTTCCTTGAATTTCAAAAACCCCCCCAGTATTTACTTTTATAAACTGCTCGATCAACTACAACCATCAACCGCTCATCTACCGGAGGAATCGCAATCACGCATCACCCACTGTAAGTCTTCTTCCCTTAACTCTTTTATTTTTAGTATTTTAAATTCTGTATTTATTTTCTGTATTTACTTTTCCGCACAAAAAATCAAAAAACCAAAAAATAGTAGCTTAATCAATCGCGCTAAAATCTCAATCAACCTAAAAAATGCTCCCATCCTGTAAAAATCCCTTAAAGAACAACGTATCACTCTAATTCCCTTGGGTTCGACCCCTACTTACCACTTACTACCCAGTAGTGTAGTTGCGAGTAGCGCAAAATATAAATTTATTTTGCACAGAGAACATTGCACCTTAACGACAGTGCAGTGGGCTCCGTCAAAATTGGCGCCGTTGCCGGGGAATTAGCCATCGGATAAGTTCTTTAAATCAATACGCGCTCGAAACAACCATGTCTCGCGAAGGAAGTCACCATGACTACCAAGATGACGACGAGATGAACCTGTACGATCGAAACAATAAGGTGCCACTTCCATTTATGGATGATCCGGAGCAACTCATCCGAAGCAGACGAGCTCGTGATAGGGAAGCCATTAGAAGAAACCAAGAACCACACGAGGACCAAAATGCAGCTGGTCCAGTATGATAACCCCCTAGATATCCACCACCCCCGCAACCTAGACAAGTACCGAGACGAGAACCCGCTTTCGATGACTACTACGGAGATAACAACCACTACCATACACCTACTATGGGAGAACTAAATGCCCCAGAATTCGAAACGCAGCCATGGTGCATTTGCCAGAGCCCTGAGCTAGAAAACATTGTCGTCGACATCAACAATTTGCCAAGGTTCTCAGGAACTAATGAAGAATCTGCAACAACTCATCTCCAACGCCTACATGGCACTTGCTAAAATCTAAAACCCAATCGAGTGAATATAAACGATTTCAAGTTAAAGGCATTCTATTTTTCCCTCGTTGACTCGGCAAACGTGGTTCCTTTCATTACCTTCAGGAAGCATCAGAACATGGGTTCAGATGCAAAGGAAATTCCTGGACAAATACTGCCCAACAAAAAAAATAATGCAAGTAAGAAGGCAATTACAGGACATAAGGCAAGAACCTAATGAGACCATGTACGATTACCTGGAAAAATTCAACCGCCTGGAAAGAAGCTGATGTACTCTAGGACTACCTGAGAAGCTCAGCATCGAGTACCTAATTAATGGACTAACTAAGATAGACAAAATGTTCCTGGATGCCTCAGCTGGAGGATCCATGATGAATCTATCATTAAATGGCATAAGGAATCTCATCACTAATGTTGCTGAAAATGCTCGGTTTAGAGAGGAGACTACTCGTCAAGATGAATTCTTTCAAACAAAAAACGTCTCACTAGCCGATGCATCAGTAAACTCCATGCCTGAAGAGATGAAGCAGCTAAAGGAGATGATGATTCAAATCCTACGAAGGCAGCCAGTTCCGGTAAAACCTTGCGAGTTCTGTGGTTCTGCAGACCACAAAACTGACGCATGTCCAACATTAATAAAAGAGGAACCGGCAGAAGTGAATGCAGTAGGAGAATACCAAGAATACAACAACAATCAGCAAGAACCCACCAAGTCACTCGATGACACAATAAAGGAGCTCGCAGGAAGCATAAATCAATTAGGTACTTCGCTACACCTACACCCACCTAGTCACTCGCTGCCTCAGTATCCACACTCACTAATGAGTCCGGCAGACTCCTTTCACAAACCATTCAAATACAGGAAGATGTGAATGCCTTGACTCTTAGGAGTGGAAAAACGCTTGTCGGCAAACCTTTGGAGCAAGAGGACAAGGACCCAAGATTACCCGGGAAAGAACAAATGAGGCCCGAGTCTCTCGAAGCTCTAGAAGAAGAAGCAGCCGATGAAGACGACGGCATGTATGAGGAAGAGCAAGACGTAACCGAAGAAGAAGGGGATGCGTCCAAAGAACACATACCTGGCTCGGTGCCTAGAACCAAAGACCCTAGAATCAGCGCAAAACTTCCATTCCCAGTACCTGCTCGCATGCAAAAACAGCATGTCATGGATAAGGACGTGTTTGAATTATTCAGCAAAGTTGAAATCAACATCCCCCTCCTAGAAGCCATTAAGCAAATTCCTCGGTACGCCAAGTTTTTAAAAGAACTTTGTATCAACCGGAGGAAGACTAGAAACGATCAGGAGCTGATGAGTAGAAACGTGTCGGCCGCCATACAACGAAAAATGCCCCCCAAATGTGGAGATCCAGGCACTTACACCATTCCATGCATAATTGGCAACATCAGGATCGAGAACTGCATGCTAGATCTTGGAGCATCAATCAATGTCCTTCCCTTCTCTATCTACTCATGTCTTAAGATTGGGCCACTCAAACCCACCGGTCTCACTATTCAACTAGCAGATCGGTCATGCAAACAGCCAGAGGGCAAAATTGAAGACGTCTTGGTTCAAGTAGGCAAATTAGTATTTCCAGCAGACTTCTACGTCTTAAAAATGGAGAATGGCAGACCTACAGATCATGCACCCATCCTTCTCGGCCGTCCATTTCTCAAAACATC
This sequence comes from Rhodiola kirilowii, assembly GCA_033675215.1. Classification (NCBI taxonomy): domain Eukaryota; kingdom Viridiplantae; phylum Streptophyta; class Magnoliopsida; order Saxifragales; family Crassulaceae; genus Rhodiola; species Rhodiola kirilowii. Next base: position 28,053,563 of record CM066193.1, read on the forward strand.
AAAAATGAAGATAGATTGTTGAAGTGGAATGCTATCAATGAAAGTAGAGGGAGAAGTCTTTAGCTTTGATATATTTCAAGCAATGAAGTACCCTGTGGAATTCGAGGAAGTACACGCTCTCGATGCTTTGGACGACCTGGTCCAAGAAATTCAATCAGAATCAAGATCAGATCCCTTAGAAGCCATACTTAACGAAGCCGAAGGATCATACGAATTAACCGAAGACTTGCATGAAACGGTGGCTCACTTAACAATCTCGGAACCTCTCACACTAGGATATGAAGTCAACGAGGTAAAATTATTCAAATCAAATACCTTTTTACCCTCGATAATACAAGCCCCCAAAATAGAATTGAAGCCCCTGCCTGGACATCTGAAGTACGCCTTCCTCGGGGATAATGACACACTCCCAGTAATCATCAAGAGTGGTTTGGAAGCAGGACAGGAACAAAGGTTGATAAAAGTACTAAAACAGCACAAGTTAGCTATTGGATGGACACTGGCCGACTTAAGAGGAGTCAGCCCGGCTGTATGCATGCACCGTATTTCACTTGAGGACGGAGCAAAGCCATCAAGAGAACATCAACGACGACTCAACCCAATCATGATGGAGATCGTCCAAAAGGAAATACAAAAGCTTCTTGATGCGGACGTTATCTATCCCATATCAGATAGCCAATGGGTGAGTCCTGTCCACGTGGTCCCAAAAAAGAGTGGGATCACAGTCGAGGAAGATGCCGAAGGAAATATGGTAACAACAAGGATCGAGAACGGCTGGAGAATGTGCATCGACTACAGGAAATTAAACGCCGTCACAAGGAAAGACCATTTCCCCCTGCCATTCATCGATCAAATGCTAGACCGACTGGCAGGCAAACCATATTTCTGCTTCTTGGACGGGTTCTCAGGATACAACCAGATCCCTATAGCACCTGAAGACCAAGAGAAGACTACATTCACTTGCCCATTCGGTACATTCGCCTTCAGAAGAATGTCGTTCGGGCTATGCAATGCCCTGGGAACTTTTCAAAGGGTAGTAACCAGCATCTTTTCAGACTTGATCGGGGAATTCAATGAAGTCTTCATGGACGACTTTACAATCTATGGCAGTACATTCGACGCTTGCTTAGATAACTTGAGCACGGTTCTAGCACGATGTGTCTCAATGAACCTTGTGCTCAATTATGAGAAATGCCACTTCATGGTAACTCATGGAGTGGTCTTAGGACACGTCGTCTCACAAGAAGGCATACAGGTGGATAAATCTAAAATAGACTTGATCATGACTTTACCATACCCCTCCACTATTCGAGACATCCAATCCTTCCTTGGGCATGCGGGATTCTACCGACGATTCATCAAGGATTTCTCCAAAAAGGCGTTGCCTCTATCCACTCTTCTCCAAAAAGAAGTTCCTTTTGAATTTACCAATACATGCAAGGAAGCCTTTGATGAGCTCAAAAAGACCCTCACTAGCACACCCGTCATCCAAACTCCGGATTGGAAAAAACCATTTGAGATCATGTGCGACGCAAGTGACTTTGCTGTAGGAGCAGTTCTCGGCCAAAAGATTGACAAGAAAGCGGGTGTGATCTACTACGCCTCACGAACCCTAGATCCTGCCCAACGGAACTACTCCACCACCGAGAAGGAACTCTTGGCAGTAGTATTCGCTCTAGAAAAATTCAGACCCTATTTGCTTGGAGCAAAAGTAATAGTTTACTCTGACCATGCTGCTATCCGTTACCTGATGATGAAAAAGGAGGCGAAGCCAAGACTCATTCGGTGGATATTACTACTGCAAGAGTTTGATGTGGAAATAAGGGACAAAAAAGGGATCGAGAATACTGTGGCTGACCACCTCAGTAGGATTGTCCGAAAGGAAGAAGAAGGACACATAACTGAGTCATTCCCAGACGAACATCTCTATGCAGTCTCTGCCAAGGTGCCATGGTACGCGTCAATCGTCAACTACCTTGTAGGAGGTACATTCCCTCCCTCTTTTACTAAAGCACCATGCATGAAACTTAGGCATGACGCTAGATATTATTTATGGGATGATCCCTATTTATGGAAAATAGGAGCAGATCAAATACTTAGGAGATGCATCCCCAATAATGAAATAGCTTCTGTTATTAGCTTTTGCCATGAGTTTGCATGTGGAGGACACTTCGGGCCTAAGAGAACCGCTAGAAAAATCTTAGATAGTGGCTTTTTCTGGCCAAGCATATTTAGAGATGCTCGTGAAAAGTGTAAAAAATGCGATAAGTGTCAAAGAGTAGGAAATGTGTCAGCTAGAGGTGAACTGCCTCAAGTACCCATATTAGTCAACGATGTTTTTGACATTTGGGGTCTTGATTTTATGGGACCATTCCCGGTCTCATGCGGTTATACTTACATTTTAGTTGCTGTAGATTATGTGTCAAAATGGGTAGAAGCCAAGGCCACAAGGTGCGACGATGCAAAAAACTGTCATAGAATTTTTGCGCACTAACTTGTTTTGTAGATACGGGGTACCCAAGGCCATAATAAGCGACCAAGGAACTCATTTCTGTAACCGCATGATGGCCGCTACCTTAAAACGCTACCATGTCCACCACCGGACATCCACAGCATATCATCCCCAATCCAATTGTCAAGCGGAGATCTCCAACCGCGAAATCAAAGGAATTTTAGAAAAAATGGTAAAACCAGGTAGGAAGGATTGGAGTCAGAGACTAGATGAAGCTCTTTGGGCTTATCGGACGGCATACAAGACACCAATTGGAACCTCCCCCTTTCGGCTTGTTTATGGGAAAGCATGCCACCTTCCGGTGGAATTAGAACATAAAGCCTACTGGGCGCTCAAGAAATGCAATCCAGATCTAAAAGCTGCCGGACTAGATAGGAAGCTTAAGCTATGCGAACTTGAAGAATTGCGGCTAGAAGCCTTTGAAGAGCAAACAGACTACAAGGCACTAACGAAATTATATCATGACAAATTCATCCTCCGACGCTCATTTGAGGAAGGACAACAAGTGCTACTCTTCTCCTCACGGATGAAGTTGATGCCTGGCAAACTAAAATCAAGATGGACCGGTCCGTATACTGTGACTAAAGTGTACAACCATGGAATGCTTGAGTTGGAAAGCATGAACAATGGAAGCAGATTCACGGTAAACGGGCAGCGAGTCAAACATGACCACGGCAAGGTCAACTTAGCTCCAAAACACTACGACCTAAGCCACCCATGGGATCCCAACCAGTGATCCAGGAATAAGGTACTGTCGAGCCAACGACGTTAAACAAGTGCACTGGTCGGGAGGTAACCCGACACTATCTTACTTTCCGCACTTTAATTTTCTGTCTTTAATTTTCTGTATTTTACTTTTTCAATAAGTCGCTCTCACCCACTTGGTGCATAGAAGATTTGACTATTCAGGAATCGGACTTGGGTGCAACATTAAGCCAGTCAGGGCTACGCTGAGAGTTCAAGGCCCCAGCCGAACTCCCTCGATTATCCAGCCTCGAGCCATGTCGTTCACTCGGCACCTTAAAGGGAGTTCTGTCCTGCCCTTTTCCTTAATATCATTTCCTTCTCGTATAATATCTGCTTGCATGGCTTTTGAACTAAGTAGTGCTGAAAGGCACGACTTCGTTCAAAAGTGTGGGGTGAGATCCGCATGTGTACATAATTAAAAAACTTTTTCTTTTTTAATGTATCTTTTTGAAAATATGAACTTAAGAATGTGAAAAAGATATACCAAAATTCATGCATTTACCTTGTGAAAATTCAACTGTCTAAAAACATAGAACGTAACTTCTCATTTGTCCCTTTGTGCTGAGATAAACTAGGGATGTGGAGTTGATAGAAATGCCCTAGAGAGGCTTGGCAAGCAATCGAAGGATCAAATCAAAATATATGGTTTTCAAAGTCAGTGGAGGCTGCACTTCGGGTTTCAGTGAAGATTGATATCATCTCCGCCATGCAGTGTTTATGCTAAAAGAAAAAAGGCGAGGACGGGAATCAGACCGTCCTCTCTCTAGTCAAAGTAGCCAAGAAAATAGATGAGCCACCCTCATCTTGACCCGCGCGAAACAACAACGATGAGAGGAGCGGGGAGGTATTTCCATAGGCTTGCGGGCGATGACAGGACCTCCCAAAAAGGCTTGAGAAAATGGACTAGCAAAGCCACAGAAAGGTGAAAAGCTCGAAGAAACAAATCAAGAAGCCAAAGGCCCAAAATTGTGAAGGTTTTAACCGAACAAAAAGTGAAGTATTCAAAGAGTCAAATCAAAGGCCAAAGGCTGATTCACTACAAAAAGCAGTCCCTCGCCAAAAGAAATCAAAGTACTCAAACCAGTGAAACCCGAACCGAATCACGTGCTAGAGAAAGATACAAGGAAACCATATAGTGAGAGACGATCCCGAGACTGCAGTCCAGGAACCTGAAAAGGGCTATCTCCCGAAACATCCAGAATAATTTGCATCTCAGCACGGAGGTACAAGTATCAAGTTTCTTCTATTTATTTACGCAGTTCAATTTGGTAATAAGTAAGTAATGCATGAATTAGGATAAATCGAGTCCCATAGTCTAATTTTCATATTCTAAAACCAAACTTAGAGTACCACCCTTTAATAGCATTATTCGGGATGAACAACTAAAAGTGTGGGGTGATCTGATGGACCAAAATTATACGAATCAAAAACACAGTAAAACCCACCAAATTAGACTGTTGGTCTATTTAACTTCTACTTGTTCGTCCCGATTTATTTCTACAGGGTATTTTGGCACTTAGAGAGAAAACACGCTAAGGAGAGGATTTTACGCTGAAAAGATGATAAGAGTCAATCCAAGGTCAAGATCAGACGCCGAACGAAGAAATCTCAAGATCCTGACGTAGGAATTACTCAAATCAAATCCAACCGAGGAACAATCAAAGTCAGACGGAGCGAAATTGGATTGATAGTTTTGTGAAAAGACTGCACAAAACTGTCAAAACACACACATGGACCAAGGTGACCGGCCACCTTGCTTGGAGGTGGCCAAAGCCACTCCTCTCCTCCTTGGACAACCGGCAACCGGCGGCCCAACCCTCCCCCAACCGGCGGCTTTCCTCCCCCCATGTGTCACCTCCTCCTTCCTCCTCCCTTCTCCTCCCTTGGATGAAAAGCCACATGCCTCCATCTCCACCACCCATTCTCCTCCCCTTTGGCTATAAAAGGAGAGCTCCTCCTCCTCATTTGTATCATCCACAAATCCACAAATCCCAAAATCATATTTCACTTCTCTCTCTAAGTTTGTGTATTTGTAAGTTTGGTTTTTGGAAATAATACTCCTGTTTGTTCTTGAGTATTATACTGATTGGAAATAATAATCCTGTTTGTTCTTGAGTATTATACGCTTTGAAATTATAATACTCCTGTTGGTTCTTGAGTATTATAATACTGTAGAGAATACTCCTGTTGGTTCTTGAGTATTCAGTAGGAAATTGGGAATACTCATGTTGGTTCTTGAGTATTCCACCCCTTTCCCTCTTATTGTTTTCAAAAACCCCCAAGTATTTAGTTATGATGTCCTTTTCCATGGATACTCGTAGCTAAACTCCTCATTCGGTTGAAGGTATTTTCTTGTATTATATAATGTTCTAATTTCTTTTAGTTTCATTTCTCTATATTCAAAACTTGTTCTATGTGCCATTTATAGTCAGAGTTTCCAAGGTTGAGTGGAAGCTGTAACAAGCAAAGCTCTTCCGTGGAAATTCGTGATCATACTCGGTAAGTGGAAGCTGTAACAAGCAAAACTTATCGAGGAGTTTGGCTTATCTTAAAAAACTATTTGGAAACTGGACCAAAGAATTCAAATGGATGCACAAAAGGCTAAGATACTTCGAAAGGAGGAATTAGTTTGAAGTAGAACAAGTGTTGCTTTAAACGATGTTGCAAGTCTTGCGCTGCGAAAGGGCCTCGATTCATCTTTGAATACTTAGAAAGGGTACTAGCGGTTATTAATAAACATGTTATAATACAAGGTACCTGAAACCGAATACTTTTCCTTGAATTACAAAAACCCCCCTGTATTTACTTTTATAAACTGCTCGATCAACTACAACCATCAACCGCTCATCTACCGGAGGAATCGCAATCACGCATCACCCACTGTAAGTCTTCTTCCCTTAACTCTTTTATTTTCAGTATTTGAAATTCTGTATTTATTTTCTGTATTTACTTTTCCGCACAAAAAACCAAAAAACCAAAAAACAGTAGCTTAATCAATCGCGCTAAAATCTCAATCAACCTAAAAAATGCTCCCATCCTGTACAAATCCCTTAAAGAACAACGTATCCCTCTAATTCCCTTGGGTTCGACCCCTACTTACCACTTACTACCAAGTAGTGTAGTTGCGAGTAGCGGAAAATATAAATTTATTTTGCACAGAGAACATTGCACCTTAACGACAGTGCAGTGGGATCCGTCAAAGTGCGGAGTATGATTTGCCACCAAATTGGGCCATGTGTGCGACTGAATGTCTCAATTATAGCGCCGACATAGAGTCAGTTAGATGAAGAGCACTGGAATATTGTGATTAACTATTTGAGAGTAAGTTGTCTTTCTCCTTTTTGTTTGTTTGCATTTTATTTATTTCATTTTTTTGTTGAACAGTTACATAACTTCTCCCTTTATAATTGTTTGTAGCCTCATTTCCATTTGCCAAAAAATGACACTCTACTGTGGGAGTATATAACAAGAATAGCAAGCAACCGATATAAGGATTAGAAGTCTGACTACCACCAGCATTATCTGAAGCATGGAGATGAGGTACGAAATGAGTTCATCCACCGCAGGGAGAAGTGGACATGGCTTGTTAGTCACTTCAACAAACCTGAACATCAGGTAATGGTTTTAAATACATGACTTTATTGTGCTAACTTTTATGTGATTTGTTTCAGTTATAATATGAAACTTTCCTTTTCGTAATCAAGGCAAAATAAAAAAGAATGAAAGCCTCCCTTGAAGCGAAGATGAACCATCTCTCCGGGCAGACTCTGTTCCCCATGAGAGCAATCGACCACATGGAGAAAGGTCTCAAAGCCCCTCATGTCGCAACATATACGGAAGTCTACAACCAAAAACCTAAAAGTGGGGAAATATTGGTAATCCATTATATTATATATTTCACTTTTGTCTTCATAAGTAAATTAAGTTTTTTTTATGAAGTGAATGATAGTGAATTGCGATCCTTTGGATTATGATTATGTCATGCAGCATTTAGATCATGATTGTACATGTTTGATATCGTGCTTTATCAATAATTGATGGATTTTGTGATTATATGCAAGTGAAAATATTATGTCATTGTCTAAAAGCATGTTAAAAGTTTGTTTGTGATGACAGAATAATTTATTCCTTATACGAAACAATTGTAACCCTTTGGATTGTGATTAAGTGTAAGCTCATCTTTAACATGGATTTTGTTTGGCTTGTAGTCCTTTGGATTATGATTAAATATAGCCATGATTGATAATGTTAAATGGTATCTTGTTGTCACTGAGAGAATTATCTTATAGGAGGTTTTGTTGTTTCATTTGAGTAATTAATTTATTTGTGGCATCGCCTTAGGAACAAATGAATGCAAAGGTGAACAAGCTGATAAAAGAGCAGCACTCTGATGACCCAAGCATCATTCAGGATCCTCTCGCCACGAGTACCTGGTTGGATATAGTTTGCAGAGCGGTGGGGAAAAAAGGTATTCTTGTTTCTGAAGCGGTTGGGAATCTAAGGAGGGCTCCGAAACCAAGAGATGGGGCATCTAGCCAAGCGCTAAAGGAAGAGCTAATCAGGGCCAGAGAAGAGGTAGCTAAAAAAGAATCGGAGTTCAATGATAGGCTACGGGCCCTTGAAGAGATGGTGCGTGGGGAAGGAGGACTTTCAGAACATGGGGCTAATATCTCGGATGGGGGAAGCTTTGCCCTGCCAACTCTCTAAAGACTGGTTGTGTGGAAATCTTTAAAACTATAACTTTTTAAAGTTGTCACAATGCTAGAAACTTTTAAATTAGGATGTTTTAATGTTGATGTATAATACTGCTTGAAACTTTTGACATGTTTTGTATTAAGGATAGGGATGCATTACATTTTCTTATGCAACAGAATTGTAATGTTAATACATGCCCGACATAAACAGGGATGCTTTATATTCTTTTATGTTACTGGCATTTGATAATAATACCACATTACTGGACATACGTGTCAACAAAATAGTATCCTTGCATCACTTATTTGAATGGTCGAAATATCCTTGCATCACTTATGTGGCAGCAAAATTGCAGTCTTCGTCAACTACGCGACTGACCGAAGTATCAATTTATATTTTCTTATATGATTGACATTGTAATAAAGTTACTTATACGGTGTACTTATGGAATTTATTGTTGGTTTCCAAAATCTACTTACGCGACTTACCAGTTACATATGGGGCATTTTTAGGTACTGCCGCATTAGATCTTATATGACTGAGTACGGTTAGTACTGTCGCATTAGAATTTATGCGGCAAAACTTATGTGACTGACCGTTGTCACATAAAGTCTTCTGTGACTAAAAATGAACTTATGCGGCTATTTTTGGTCAGTTACATAAATGTAAATCTGGTATAGTGATTGGCAACTGAAGTAGCAAATCGATTGGTTAACGTGAGCTGGCACTGGTCCCATTCCGCCTCCAGATGCATCAATGTATACCTCAAATTGTTTGTTGAAGTTTGGAACTGCCAATGTAGGTGCTAGCCTGAGGGCCCTTTTAAGATATTCAAAAGTTGCGCTGGCTTGCTCCAACCATGCAAAAGCGTCCTTACGTAATAGTGTGGTGAGCGGCGCTGAGATTTGAGCATAGTTTTCAATAAATTGACGATAGTATCCTGCCAGCCCAAGGAATCTTCATAGGTGATTGGCGGACTTAGGTAGGGCCAATGCTGAATTACTTGTACCTTCACATGGTCCATACTCACCTCTTCTCCAAATAATGAATTTGTTCCCTAGCCAGATCACATTGGATATGTTTAGAAAAAGTATGTATTGCTAGGATGAGTGGTCCAAGTGTTCCTCCCATGTCTTGATATACACCAATATATCATCGAAGAAGACAAGGACATATTTTCTAAGGAAAAGTCTAAACAACTCGTTCATGGTTGAAAATACTATTATCTGTTCAAGCAACTCTTTGAGATAGTGTTCCAACGGAAAGTAGAACACAACTGGGACAGAACTAGGACAGTATGCGTAGGTGAGACACAATGTTATTTCCAGTTCGGCAACAGCCTACTCTGGGGGGCTTCCCACGCCCTAAAGGGATGTAAATCTTTATTGAACAGTATAGAGCTACAAGTGGACTTACTCTTACAATCTCCCGAATGTAAACGCCTAGCCTCTATAACTACTTCACTCAGATTCGATCTCGGCTCCCCCTTGATCCCCTTTGTTTGAAACTCCCTTCCGAACTGCTCGATCTTCTCCCGAAGCTCGGTAGCTTTCTCTTGAAAGCCAGCAATGGTCTTCTGTGTGTGCAGCAGTCAGTTCAACACGAACAGTATGATCAGCAAATTAAACAGACTATTTTAGTGCCAGTGATTTTCCAGTGGGGAAAACTCAGCCGGTCGTCGCAGACAGAGCCATCGTTGAGGCACGACAAAATTTACATTTATAGTTCCACTACTCGTGGCTCACTATTGGATTAGCAAGCGGTAAGTAGAGGTCGAACCCAAGAGAGTCTGTGTGGAATAATTGTTCTTGAAAAGTAAAAAATAGAAAGTAAAGACAGATTGGTTTTTAGTGGTTTTTATGACAGAAAGTAAATGACTAAAAGTAAATGACTAAAAGTAAAGACTGAAAATAAGTGCTGCAAAGTAGAGACTGAAAGTAAAGTGCGTAAAGGAAAAGACTGAAAGTAAAGTGCGGAAAGTAAGTGCTGAAATGTAAAGTGCGGAAATGTAAAGTGCTTTGAAAGTAAATGACGGGAAAGTAAAGTGCTGATAAGTAAGGACGAAAGATATTCAGTCTAGGGTTTCTACTTGTGAAACATCCATCATAGACTTCAAATGATCTTACTTTGTGTTCATAAGTGTGGGTTTATTCCTTTTCAAGACTTAAACCCTAAAGTAAGGCCATTTCAAGCATTTACACCACAATCTACTCCAAAATCAAGACATAGACTTCTAGTTCTAAGTGCAGCCACATGATCTCACATTTCCAATCAACCAAGCGACTTAAAGAGGGTTTGAACCACTCGAAAAAGCTTTTCCATTTCAAGCATCCACTCAACTTCATTATTCAAACCGAATGTATAGCACAAGAACTAGTTGACACACAAAGTAGCATTAAGTTCTAGTCTCAAGATGCATACACAAGTATGAACACCCTTGACCGAATATGCTTTAGCTACTTGTATTCATGTCAAGGAATACAAGTACCATACTTATAAAAGTAAAGGAAAACAAGACAAGTAAAGACAAGTACAAGAAAAGTAAAGGTAACCGTGAGTTTTTGTAACCGTGAGCAACAAGAGAAGGAAAGGAAGCCTTACCTACTTGTATTCATGTCAAGGAATAAAAATAGCCGTGGCCTTTGTGCAAGAAAAGTAAAGGAAGAGGAGCTCCAAATCAAGTGCTGGACAGAAAGTAAAGAGCTTCGGAGCTCAAGAACAAGGAAGAACAAAGTGTGTTTGTATTGAAAGCATATGTGTAGCATAGGTTGTTTTGGAGAAGAGAGAAAAGCTCTCAACTCCCTAAGGACTTGGGACTTCAAAGCACTAGGACACTTGATTCTAAGGGCATGCCCTTCTATTTATAGGCAAGGGAAGACGTGGGGGCTAAGCTTGGGTTTGAAATATCCCAAAATCAAACACTTGGATTGGCTTAGCCAAAAGCAACCCACATGGCTTCTCACTTGCATTCTGATGGATGCACAGTCGTCGTGTGCAAACGTCAAGAATAAATTTATAAGTCCACTACTCGCGACTTCACTACTGGGTAGCAAGTGGTAAGTAGGGGTCGAACCCAAGGGAATTAGGGGGATAAGCTATTCTTCGAGAGAATTGTACAGCGAGGGAACGTGTTTTTAGGTTGATTGAGGTTTTAGTGCGAAAAAGTAAGTGTTTTTTTGGTTGGTTTTGGTTTTTAGCGCGGAAAAGTAAATGACAGAAAAGTAAATACTGAAAATAAAAGAGAAGACTTACAGCGATTGTTGCGTGATTGGCAAGTCTTCCGGAAGGTGAGCAGTTGATAAGCAGTTTATACTAAAATTGAAAGTAAATGCAGGTGGTGTTTTAATCTAAGGAAAGCATTCGGTTTCGGGGGCCTTGTATCATAGCCTGTTTATCATTGGCCTTTAGTGATCCTACTAAGTATTCAAACGTGTATCAAGGCCATTTCAAGCGCTCGATTTGCACACACTGTCTAGCCCATTTCAAGGTCTCAGAGCACTTGTTCTATTCAGACTAGCACCCCATTTCAAGGTATACTAGCCTATGTGCATCCATTTGATCAATCATTTCCGATCAAACCAAATGGTGTTTAAAAGAGGTCGAACTCCTCAGATAAGCTTTGCCATTTCAAGCATCCACTTATCCGAGTATGTTCACGAACCCCCACGGAAGAGTTTTGCCATTTCAAGCATCCACTCAACCTTGGAAGTTCTGACCTAATATATGGCACATAGAACAAGTTTTGAATACAAAGAAGAGGCACTAAGAGTATAGCCTAAAACATTTTATGATACAAGTACACCCCTTCAACCGAATGAAGAGTTTAGCTACGAATATCCATAGAGGTGGATACCATAGCTAAGTACTCGAGGGTTTTTGAAAGACAGTAAGTAAAGGAGAATACTCAAGAACCAACAAGAGTATTCTCAAAAACTACTAGAATACTCAAGAACCAACAGGAGTATTATAGATTTAACACAAAAGCTTACAAAAGTGCCCAAAAGTCTAGAGAGATAAGTGATGTGTTGTGTGAAGATGGGATTGTGGATGATTTACAAGTGAAGAGGAGGGTTCTATTTATAGGCTAAGGGGATGAAGAGATGTGGAGGAGGAGGAGACACTTGGCATGAAATGGGAGGAGGAGAAGAAAGCCATCGGAGGTGAGTCATCACCCCCTTAGCCGCCCCCATGTGAGGAGGAGCCTCCCCTCCATGTGGAGGAAGGGGAGAGGAGGAGAGGTTTGTGAGGAGGAAGCCTGACGGAGGGCCACCGCACTGTCGTTAAGGTGCAGTGTCCTCTGTACAAATAAATTTATAATATCCGCTACTTGTGACTACACTACTGGGTAGTAAGTGGTAAGTAGGGGTCGAACCCAAGGGAATTAGGGGAATAGGCTATTCTTTTAGGGTGATTGAACTGGGGGGAGCGTGTTTTATGGTTGATTGAGATTTTAGCGCTCTAATTAACTACGTGATTTTTTGGGGGTTTTTGGTTTTGATTGCGGAAAAGTAAATACAGAAATTAAAATGCTGTAAATACAAAGAAGAGTTACAGTGGGTGATGCGTGATTGTAATTCCTCCGGTAGATCAGCAGTTGGTGATTGCGGTTTAACAGTAAAGAAAAGCATTCGGTTTCAGGTACTCTTGTATTATAACATGTATATAATAAACTGTTAGTAACTTTTCTAAGTATTCAAAGATGAATCGAGGCCCTTTCGTAGCGCAAGACTTGCAACATCATTTAAAGCAACCCTTGTTCTATTTCAGACTAATTCCTCCTTTCGAAGTATCTTAGCCTTTTGTGCATCCACTTGATCTCACAGTTACGATTGACCAAGTGGTGTTTTAGATGAGTCGAACTTCTCAGATAAGCTTTGCCCTTTCGTAGCATCCACTTACCCGAGTATGTTCACGAATCCCCACGGAAGAGTTTTGCCCTTTCGTAGCATCCACTCAACCTTGGAAATTCTGACTATAAATGGCACATAGAACAAGTTTGAATACAAAGAAATGAAACTAAAAGATATTACAACATTATATAATACAAGAAAATACCTTCCACCGAATAAAGAGTTTAGCTACGAATATCCATAGAGATGGATAGCATAGCTAAATACTCGGGGGTTTTTGAAAACAGTAAGAGGGAAAGGGGTGGAATACTCAAGAACCAACAGGAGTATTCCTAATTCCTACTGAATACTCAAGAACCAACAGGAGTATTCTCTACAGTATTATAATACTCGAGAACCGACAAGAGTATTATAATTTCCAGTATAATACTCAAGAACAAACAGGAGTATTATTTCAAAACCGAACCAAACTTACAAGTAACAAAATGTAGAGAGAGAAGTGATTACAATTTTTGGGATGATTTATGAGGAGGAGGAGCACCTCCTTTTATAGGAAAAATGGGTGGAGATGGGTGGTGGAGATTGGTTTGATCCAAGGGAGGAGGAGGAGGCAAGGAGGAGCCAAGGAGGAGCCACCAAGTGGCGGAGGAGGAGTGGTGGAGCTCAGCCGCCGGTAGCCGGTTGTGGTGGAGGAGCAATGGGTTGTTTCCTCCACCTCCAAGGCAAGTAGCCGGTCACCAAGGAGGAGGAGGGGTGGCGCCGCCGGTAGTGGGTGGTGGAATGGGGAGGTTTTCCTCCTTTGGTCACCTCTTCATCAAGTCACCAAGTCATCTTGCCATATGTGAATTTTGTACAGTTTTGTGCAGTCTTTTCACAAAACTGTCAGTGTGTTCCTTCCCCGGACTGTCTTGACTTCACTCCTGATTCTTCTGATTAATTTATTCTGGTCAATTCAACGTCAGGATCCTTGATATTTCTTCAGTCGGCATATGATCTTGACCTTGGATTGACACTTGTTATCTTTTCAGCATAAAATCCTCTCCTTAGCGTGTTTTCACTTCAGTCTCTAAAATGCCCTGTGGAAATATATCGGGACTAACAGATGGATGTTAGATAGACAAACAGTCTAACTTGGGGGGTTTTACTGTGTTTTTGATTCGTATAATTGTGGTCCATCAGAATACCCCCCACTTTTAGTTGTTCGTCCCGAACAATGCTATTAAAGGGCGTAAGTTCTAGGTTCGGATTTGGCATATGAAAATTAGACTGTGGTACTCGATCTATCCTAATTCATGCATTGCTTACTTATTACCAAATTAAACTGCGTAAATAAATAGAAGAAACTTAATACTTGTACCTCCGTGCTGAGATGCAAATTATATTGGATGTTTCGGGAGATAGCCCTTTTCAGGTTCTTGGGTTGCAGCCTCGGGATCGTTTCGTACTATATGGTCTTCTGGTAGCTTTCTCATGCACGTGATTCGGTTCGGGTTTCAGTGAGTTGAACCTTCTTGATTTTTTCTTTGGCGAGGGACTGCTTTTTTGTTGTAGTGAATCGGCCTTTGGCCTTTGATTTGACTTTGTCGAGTGCTTCACTTTTGCTCGGTTAAAACCTTCACAATTTTGGGCCTTTGGCCTCTTTTGATTTTCTTCTTTGAGTTTTTCGCTTCTTTGTGACTTGCTAGTCCATTTTGTCAGCCTTCTTGGGAGGTCCAATCATCGCCCGCAAGCCTATGGATATACCTCCCCTCTCCTCTCGTCTTCGTCGTTTTGCGCGGGTCAAGATGAGGGTCGCTTATCTATTTTCTCGGCTATTTTGACTAGAGAGAGGACGGTCTGATTCCCGTCCTCGCCTTTGCATAGATGCTTCTTGGCGGAGTTTGACTCAATTATTCACTGAAAACCCGAAGTGCAGCCTCCACTGACTTCGAAAACCATATAGTTTGATCTGATCCTTTGATTGCTTCCCAAGTCCTTCTAGGGCAGTTTATGTCAACTCCACATCCCTAGTTATCTCAGTACAAAGGACAAATGGAAAGTTACATTCTAAGTTTTTAAACAGTTTGAATTTTCACAAGGTAAATGCATGAATTCTGATTTATCTTTTTCACATTCTTAAGTTCATATGTTCAAAAAGATACTATTACTAAAAAAAAGTAAAAACAACAAGCATGTTATTTATGTACACAGGCGGTTTTCACCCCCCACTTTTGAACGAAGGCGTGCCTTAGTTCAAAAGTCATGCAAGCTTAAAACTAAGTACTGAAAGTAAGTGCGGAAAGTAAGATAGTGTCGGGTTACCTCCCGACTAGTGCACTTGTTTTACGTCGTTGGCTCGACGATACCTCGTTGTGGATTACTGGTTTGGGTCCCATGGGTGGCTGAGGTCAAACTTTTTGATTCCACCGACCTTGATTCTTGCGGTGAGTATTCCTGATTTTTTAGCAGATGACGGGTTTGGGTCCAGTTCTGATGGTATCTCCTTCCAACGTCTCTGAGAAGGCGAGGGACCTTTCACTATCAGCTTTTTGAACTGGGTGTTCTCCTGTTTAGGGCTGCCTTGTCCAGTCATGGCGAAAGCGTGCTCCATGTAGGAGTCATTATGCTCAGGCCCTTTTCCCATCCTCTTTTCAGCCTCTTCTTTGATCACATGGTTTTCAGCGATTTGCCTATTGATCGAGGGGAAAAGTCGGGAAGGCCTGGGAAATTCGTCAGTGGTGTTCCGGACTCCTATTTCGTTGCTTCCGGTGCTTTCGATGTCTGATTCTTCAGATGGTACAGGAGTCTCTTCTGACGGTTCGGTGGTTTCTCCTTCATCAGCCTCTGGGTCAGCTTCTTCTGTCTGCATTTCCTCGTCAATTTGGGGTGCTCGTCTTGTGGCAGCGGCCAAGCCGATTATAAGGTGCCACATGTCTGCAATGGTGAAGTTTATGGCAGACCTTCTCATAGCTTCGTTAACTCTTCCCAGCTCTTCGGCCCTCATCCCACGAAGAAATTTTTGGAGAAGAATTTTCTTCGTAAACCCATGGTGCGGGCAGCTTGAGACGATGGCATCGTAGTTCATGTAGTATTCGTCCAAAGTCTCATCCCGGGATTGTTGAAGGTTCAGGATCTTCTCGCGGGTTTCTTGGCGTAAAGATGGTGGGGAGAATTCTTTCAGGAATGGTGCACAGAGGTCCACGAAACGTACCGCACTACTAGCGGGTGATGTGTAATACCAGATTGTTGCGAAATCCGTTAGAGAGAATTTAAAGCATTTAAGCTTAAATTCTTCTAACGTTTCAGTCTCAGGTTTAATGTGGCAGCAAACGTAGTGAAAGCTCCGACAGTGTAGTACTGGATCTTCTGCATCCGTTCCCCCGAACAGTGGAAGGTGCCGTGTTGTCCATGCATATGAAGGTGGTTGCGTCATGAGGTCATGGGAAGGAACGAAAGAATAGCTTATTCGATGGCTAATTCCCCGGCAACGGCGCCAATTTGACGGAGGGCCATCGCACTGTCGTTAAGGTGCAGTGTCCTCTGTACAAATAAATTTATAATATCCGCTACTTGTGACTACACTACTGGGTAGTAAGTGGTAAGTAGGGGTCGAACCCAAGGGAATTAGGGGAATAGGCTATTCTTTTAGGGTGATTGAACTGGGGGGAGCGTGTTTTATGGTTGATTGAGATTTTAGCGCTCTAATTAACTACGTGATTTTTTGGGGGTTTTTGGTTTTGATTGCGGAAAAGTAAAAACAGAAATTAAAATGTTGTAAATACAAAGAAGACTTACAGTGGGTGATGCGTGATTGTAATTCCTCCGGTAGATCAGCAGTTGGTGATTGCGGTTTAACAGTAAAGAAAAGCATTCGGTTTCAGGTACTCTTGTATTATAACATGTATATAATAAACTGTTAGTAACTTTTCTAAGTATTCAAAGATGAATCGAGGCCCTTTCGTAGCGCAAGACTTGCAACATCAATTAAAGCAACCCTTGTTTTATTTCAGACTAATTCCTCCTTTCGAAGTATCTTAGCCTTTTGTGCATCCACTTGATCTCACAGTTACGATTGACCAAGTGGTGTATTAGATGAGTCGAACTTCTCAGATAAGCTTTGCCCTTTCGTAGCATGCACTTACCCGAGTATGTTCACGAATCCCCACGGAAGAGTTTTGCCCTTTCGTAGCATCCACTCAACCTTGGAAATTCTGACTATAAATGGCACATAGAACAAGTTTGAATACAAAGAAATGAAACTAAAAGATATTACAACATTATATAATACAAGAAAATACCTTCCACCGAATAAAGAGTTTAGCTACGAATATCCATAGAGATGGATACCATAGCTAAATACTCGGGGGTTTTTGAAAACAGTAAGAGGGAAAGGGGTGGAATACTCAAGAACCAACAGGAGTATTCCTAATTCCTACTGAATACTCAAGAACCAACAGGAGTATTCTCTACAGTATTATAATACTCGAGAACCGACAAGAGTATTATAATTTCCAGTATAATACTCAAGAACAAACAGGAGTATTATTTCAAAACCGAACCAAACTTACAAGTAACAAAATGTAGAGAGAGAAGTGATTACAATTTTTGGGATGATTTATGAGGAGGAGGAGCACCTCCTTTTATAGGAAAAATGGGTGGAGATGGGTGGTGGAGATTGGTTTGATCCAAGGGAGGAGGAGGAGGCAAGGAGGAGGCAAGGAGGAGCCACCAAGTGGCGGAGGAGGAGTGGTGGAGCTCAGCCGCCGGTAGCCGGTTGTGGTGGAGGAGCAATGGGTTGTTTCCTCCACCTCCAAGGCAAGTAGCCGGTCACCAAGGAGGAGGAGGGGTGGCGCCGCCGGTAGTGGGTGGTGGAATGGGGAGGTTTTCCTCCTTTGGTCACCTCTTCATCAAGTCACCAAGTCATCTTGCCATATGTGAATTTTGTACAGTTTTGTGCAGTCTTTTCACAAAACTGTCAGTGTGTTCCTTCCCCGGACTGTCTTGACTTCACTCCTGATTCTTCTGATTAATTTATTCTGGTCAATTCAACGTCAGGATCCTTGATATTTCTTCAGTCGGCATATGATCTTGACCTTGGATTGACTCTTGTTATCTTTTCAGCATAAAATCCTCTCCTTAGCGTGTTTTCACTTCAGTCTCTAAAATGCCCTATGGAAATATATCGGGACTAACAGATGGATGTTAGATAGACAAACAGTCTAACTTGGGGGGTTTTACTGTGTTTTTGATTCGTATAATTGTGGTCCATCAAAGCCACCGGCCACATGGCCAAGGAGGAGTGGTGGAGTGTGTTTGAGATCTTTTCCCCAAAAGCCATCGGTCCTTTCAGCTCCGGACTGTCTCTGGTTGCTCTTTGGTTGGACTTGTTTTAAGTGATTCCACGTCCGGTTCTTGAAAGTCAGAATTTGGTCGTGACTTGGAATGACTCGTAATTCATATTCAGCTTAAAAAGTCCTCCTTAGCCTGTATTCTCTCTAGACTCCAAAATACCCTGTAGATAAATATCGGAACTAACAAGCAAAAGTTAAATAGACAAAGAGTCTAATTTGGTGGGTTTAACTGTGTTTATGATTCATACAATTATGGTCCATCACATTCCCATGAGCAAACCGACTTGGACCTTCTTGAAGCCAAAGGCCAGCCACTTGCACTTGTCTTCATCCAAAGGGCAACCGAATTGAAGGAGTGGGAACCAACCGAAATCCAAAAGCTAACCAAAATGAATAGTAGAGGCCAACCGGAATATTGGGACTTTGGTTGGTTCTTGGCCAGAACTTGGTTGGAACCTGGTTGTACTTGGCCGGAGCTTGATCGGAGTTTGGCCGGATTTGGCCGCAATATGGCCGGAGGTCCTTGGATGTTGGACCACTGATTTGGAATGCTGAGGCAATTCTAAGACTGGCCCATGAAGGATGTTTGGCAAGAATATGGCCGGAGCTTGGTCAGAATCCCAAAATGGCCAGAATTGCCCTAGATTGGCCTTGATCGGGCTTGAGCTGGTTCCACTCGGGCGCTTTGTCTGGGAAGTTAGATTGTCCGAGTCATTTGGCATTTAGAACAACTTGGTCGAGCCAGATCTACCAAATTATCTGGATTGGTGGAGCGACTTGGTTTCGGTGCCTGTCAGTGCGCGCGAGACCTTTGGAATTGGGCCAACTGCCAATCTGTTCGGGCGTTCTCCTTGGTTTTCCAACTTTGTCCACCTTATTTTCCATTTTGATCACTTTGCTTGAGGTGGATTTGTCTGATCAGATCGTTTGCTTGAGCAACTTGAATTCAGCACTAGACAGCTCGGCTGGTGCGCTGGGCCCGGCCTGGGCGATCATTTCTCCAGACCCGGCTGAAGTTTCTCAGGCCTGGCTCGGCCAGGAATGACTTGGCATGATTTTGGGCACAAATCTCCCTTTTTAAGCGTGTTTCCTCTTTAGACTCCAAAATTGCCTATATACACAAAACGACATTAACAAGCATATGTTCGTATCACCAAATGTCATTTTTGGTGGGTTTAGTAGTACTTGATGAATTGTATAAATACGTCCCATCAAATACCCCCACACTTAATCTTGTTCGTCCCGAACAAGTCTAGTCAAAAGAGGAACGACAACACCTTAAGTCCTAAATGTGAATGTGAGATGCAAAACTAGACTTCACCTTTGCATGCATAACTTACTTGCTTCCAAACGAAATTATGCTCACATATGAAAGTAACTAGATACTTGTACCTTTGAGCGGAGATGCAAACCAATTTGGATGATTGGGAGATAGTCCTTTTTAGGCCTTTGAATTGCACTCTCGGATCCGATCTCACTATATGGTTATGCTACTTGCTTCTTCTAGCACGTGATTGGTTCGAGCAAATTGGGTTGACCTCTTTGAATTTCTTTGGAACGACAGCTTTTTGTAGTGATTTTGGCCTTTGGCCTTTGATATGACTCTTTGAGTACTTCACTTTTTTTGCTTCGGTTTGGTTTCACCATTTTGGCTGATTTTTCTTTCTTTGAGCTTTGCTCCTTTGATGAGAATTGCATGTCCATTTTTTTTTCCTTTTGGGAGGTCCAATCATCGCCCGAGAGCATATGGAAATACCTCCCCGCTCTTTCTCATCCGTGCCTTTTTCGCGCGGGTCAAGATGAGGGTCGCTGATGGACCATAATTATACGAATCAAAAACACAGTTAAACCCACTAAATTAGATTGTTTGTCTATTTAACTTTTGCTTGTTAGTTCCGATATTTATCTACATGGCATTTTGGATCCTAGAGAGAATACACGCTAAGGAGAGGATTTTACGCTGAAAATATATTACGAGTCAGTCCAAGGTCATGATCAGACGCTGAATGAAGAAATCTCAAGATCCTGACGTGGAATCACTCAATACAAATCCAACCGAGAAACAACCAAAGTCAGTCTGAGGCCGAAATAGACTGATAGTTTTGTGAAAACATCACAAAACTCACACAAAACTCATCCTTATCCTCCATGACCGGCGGCTTTGGGGAGGAAGTGACCAAAGCCACCAAGCTCTCCTCCATGGTGACCTCCAACCGGCGGCTTTTGGCAAGCCATGGATGGCTTGCCATGTGGTTTCATCTTAGCCCTCCATTCCCCTCTCCTTTGGCTATAAATACATGCCTCCATCTCATTTGTAACACATCCTCAAATCACAAAAACACTTCTCTCTCTAAGTTTGGCACTTTGTAAGCTTTGGTTTTAAATCTATAATACTCTTGTTGGTTCTTGAGTATTGTAGTTAGTTCTTGAGTACTCTTGTCGGTTCTTGAGTACTCAAGCTTGTCTTTACTATTCTTGAGTACTCTTGTCGGTTCTTGAAGTACTCACCCCTTTCCCTTACTTACTGTCTTTCAAAAACTGTAAGTACTTAGCTATGGTATCCACCTCTATGGATATTCGTAGCTAAACTCTTCATTCGATTGAAGGAGTGTACTTGTATTATAAAATGTTTTAGACCATACTTTAGTACTTTTTCTTTGTATTCAAAACTTGTTCTATGTGCCATATATTAGGTCAGAACTTCCAAGGTTGAGTGGATGCTTGGAATGGCAAAGCTCTTCCGTGGAAGTTCGTAAACATACTCGGGTAAGTGGATGCTTGGAATGGCAAAGCTTATCTGAGGAGTTTGACCTCTCTCAAACACCATTTGGTTGCTCGGGAATGACTGACCAAATGGATGCACATAGGCTAATATACCTTGGAATGGGGTATTAGTCTAAATAGAACAAGTGCTCTACGACCTTGAAATGGGCTAGACAGTGTGTGCAAATCGAGTGCTTGGAATGGCCTTGATACACTTTTGAATACTTAGTAGGATCCCTAAAAGTCAATGATAAATAGGCTATGATACAAGGCCCCCGAAACCGAATGCTTTCCTTAAATTTAAACACCACCTGCATTTACTTTCTTAGTATAAACTGCTCTATCAACTGCTCACCTTCCGGAGGACTTGCCAATCACGCATCACCCGTTGTAAGTCTTCACTTTTATTTTCAGTATTTACATTTTCTGTCATTTACTTTTCCGCACTAAAAACCAAAACCAACCAACCAATCACTTACTTTTCCGCACTAAAACCTCAATCAACCTAAAACACGCTCCCTCGCTGTACAAATCCATCAAAGAACGACTATCCCCCTAATTCCTTTGGGTTCGACCCCTACTTACCACTTGCTACGCAGTAGTAAGGTCACGAGTAGCGGAATATAAATTTGCTTTTGCACAGAGAACACCGCACCTTAACGACAGTGCGGTGGGATCTGTCAAAACTAGCGCCGTTGCCGGGGAATTAGCCGTCGGATAAGTTGTTCTTTCCCTCCCCTTCTCATTTCCTCATGACGCTACCCACTACATATGCATGGACAACAAGACATCTTCCCCTGTTCGGAGGGACGGATGGAGAAGACCCGGTACTACACTACCGAAACTTTCACCACGTTTGCTGCCACATAAAACCTGAAAATGAAATGTTAGAGGAATTTAAGCTTAAATGCTTTAAATTCTCTTTAACTGATTTTGCAACGATTTGGTATTACACATCAACCGCTAGTCATGCAGAACATTTTGTGGACCTTTGCGTTCCATTCCTAAGGGAATTCTCCCCCCATCGTTACGACAACAAACCCGAGAAAAGATCATGGGCCTTCAACAATCCCGGGATGAGACCTTGGACGAATACTACACGAACTATGACACCATCATCTCACGCTGCCCGCACCATGGATTCACGAAGAAAGTTCTTTTTCAAAAATTTCTTCGTGGGATGAGGGCCGATGAGCTGACAAGGATTAACGAAGCAATGAGAAGATCAGCCAGGAACTTATCCATATCAGACATGTGGAACCTCATAGATAACCTGGCCGCAACCACAAATCGAATACCTCAAGCTGACAGAGGAATGCAGATAGAAGAAGCTGGTCCAGAGACAGACGAAGAAGAAACTCCCGAGCCATCAGAAGAGACTTCCGAGCCATCAGAAGATTGGGATATAGAAAGTATCGGGAGCAACGAGGAAAAACCTTCGTGGGAATTGAATGCTGTGTCAGCAATGGAAGAAGTCCAGAATACCACCAGCATGCTGCCCGAGCCATACCCAGCTATCATCACCCAAGCATCCGAGACCATCTACGACCAGATCCTCACAGACGGACGTAACGAGGCAGAACCAAGCCTTAAGATGCAAGCTTCCCAACTTTTCCCCTCGATCAATAGGCAAATTGCTGAAAACTATGTGATCAATGAAGAGGCTAGAAGGAGGATGGGAAAAGGGCCTGAGCAGAACGACTCCTCGATGGAGCATGTGTTCACCATAACTGGACAAGGCAGCCCTAAACACTAGAAAACCCAGTCCAAAAGACTAGTTGTGAAGGGTCCCTCACCTTCTCAAAGACGTTGGAAGGAGAAACCACCAGAACCATGGGAACTGGACCCAAGCACATCATCTCACAAGAAATCAGGGAAAGGCAAGGCAAAAATCAACACAGGAACGGTGGCGAAATATGACCTGAGCCACCCATGGGATCCAAACCAGTGATCCAGGAATGAGGTACTGTCGAACCGACGACGTTAAGCGAAGGCACTGGTCGGGAGGTAACCCGACACCTATCTTACTTTCTGTCTTTTATTTTTCTGTCATTTAGTTTTTTCCGTAAGTCGCTCTCACCCACTTGGTGCATAGAAGAAATGACTATTCAGGAATCGGACTTGGGTGCAACATTAAGCCAGCCAGGCCTACGCCAAGAGTTCAAGGCTCCAGCCGAACTCCCTCGATTATCCAGCCTCATGCCATGTCATTCACTCAACACTTTAAAGGGAGTTCTATTATTCCCTTTTTGCTTGATGTCATTTCCTTCTCGTACAATATTTGCTTGCATGGCTTTTGAACTAAGTTGTGCTGAAAGGCACGCATTCGTTCAAAAGTGTGGGGTGAGATCCACCTTTGTAAATAAATAACATGTTTTTCCTTTTCCCTTAATAATTATCTTTTTGAAAATATGAACTTAAGAATGTGAAAAAGATAGATCATAATTCATGCATTAACCTTGTGAAAATTCAACTGTTTAAAAACTTAGAATGTAACTTCTCATTTGTCCCTTTGTGCTGAGATAAACTAGGGATGTGGAGTTGACATAAACTGCCCTAGAGAGGCTTGGCAAGCACTCGAAGGATTGAATCTAACTATATGGTTTTCAAAGTCAGTGGAGGCTGCACTTCGGGTTTCAGTGAAGATTGAAGTCATCTCCGCCATGCAGTGTTTATGCAAAAAGAAAAAAAGGCGAGGACGGGAATCAGACCGTCCTATCTCTAGTCAAAGTAGCCGAGAAAATAGATGAGCGACCCTCATCTTGACCCGCGCGAAACAGCAAGGATGAGAGGAGCGGGGAGGTATTTCCATATGCTCGCGGGCAATGATTGGACCTCCCAAGGCTTGAGAACATGGACTAGCAAGCCACAAAAAGGCAAAAGCTCAAAGAAGCAAATCAAGAGGCCAAAGGCCCAAAATTGTGAAGGTTTTAACCGAACAAAAAGTGAAGTACTCAAAGAGTCAAATAAAAGGCCAAAGGCCGATTCACTACAAAAGCTGTCCCTCGCCAAAAGAAAATCAAAGACCAAACCATTGAAACCCGAACCGAATCACGTGCTAGAGAAAGCTACAAGAAAACCATATAGTGCGAGACGGTCCCGAGAATGCAGTCCAGGAGCCTAAAAAGGGCTATCTCCCAAAACATCAAAAAAAATTTGCATCTCAGCACGGAGGTACAAGTATCAAGTTTCTTCTATTTATTTACACGGTTTAATTTTGTAATAAGTAGTAATGCATGAATTAGGATAAATCTAGTCCCACAGTCTTACTTTCATATTTTAAAAGCTTACTTAGTGTGCCGCCCTTTAATAGCATTGTTCGGGACGAACAACTAAAAGTGTGGGGTGATCTGATGTACCATAACTATACGAATCAAAAACACAGTTAAACCCACTAAATTAGACTGTTTGTCTATTTAACTTTTGCTTGTTAGTTCCGATATTTATCTACAGGGCATTTTGGAGCCTAGAGAGAATACACGCTAAGGAGAGGATTTTACGCTGAAAATATATTACGAGTCAGTCCAAGGTCACGATCAGACGCTGAATGAAGAAATATCAAGATCCTGACGTGGAATCACTCAATACAAATCCAACCGAGTAATAACCAAAGTCAGTCCGAGGCCGAAATAGACCGATAGTTTTGTGAAAACATCACAAAACTCACACAAAACTCATCCTTATCCTCCATGACCGGCGGCTTTGGGGAGGAAGTGACCAAAGCCACCAAGCTCTCCTCTATGGTGACCTCCAACCGGCGGCTTTTGGCAAGCCATGGATGGCTTGCCATGTGGTTTCATCTTAGCCCTCCATTCCCCTCTCCTTTGGCTATAAATACATGCCTCCATCTCATTTGTAACACATCCTCAAATCACAAAAACACTTCTCTCTCTAAGTTTGGCACTTTGTAAGCTTTGGTTTTAAATCTATAATACTCTTGTTGGTTCTTGAGTATTGTAGTTAGTTCTTGAGTACTCTTGTCGGTTCTTGAGTACTCAAGCTTGTCTTTACTATTCTTGAGTACGCTTGTCGGTTCTTGAAGTACTCACCCCGTTCCCTTACTTACTGTCTTTCAAAAACTGTAAGTACTTAGCTATGGTATCCACCTCTATGGGTATTCGTAGCTACACTCTTCATTCGATTGAAGGGGTGTACTTGTATTATAAAATGTTTTAGACTATACTTTAGTGCTTTTTCTTTGTAGTCAAAACTTGTTCTATGTGCCATATATTAGGTCAGAACTTCCAAGGTTGAGTGGATGCTTGGAATGGCAAAGCTCTTCCGTGGAAGTTCGTAAACATACTCGGGTAAGTGGATGCTTGGAATGGCAAAGCTTATATGAGGAGTTTGACCTCTCTCAAACACCATTTGGTTGCTCGGGAATGACTGACCAAATGGATGCACATAGGCTAATATACCTTGGAATTGGGTATTAGTCTAAATAGAACAAGTGCTCTACGACCTTGAAATGGGCTAGACAGTGTGTGCAAATCGAGTGCTTGGAATGGCCTTGATACACTTTTGAATACTTAGTAGGATCCCTAAAAGTCAATGATAAACAGGCTATGATACAAGGCCCCCGAAACCGAATGCTTTCCTTAAATTTAAACACCACCTGCATTTACTTTCTTAGTATAAACTGCTCTATCAACTGCTCACCTTCAGGAGGACTTGCCAATCACGCATCACCCGCTGTAAATCATCGCTTTTATTTTCAGTATTTTCATTTTCTGTCATTTACTTTTCCGCACTAAAAACCAAAACCAACCAAACAATCACTTACTTTTCCGCACTAAAACCTCAATCAACCTAAAACACGCTCCCTCGCTGTACAAATCCCTCAAAGAACGACTATCCCCCTAATTCCCTTGGGTTCGACCCCTACTTACCACTTGCTACGCAGTAGTAAGGTCACGAGTAGCGGAATATGAATTTGCTTTTGCACAGAGAACACGGCACCTTAACGACAGTGCGGTGGGCTTCGTCAGTCGCTCATCTCTTTTCCCGGCTACTTTGGACTAGAGAATGGACGGTTTGATTCCCGTCCCACCTCTTGCATAAACGCTGCACGTCGAAGATGACTCTGAACCCACAAGCCCGGAGTGCTAACCTCCACAATCTTCACATAACCACATAGTAAGGATCCGGTCCTTTGAGTGCTTGTCAAGCCTCTCTAGGGCATTTCTTTCAACTCCACATCCTACATTTATCTCAACACACAAAGACAAGTAGAGAGTTAAATCACATGTTCTTACCTAATTTAGATTTTACAAGGAAATGCATGTATTCGGATCCATCTAATTTCACATCATGAAAGTGTATATTTTCAAAAAGTGTTGGCTACTATGTGCAAGACTACTACTCTAATACCCCCACACTTTTGAACGAAGCCGTGCCTCATAGCACGACTTAGTTCAAAACACAAAAATGTAAGTTAACTAAGGAAAGGAAATGACATGAAGAGTAAGGAACGAAGAGAACTCCCTTTATGGTGTCGTTGCATTGTCGTGGCCATAGGAGCAAATGACAATGCCTGGAGCAGCGTGATTTGGTTGGAGCTCGAGGGAGTTCGGACGGGACTTGGTATTCTCGGGCGCGGCCCGGAGCTTCTCGGTCGCGGCCCGGGTAGTGGGGAGTTTCCTCGGGCGCGAGCCGGTCATTCTCGGTCGCGGCCATAGTCCTACATAGAAAAATTGTTCCTTTCCCAAGTACAAAAGGGGTGAGTATGAAAAAATAACATACGAAAGTAAAAACTGAAAAAACTGAACATGCCGGGGTACCTCCCGATGAGTGTCTTTGTTTAACGTTGTTGGCTCGACGGTACCTCACTCATGGATCATAAGTTGGGATCCCATGGGCATTTGAGGTCGAACTTCTTCTCGGTAGCCTTTTTGCTCCACCCAAAGAACTCAAGGAGTGATGTGCTCGGTTCTAGTTTCCATGCTTCCGAGAAGATGAGGGCTCCTTGACCATAGCTGTTGGTCCATTGAGCCGTGGTCTCTTGCTACTCCATCCCGGCTTCCATTCCTTTAGGCCATGTCTTTGTCGCTTCTTCATGTTTGACCGATTGGCACCTTTTCAATTCTGGAAGTTCCGCATTGTGCCATCAAGTGTAGGAGACTTCAAACATGCGCCCATGCTAAGCTTCTTCTTTGTGGCAGCGGTGATGGGTTGTATTGGAACAAGTGAGTTTTCCGAGCCGCTTTGTTTAGTCGTGGTGAATGAGCGCTCCATCATTGACTTTTCTTGCCCTTGATTTGCCTCCAACTCCCCTTGCACCGCATCATTATTGACTACATGCTCTTCGGTGGCTATGATCTGCATAAAACATAAATGGTTAAGTTGGGGTTTCTCGGCCATAAGGTCCAGGCCTTTCTCGACCGGCCCGTCCGTGAGGACCAGGCATGTCTCGGCCAGCTCGGGCGCTTCCTGGTTTGTCTCGGTCAGCTCGGGCGCATCCTGGTTTGTCTCAGCCAACCCGACATTGAGGTCCGGGACTTCCTCGGGTGCCCCGAGCGCAAGGACCGGGCCTGGTTTCATTTGTTCGGCATTGAGGACCAGGCCTGATTTGGGCAGTTCGACAGTGAGGTCCAGTTCTAGGGGCTCGACTGGCTCCGTGGGCTTCCATGCAGGCTCTTCTTTGATGACCCATGGCTTGGGCATCTCATCGACCTGGTATGCAGTCTCGACTTCGGCCTTAAATTGGTGCACCATGTTGGCTTCGAGTCATATGGCCTGATCATGCCTTGACCTCTCGGCCAAATCATATATCAAGTTCCAAAGATCATCCATGTCTAAGTTATTCACCGAGCCTCCCGCTGCATCATTTAGAAAATTCCACTCATGTGGCATCATCCCACCGAGAAACCTTTGAAGAAGATTGAAGTTGGTGAATCCATGGTGCGGGCAGCTCATCACAATGGAATCGAAGTACGACAAGTACTCGTCCAATTTTTCATCCCGAGATTGCTCAAGATTGATGATCTTCTCGCGGACTTCAAGTTGTAAAGATGGTGGGGAAAACTCCTCATCGTACCAAGGCTCGCTTCCGTAGTAGGAAGACATTGTGATCGGCAAGATAAAACAAAAATAAAGAACAACAAAATAGAACAACTATTCCGATGCACAACTCCCCGGCAACGGCGCCAAAATTTGACAGAGCCGTCGTTGAGGCACTGCAAAATTTACATTTATAGTTCCACTACTCGTGGCTCACTATTGGATTAGCAAGCGGTAAGTAGGGGTCGAACCCAAGAGAGTCAGTGTGGAATAATTGTTCTTGAAAAGTAAAAAAAGAAAGTAAAGACATTGGTTTTTAGTGGTTTTTATGACAGAAAGTAAATGACTGAAAGTAAAGACTGAAAATAAGTGCTGGAAAGTAGAGACTGAAAGTAAAGTGCGTAAAGGAAAAGACTGAAAGTAAAGTGCGGAAAGTAAGTGCTGAATTGTAAAGTGCTTTGAAAGTAAATGACAGGAAAGTAAAGTGCTGATAAGTAAGGACAAAAGATATTCAGTCTAGGGTTTCTACTTGTGAAACATCCATCATAGACTTCAAATGATCTTACTTTGTGTTCATAAGT
Source organism: Rhodiola kirilowii (assembly GCA_033675215.1). Taxonomy (NCBI): domain Eukaryota; kingdom Viridiplantae; phylum Streptophyta; class Magnoliopsida; order Saxifragales; family Crassulaceae; genus Rhodiola; species Rhodiola kirilowii. The sequence continues at coordinate 28,082,040 of CM066193.1, forward strand.
GTGGGTTTATTCCTTTTCAAGACTTAAACCCTAAAGTAAGGCCATTTCAAGCACTTACACCACAATCTACTCCAAAATCAAGACATAGACTTCTAGTTCTAAGTGCAGCCACTTGATCTCACATTTCCGATCAACCAAGCGACTTAAAGAGGGTTTGAACCACTCGGAAAAGCTTTGCCATTTCAAGCATCCACTCAACTTTGTTATTCAAACCGAATGTATAGCACACGAACTAGTTGACACACAAAGTAGCATTAAGTTCTAGTCTCAAGATGCATACATAAGTATGAACACCCTTGACCGAATATGCTTTAGCTACTTGTATTCATGTCAAGGAATACAAGTACCGTACTTATAAAAGTAAAGGAAAACAAGAAAAGTAAAGATAAGTACAAGAAAAGTAAAGGTAACCGTGAGTTTTTGTAACCGTGAGCAACAAGAAAAGGAAAGGAAGCCTTAGCTACTTGTATTCATGTCAAGGAATACAAGTAGCCGTGGCCTTTGTGCAAGAAGAGTAAAGGAAGAGGATCTCCAAATCAAGTGCTGGACAGAAAATAAAGAGCTTCGGAGCTCAAGAACAAGCAAGAACAAAGTGTGTTTGTATTGAAAGCATATGTGTAGCATAGGTTGTTTTGGAGAAGAGAGATAAGCTCTCAACTCCCTAAGGACTTCGGACTTCGAAGCACTAGGACACTTGATTCTAAGGGCATGCCCTTCTACTTATAGGCAAGGGAAGACTTGGGGGCTAAGCTTGGGTTTGAATTATCCCAAAAGCAAACACTTGGATTGGCTTAGCAAAAAGCAACCCACATGGCTTCTCACTTGCATTCCCATGAGCAAACCGACTTGGACCTTGTTGAAGCCAAAGGCCAGCCACTTGCACTTGTCTTCATCCAAAGGGCAACCGAATTGAAGGAGTGGGAGCCAACCGAAATCCAAAAGCTAACTGAAATGAATAGTAAAGGCCAACCGGAATATTGGGACTTTGGTTGGTTCCTCGCCAGAACTTGGTTGGACCCTGGTTGTACTTGGCCGGAGCTTGATCGGAGTTTGGCCGGAGTTGACCGGAATCTGGCTGGAATTTTGGCCGGAGGTCATTGGCTGTTGGACCACTGATTTGGAATGATGAGGCAATTCTAAGACTGGCCCATGAAGGATGTTTGGCCAGAATATGGCCGGAGCTTGGTCAAAATACCAAAATGGCTGGAATTGCCCTAGATTGGCCTTGATCGGGCTTGAGCTGGTTCCACTCGGACGCTTTGTCTGGGATGTGAGATTGTCCGAGTCATTTGGCATTTAGAACAACTTGGTCGAGCCAGATCTGCCAGATTATCTGGATTGGTTGAGCGACTTAGTTTCAGTGCCTGTCAGCGCGCGCGAGACCTTTGGAATTGGGCCAACTGCCAATCTGCTCGGGCGTTCTCCTTGGTTTTCCGACTTTGTCCACCTTATTTGCCATTTTGATCACTTTTCTTGAGGTGGATTTGTCAGATCAGCTCGTTTGCCCGAGCAACTTGAATTCAGTGCTAGACAGCTCGGCTGGTGCGCTGGGCGCGGCCTGGGCGATCATTTCTTCGGACCCGGCTGAAGTTTCTCGGGCCTGGCTCGGCCAAGAATGACTTGGCATGATTTTGGGCACAAATCTCCCTTTTTAAGAGTGTTTACTCTTTAGACTCCAAAATTGCCTATATACACAAAACGACATTAACAAGCATATGTTCGTATCACCAAATGTCATTTTTGGTGGGTTTAATAGTACTTGATGAATCGTATAAATACGTCCCATCAGTCGCTCTTCTTCTCCAATCTCACGAAAGCTCTCTTGTGTTATTCTCTTAGAAAGCGATACAGATATGGACCCCTAGCACTCTATTTATAAGCATTGGCGGTTCCCAATTATATCCTAGATACTCTGACAAATATTTAGAAAATATTCCTGAATATTCGATAAATATCTTATCTCCAATCTTTAAGGAAGATCTCAAGTTATCTTCCTCACGAAGTCTTCTAAGCCGACTTCTAACTGATACGAAGATAATGTTTCTAATATTTGATTGTTATTTCTTCACTGGCCGACTTCAACCGAACAGAGCTTCGATATTTGGAAACCTATGGTTTAGGAAACATCCTTGCGACTGTTCCACGTTGTACTTCAGTTCCAAGATTTGGTTGAACTCCTCTTGAACTCCTGCCTGAACTCTCTAAAGGTGTTTTGCCAAAACCATGCCATTCATGGGAACATCAATCTCCCCCTTGGCATTTTTTGGCAAAACCAAATCTTCTAGATCTATCTATCTATCTATCTATCTAGGCGTTAGAGACACTTGAGGGAACAACACAGTCACCTCAAAAATACTCCCCCTTTTTGCCACACATTGGCAAGGGGTCCAATCATAGTTCAAATAGAAAAAAACATACCAGAACAAGTACTAGAACAGAAAAAAATGTGTCAGAGTTCAGAGTTTTTCAAAGCAACGACCTTCAAGAAGACGAGTTATCCTCGGAGTCACCAGCTTCTGCATCAGAGGCTTCATCCTCATCATCACTGGGGTAGTGTAGCGCACAAACCAAGTTGTTGATGCGCTTCCTTTGCTCCTTGTACACCGTGAGGATGATCTCCTGCTCCTTCAGCAACTTTTCCCTCTCAGTGGGAGCTATCTTCAGACCACCAGCATCCCCCTCTTTTTGACGACTCTGAGATGTCTTTCCTTCTCTGTCCCGGATCCTTGAGATCATTCTTAAGATGTCCTTTGTAGAGCTTATGATCCACATTAAACTTTTGCGGGGGCCTTGGAGAGACTATCCTGCGGTGTCTTCAATTCTAGATTCTTGTATATAATCAGCTCATAATTGAGGGAGGGAAACCCAATCTGATGCAGAGACCGGCTTGAAGTGGCATGTTCAGCAATCTGGTTGAACATAACCCTCCCCAAGTTGAAATGCAGCTTGTTCCGAATTTGATAGAGCAACTGTCCGATCTCCTTGCTGACCGAAGAGTGGTGCGACGTCAGTTTCCAGTTCACAATGGCAATGAAGAAGAGCATAGAGTAGAATGTGGTTAGATCTGCGACCAAAATGGCAGTATCACCCAGAAAGGGTAAGAACCCGCAGTAATACAGTTGGCAATCTTATCGTAGTCAGGTTCCTCCTCGTCTGCTGCTTGGTCATCCATAGAGTAATATATGTTGATGAGATCTGGATCTAGTTCAACTCTTTTTCCTCGAACATACACCACTCCATAGTCCTTGTCGCCCACGACATCAAACTATTTTGGCAGGTTTGCTATGACTTCTCTAACCAGCTGTTCATTGAAGGGTTTGCTTTATGACAATGTCCAAATCAGACACGTCTACTTCAGCACATGCACAACTGCCTTGCCTTTGTAGCGTTTCTCATCAAGAATCTTTACACTTTTGGATCGCCTTCCACTTGGCAGCAGCATCTTTATCAACAAACCAAATACCACCTTCGGTGATCCCAACTGGAGCATCTGTTGATACTGAGGGTGGTGCTTCACGCTTTCTCTTTTATGTAGCATCAACCCCCATGCAACTTGACTTCCTTTTGTGAGCCTGGTGTAGTCCTCATCCATGATCTTGAAGAACAACCTTCTTCTTTCCATTACTTTTGTCAGTCTTCTTGAGTTCTGACAAGGGAAAGAAATCCTGAGCATCTTCCAAGGGGATGTCTGATTTAGGCCTTGTCTGCTAATCCTCCTTCATCTCTATGTCTTGATTGACCGGAAGTTCCACTTCCACACGAACCTCTGATTCAATTCTGACTTGATCATCTTGTACATCAAGTTGTACAGTGTCTGGTAAACCTTTAGGTTGAACAACCTCCGTCATGTCTACATAGATCTGCACATCTGCCTGTTGGGATGCTGGTTCAACTTGAGCTTGCACACCAGCTGGCTCTCCCACTGACACTTGCTCTGGAACAGAGATTTCTTCAGCAGCATCGTTCCTAGTGTCGACACCTTTTCGAGACTCATTTCCTTCCTTATCAAAAGACCCTTCCTTCTGCAACTTGTTGACCACTTCATCAATCTCCTTGTATATGTCATCGAGCTCGTCGTCCTCTTCAGACGGATCTAACTCATCAGTCTCAACTTTGACTTGTTTTGCTAGCTGCTCACCAACTGATCCCTCAGTCTTCTGTACTAAACCATCGTCAGTCTCTTCCTCAAGGACTACCTTTCTCTTGCTGGATGACTCAATAAGTTGCTCAGTTTCTGAATCTGACATAGCAATCAGTCGTCCTTTCACAGCAGTAATCCTGGCTAAATACTTCCTTGGAGAATTGTTTCTTCGAACAACAACTTTCCTCAGAGCCCCCTTGGTGCCATAATGTATCCTGTTGCATGCAGCTTCGCCACTACTACAGAAGGGGGATTATGCATCGGTTATTGAGGGCCTTATGCATCAGTTTTAATCCGATGCATAAGCCAGCGATGCGTAAGGGTCGGACCATATGCATCGGTTTCTAAAAACCGATGCATAATGGTATAGATTATGCATCAGTTGGGAATATAACCGATGCATAATGTCCCACCCTTACGCATCGGTTAAGCCAGAAAACCGATGCATAATGTATGTATTATGCATCGATTTTACTATCAACCGATGCATAAGTGTATATATTATGCATCGGTTTTACTATCAACCGATGCATAAGTGTATATATTATGCATCGGTTTTACTCCCAACCGATGCATAATGTCTCAAAATTTTTGGCAGATTTGGCTTATATTAGCTCAAATCAACCCTGAAGTTTTTACAAATATCGATCAGTTACAAATACCCTGCTTTTCTATTACAAATTGCACTGTTGCTCAACAACATCGACATACATTCATTTCAAAGATCAAATAGAATATATACAATTACATCTTCTATTATACAACAGTGCCAAGTAAAAGTTAATATTCGTAATACAAACAACAAACCTAAAGTTGATGTCCTACAACTGGGTAACGATCGCTTATATAGTTATACAAGTAGGCGGCGCTTATTTCCCTTACTTCATCGATCTTCGAGTCTTCGTATGGGGCGACTCCATTAGGAAAACACTACAAAACAATGAAAAGCAAGAGAAATAAGTAAATCAATACAATAAAGTTCCAATTAGTTCAAAACCAACCAAAGTCAACTACAACTTAATGAATAATACAAGTCTAAAAGATTACTTGGCTAAGATCATCAATCTCCGCTCCGTTATTAGCTCGTACGAATTGGATTATGTCCCGAATAAATTCAAAACATAATAACCACATAAGTGACCCGGCGGTTATTTTGGACACTGCACGATCAATAATTTCTTATCACACACTATATTAATGCTAAAGCTATTAAAAAAGATAGTAGATATGAGACTTCGTACCTCAACTACCTTCCAACGTACACTTTGTGTATTCGTCGGTACACATCCTTGATAGTATCGGTACAGTTCCCTAAAATGAATAACGTAACATAATTAGTGAGTGTTAATATACAAGTTATAAGATAAAAGTGAGTCTAGAACTTACGTGTCTACTAAATCCTTTGCAACTGGCGATGGCAGGCGAGAAGACAACGACGAAGACGATGAATGGCAAGTGAAGCAAAAACAACGATGATGGCAGGACAGAGCAACGACGGTCGAAGGCGGGCAACAGATTTGAATCTCCAGTAAGAAATTTTTACGAAATGGAGGATGAATTCGTAGAGTGTAAAAATGAACTTAGGGTAATTTGACATTATCCATCAGTTGGAAGAAACCCGATGCATAAGCTATGACATTATGCATCGGTTCTATATAAAACCGATGCATAATGTAAGGCTTATGCATCGGTTCTTGTATAACCGATGCATAAGCCTTACAATATGCATCGGTTCTCTTATAACAGATGCATAAGCCTTACATTATGCATCGGTTTAATCCCGAACCGATGCATAATGGCAAAACCGATGCATAATCCAAAACACAGAACCGATGCATATTCCCCCTCCTGTAGTAGTGCGCTTTCAACCTAATCTGCTTCATAGCAGCAACTGACTTGTCTAGGCTTGGATTAATTTCTCTTAATACTTCAGTCACATACCCAGCCCTACTAGCTCCCCTTTCTTTCACACTCTCTACCATCGAATCATCCATCACTGTATCACCCTTATCGTTCTTTTCCTTATTCACATTCACTACTTCCACAGGTAAGGGGTCACAAGACTGAGTTGTAGGAATAGAGATTACCTTAGTGTGTGGCTCAGTCGGTGGCAGATCTTGTCTTATTGATGGCGAACTGGCATCGTTTGGTTTAGGAGTCCCCTCCGATGTCTGCAAGGGCACCACCTTCAGCTTTGCAGTAGGTTCTGGTCCTTTCTTTTGCTTTTCTCCGATTTTAAGGTTACTAGGGACTGTGACTTCTCTTGCTCCTGGCTCCAAAGCCTCCTGTGATGGGAGATTCCCTGTTGGTTTCAGTTTCTTCACCTTTAAATCTTTCGATTTTGCAACCTTTCCCAGTTTTGGGTTTGTCACAGGAACATCCAAAGAGACTGCCACAGATGAAGCTTTCTTCTCTTTCTTTGGTTCCGGCGATGTCTTGACAGAGCTCTTGGTGGTTTTCCTGGTGTTCACCATCTTTGCCAATTTGCTGAGGTTTGAGAGATTTCACTAGGATTGTTGCTCTAGGGTTTCAGAAGATTGTGCGAGAATGGCAGCAGATGAGAGATTTGATTTTCAAAAACAATACAGCCTTTCAACTTACCAAAATTGTCTTGAGTATGTTTGCGTGAGATATTTGTCCAATCATCTCTCTCCTTGTAACGTCATGAAAATATCTTCAAAATATTTTGAAAAAAAGATTCACCTTCTAAATATGCACCATCTGTTCCAGCTCCCTTCTTCATATGGTCAGTCCAACTTCTTTGCCGATGTTCTACCTTTGACTGACCATTGCCTGGAACATTTAGTTGTTGACAACACATAGACCCAAGGCGGATCTAAGTGTCTCAAATTGTGCAGCATCCAATAGCTTGGTGAAGATATCAGCTAGTTGCTTGTTTGTTGTTACATGCTTCAGTGTAACTACCTTCTGTTCAACCAGCTCCCTGATGAAGTGGTGTCTGATGTCAATGTGCTTCGTTCTGGAGTGCTGTATTGGGTTTTTAAATATGCTGATCGTGCTCATGTTATCACAATACAATGTCATCTCCTCCTGTTCCACTCCGTATTTAGACAGCATTTGCTTCATTCATAGTAGTTGAGTGCAGCAGCTTCCTACAACTATGTACTCCGCTTCAGCTATAGAGAGAGAGATGCTATTTTGCTTTTTACTGAACCAGGAAACCAAGTTATTTCCCAAGAAAAAACATCCTCCAGAAGTACTCTTCCAATCTTCAGCGTTTCCTACCCAGTCAGCGTCACAGTAACCAACCAGGTATGGGTTGGTGTCCTTGGTGTACCAGATCCCAAAATCAGCAGTTCCACAGACATACTTTATAATTCTTTTCACCTACATTAGATGACTCTCTTTCGGATTTTCCTGGTACCTTGCACATACTCCTACTGCATAAGCTATATCTGGTCTGCTGGTAGTTAAGTATAGGAGGCTCCCAATCATACTCATGTACAGTGTTTGGTCGACCTTTGTTCCAGCATCATCTTTAGTGATCTTCAAGTGCGTAGCAGCTGGTGTCCTCTTGTGGCTTGCCGATCAAATTTTTTGATCAAATTCTTGGCATGCAATGTCATCTTTTCCTGTTCCACTCCGTATTCAGACAACATTTGCTTCATCCATAGTAGTTGAGTGCAGCAGCTTCCTGCAGCTATATACTCCGCTTTGGCTATAGAGAGAGAGAGATGTTATTTTACTTTTTATTGAACCAGGAAACAAAGTTATTGCCAAAGAAAAAACATCCTCCAAAAGTACTCTTCCGATCTTCAGCGTTTCCTACCTAGTCTGCGTCGCAGTAAGCAACCAGGTATGGGTTGGTGTCCTTGGTGTACCAGATCCCAAAATCAGCAGTTCCACAGACATACTTTATAATTCTTTTCACTTGCATTAGATGACTCTCTTTTGGATTTTCCCGGTACCTTGCACATACTCCTACTACCTAAGCTATATCTGGTCTGCTGGCAGTTAAGTATAGGAGGGTCCCATCATACTCCTATACAGTGTTTGGTCGACCTTTGTTCTAGCATCATCTTTAGTGATCTTCAAGTGCGTAGAAGCTGGTGTCCTCTTCTGGCTTGTCGATCAAATTTTTTGATCAAATTCTTGGCATACTTGCTTTGTGAGATGAAGATGCCATCCTCCTTCTGTATCACCTGGAGTCCAAGAAAGTAGTTCTTCTCACCAACCATGCTCATCTTGAACTCCTTCTGCATATGTTCCACAAACTGGTCCTCCAGCTTCTGTGTGTTGGACCCAAACACTATATCATCAACATAGATTTGTGCGATAATAAAGTCTGACCTTGTGTGCTTCACAAATAGGGTCTTATCCACTCCCCCTCGCACATATCCATGGTCGACGAGGAACATGGTGAGACGCTGACAGCACTGCCTTGTCACGAGGCAATGTGTACAAAATTAATTTATAAGTCCGCTACTCGCGACTTCACTACTGGGTAGCAAATGGTAAGTAGGGGTCGAACCCAAGGGAATTAAGGGGATAAGTTATTCTTTGAAGGAATCGTACAGCGAGGGAGCTTGTTTTAGGTTGATTGAGATTTTAGTGCGGAAAAGTAAGTGTTTTTTTTGTTGGTTTTGGTTTTTAATGCGGAAAGGTAAATGACAGAAAAGTAAATATTGAAAATAAAAGGAAGAAGACTTACAGCGGTTGTTGCGTGATTGGCAAGTCTTCCGGGAGGTGAGCAGTTGATAAGGCAGTTTATACTAAGAAAGTAAATGCAGGTGGTGTTTGAATTTAAGGTAAGCATTCGGTTTCGGGGGCCTTGTATCATAGCCTGTTTATCATTGACCTTTAGTGATCCTTTTAAGTATTCAAACGTGTATCAAGGCCATTCCAAGTACTCGATTTGCCACACTGTCTAGCCCATTCCAAGGTCGTAGAGCACTTGTTCTACTTAGACTAATACCCTATTCCAAGGTATATTAGTCTGTGTGCATCCATTTGGTCAGTCATTCCCGACCAACCAAATGGTGTTTTAGAAAGGTCAAACTCCTCAGATTAGCTTTGCCATTCCAAGCATCCACTTATCCGAGTATGTTTACGAACCCCACGGAAGAGCTTTGCCATTCCAAGCATCCACTCAACCTTGGAAGTTCTAACCTAATATATGGCACATAGAACAAGTTTTGAATACAAAGAAGAGGGACTAAAATATGGCCTAAAACATTTTATGATACAAGTACACCCCTTCAACCGAATAAAGAGTTTAGCTATGAATATCTATAGAGGTGGATACCATAGCTAAGTACTCGAGGGTTTTTGAAAGACAGTAAGTAAAGGAGAATACTCAAGAACCAACAGGAGTATTCTCAAAAACTACTAGAATACTCAAGAACCAACAAGAGTATTCTCTAAAACTACTATAATACTCAAGAACCAACAGGAGTATTATAGATTTCAAACCAAGCTTACAAAAGAGCCCAAAACTTCTAGAGAGATAAGTGATTTTGTATTGTGAATGGGATGATGAATACAAAGGAGGAGGGCTCTATTTATAGCCATGGGAGGAGGAGATGTGTGGTGAGGATGAGAGCACTTGGCATCATCTCATGGAGGCTTGAAAGCCGCCGGTTGGAGGTCATGGGAGGAGGCTTTGGCTTCCAAAGCCGCCGATCATGGAGGGTGTGGAGGAGGTTTTGTGTGGTTTTGTGAAGTTTTCACAAAACCATTGGTCCAAAGTCAGCTTCGGACTGACTTTGGTTGCTCCTCGGTTGGATTTGTTTTGAGTGATTCCACGTCAGGATCTTGAGATTTCTTCAGTTGGTATCTGGTCGTGGCCTTGGAATGACTCGTAATATCTTTTCAGCTTAAAAACTCCTCCTTAGCCTGTATTCTCTCTAGACTCCAAAATACCCTGTAGATAAATATCGGAACTAACAAGCAAAAGTTAAATAGACAAACAGTCTAATTTAGTGGGTTTAATTGTGTTTATGATTCGTATAATTATGGTCCATCAGACGCTCATCCATGCTCTGGGTGCCTGTTCGAGACCATACAATGCCTTCTTCAATCGATACACATGAGCAGGGTGATGTGGGTCCTCAAATCCTTTTGGCTGAGCAACGTATACTTCCTCATTTAGAAAGTCATTCAGGAACGTGCTCTTCACATCCATCCAGAACAGTCGAAACTTTAAGTGACAGGCCAGTGCAAGTAGTAGGCGAATGGCCTCAAGGTGTGCGACATGAGCAACGGTTTTATCAAAGTGGATACCTTCTATCTGAGTGTAGCCTTGTACCATTAGGCGTGCCTTGTTTCTTGTGATGTTTCCCGTGGCATCGGATTTGTTCTTGAAGATCCATTTTGTTCCGATGACGTTCACATTAGCAGGTCTCAGAACTAGTTCACATACATCATTTCGAGCAAACTCCTCCAGCTCTTCCTGCATAGCCAAAACCCGATACTCATCAAGCAATGCTTCCTTGATGTTTTTTGGCTCTATAGTGGACAGAAAACATGAGCAAGCAGCTAGTTCTCTGAAATTTATCTCCTTGCCGCGAGTCCTTCTACCTTCACTTGGTTCACCAATGACTTCAGTAATTGGGTGGTTTCTGGAATTTGTCGAGAGGGCTACATATCTACTATAGTATCTTGTGTCCCGATGGTTGTGTTGGTGTCTTCAGCTTCATCAGATAAAGAGTCCGAGGTGTGATTACCCTCCGAAGGGACTCCCCTTGAATTGTCATTGCCAACAGTCTGAGATGGAGATGGTGTGGCACTCGGAGTTCCACCACCATAGTCGTCATCGTTTGAGGCAGATCTCTCAGGAACTTCATCCTTCACCTTTACATTAATTGATTCCATGACAGATCCTGTACGCTTATTGAACACTCTGTATGCTCGACTACTTGAGGAGTATCCAAGAAAGAATCCCTCATCACTCTTCGGATCCAGCTTCTGTGTGTACTCTCTATCATTCAGGATGTAGCACACACTTCCAAAGATGTGGAAGTATTTCACAGTTGGCTTCTTCTCCTTCCAAAGTTCATAACAGGTCATCTCTGTTCCAGTGCGTATTATAACACAGATGATGATGTGACACGCCATATTCATAGCTTGTGAACAACACTTAAGAGGGATCGTTTTGGCATGCAGTATTGCACGGGCCATCTCCTGAATTGTATGATTCTTGCATTCCACTATGCCATTCTGCTGTGGGGTGATGGCAGAGGCAAACTGGTGAGCTATGCCATGTTCTGCACAGTAAGTAGTCATAGTGTTGTTCTTGAATTCTGTACCATGATCACTCCTGATGCCTACTAGGTGTTCTCCTTTGTCCTCCCTCTCTCTCTGAAGTAATGTAGCTGGTTCGATGAACTGTGGAGTGGCTTCAGTCTTGTCTCGAAGAAACCTAGTCCAGGTGAATATGGTGTAGTCATCCACACATACCAGTACATACTTCTTGCCACCGTAGCTCTCAACCTGCATTAGACCCATTAGATCCATATGAAGTAGTTCCAGGGGTCTGTTGGTGCTGATCTGCGAGGTCTTTGGATACGAGGCTTTCGTCTGCTTACCAATTTGACACTCTCCACAGACTACATCTAAATCACCATTCACAACGGGCATTCCTCGGATAAGACCAACTGATGAAATCTTTTAGGGTTATGAGATTCAGATGTCCCAGACATCTATGCCACATCGCCATTTCATCAGTTTGACTGGTCAAGCATGTAGACATTGCAACTATTCCACCAGATTCTAAAAGATAACAGTTAATGGCGGCCCAGCTGCCTTTCATCAGTGTACCTCCTTTCTTATCTATAACTTGACATGAATCGTGAGTGAATTGCACATGGTATCCGCCATCACACAGTTGACTATTAGTAATCAAGTTCACCTTCAATCCTTCAACGAGGAGGGTATCCTTGAGCATAAGGAGATTCGTAAGCTTCAATGTCCCATAGCCGATCACCTGGCCCTTTCCTCCATCACCGAAAGTGACAAACTATCATTTCGTAACAGGTCTAATATGTGTAAGATACTTAGAGTTACCTGTCATATGAGCAGAGCATCCACTGTCGAAGTACCATCGATCTTTCTCCATGTGACTTGACGAACTGAAGGTGACCATGCACACGTTCTCGCTTGTTTTTGGTACCCAGACTTGTCGCCCTGAACTCCCTAGCCTTCCGTTCAGCAAGAAACAGACGACACTTAGGTTTGATGTGTCCATTCTGGTAACAGTACCAGCACGTGCGAGAGTCTTTCTTCAGTTCTGAGTGAGGTCTGGTGTGAGCATTACCACTCTTTCTTTGATTCGCTGAGGTCTTTTCTTGATTCTGTGTCACCTTCTGTCTAGGAGGCAGTACCACCACTGGTTTTGCCTTAATGAACGTTGTTCCTTTCGAGCTGCCTTCTTCAGTGAATCCCAGTCCTTGGTGTCCAGACTCCATTCTTTGAGACTGGAGAATGTTGTTCAAATTCTTAGATCCGGAGTTTAACATCTTTACTGATCTCTTGAACTGGATGAGATCCTTCATGGTGGTTGCATGTTCCATCCTTTCCGATTCCATTTGAAGTTCCAGCGACTCTACTTTGTTTAAGAGAAAAACTTCTTTGCGCTTCAGATCTGCTAACGTTTTCACAGACCTACCATGCCTACCTGGTGCATGTCTCGATTTTTCTCCATCTCCACTTTCAGCGAAGAGACGGTACCCAGAAGTTCAGTTTTCTGTGCAAGGAGTGATGACCTAACCTGTTTCATCTCCATTAATTGAGTTTTTAGAGTTGTAATCTCACCTTGGAGTTCCACCTTCTGAGTAACCTGGATCTCGACTTCCTGCCACATCTTGTCCGTTTCTTCAGTCAGTCTAGACACTGCTTCAGTAAGCTTCTTGCTCAGATCAATCACCATCAGCCACTTTTCATATAGCTCTTTGTACGTCTTAGCCAAGGTTTCCTGGGTGAGCTCTTCATCATCACTATCTGAGAGGTCGTCAACTGGCTGTTCAGACATAGTGTTGGGGTACTTGCTTCCACTTACACTGCATTCTTCTATGGTGGCTACAAAAGCGACAAAATTAGTGGTTTGATCATCGTCCTCCTCTTCATCAGACTCCCTGTCACTCAGATTAGCCACCATTGCCTTTTTCTTCTTAAGAGTGTTGGCACATTCTGCTTGAATGTGCCGAAGCCTCTACATTCTCGACACTGTATGTCTTCCCCTGTTTCTGTAGGGAATTCCTGCCTATTTTCACTTATCCTGGTCTTCCCTCTTTTCCAGTTACGAAAGTTACTGGAGGATGACTGACCTTGCTCAGGACCACGTCTATTGATCTTTCGTACCATTCTGCCAATATTCTGTGCCATAATAGCAAGTTGTTCAGTGGAGGAGCCGGACTCAAACATGTCTTCAGACACTTTTGCTTTTAGTGCAATTCCTTTCCCATCTCTGGGTTGGACATCTTACTGTTGATTCATCTCGTAAGTTCTGAGTGATCTCATGAGATTGTCCAGCTTCAGTTTGGTGATATCATGCATCTCTTCAATAGTAGTGACTTTCATGGCGAACCTCGGAGGGAGTGATCTCAAAACTTTGCTAGCCATTCTTTCTCCATTAATCAGTTTTCCCAATGTTGCAGCCTCGTTGGACAAGTTTAGAACTCTTGCATTGAACTCAGGAATGGTTTCATTGTCCTTCATCTTCATGTCCTCGAACTTTGTTGTTACTATCTGCATTCGAGAGTTCTGAACCTTGTCTGTACCTTCATAAGCTGGTCTTATGAATATCCCAGGCTTCCTTAGTGACTTCACAATTAGAAGTCAGTTTGAACACGTTTTCGTCCACTCCAAAGAAGATTGCTTTCATTGCCATTGAATTTCCAACAGCCGCCTTTTCATCTGCATCAGTCCATAGAACTTCTGGTTTTGCAACGGCTTCGCCTACAAGATTTTCCATCATGGGTTGTGTCCATCCAACCAAAACAGCCTTCCCAAATTTTCATCGAGAGACTTCAGGAAAGCTTTCATCTTGGACTTCCAGTAGCCATAGTTTGGTCCCTCAAGTAACGGAGGGTCAGGTTGTGCTTTGTCCTTCGTTCAAACTCATCTTGAATAGATCTAGGATCACACTCAGTATGTCGAGTGTCTGCTCTGATACCAATTCAAATACTATTATCTGTTCAAGCAACTCTTCGAGGTAGTGTTCCAAGGGAAAGTAGAACACAGATGGGACAGAACTAGGACAGTATGTGTAGGCGAGACACAATGTAATTCCCAGTTCGGCAACAACCTACTCTGGGGGGCTTCGCACGCCCTAAAGGGATGTAAATCTTTATTTAACAGTATAGAGCTACAAGTGGACTTACTCTTACAATCTCCTGAATGTAAACGCCTAGCCTCTATAACTACTTCACTCAGATTTGATCTCGGCTTGATCTTCTCCCGAAGCTCGGTAGCTTTCTCCTGAAAGCCAGCAATGGTCTTCTGTGTGTGCAGCAGTTAGTTCAACACGAACAGTCTGATCAGCACACTGACCAGACTATTTCAGCACCGGTGATTTTCCAGTAGGGAAAACTTAGCCGGCCGTCGCTCTTCTTCTCCAATCTCATGAATGCTCTCGTGTGTTATTCTCTCAGAAGGTGATACAGATATGGACACTCTAGCACTCTATTTATATGCATTGGCAGTTCCCAAATCCGTTCTAGATACTCTGTCAAATATTTAGGAAATATTCCTAAATATTTGACAGATTCCTTATCTCCAATCTTTAAGGAAGAGCTCGAGTTATCATCCATGCCATGTCTTCTAAGCCGACTTCTAACTGATACGAAGATAATACTTCGAATATTTGATCGTCTATTTCTTTGATGGCCAACTTCAACCGAACAGAACATCGATCTTTGGAAACCTCTGGTTTAGGAAACATTCTTGCGTCTGTTCCACGCTGTACTTCAGTTCCAAGATTTTGTAAACCTCCTCTTGAACTCTTTCTTGAACTCTTGCTTGAACTCTCTAAAGGCGTTTTGCCAAAACCATGCCATTCATGGGAACATCATGGTTGCCTGGAAGGTATCCGGCACGTTCGTCAAAACAAACGGTAGGACGAGGAACTTGAAGTGCCCATCATGCGTCCGAAATATCATTTTATGGATGCGTCTGGTACCATTCTAATTTGGTGCTACCCTGCCCTCAAGTGAAGCTTGGGAAATACATTGGCGCTATCTAACTCTTCAAACAGCTCATCTGTGGTCGGAATGGGGAACTGGTGGTGTACTATTACGATGTTAAGAGCCCTGTAATCAATACAAAACCTCCAGCTGCCATCCTTCTTCTTAACCAGCAGGACAGGTGAAAAAATGGTGATGAGCTAAGCCGGATAATGCCCTCTGACAGGTCGTCGTTGGTACCTGCAAATTTAAATTTATAATTTTCCTCACTCTTGGCTATGGGTTAGTACAGCCGTAAGCAAGGGTCGAACCCTAGGGAGCTAGATGGTTACTTGTTGTTCTGTAAAAAAGGAAACAATTGGGTTTGTAAGAGATTTGGAAACAAGTGTGAGAATAGGAAATAAACGAAAGATGTCTATCAGAGAGGGAATATTCAGACTAGGGTTTCTAATTGTGACTTGTTATCCTTGACTACTAATAATCTAAACCGATGTTTCTAAGTGTGGTCGTCGCGACAACAGTGACTTCCCAAATAACCCGACAAAGGTGTTATGCCACAACCTAATCCGACAAAGGTGAAAGGCTTCTAATTCTCTTCTAAATCAAATAACCCGACAAAGGTGCTATTTAACCTAGATGTGCTATCTACCCAAACGACAAAGTATTAAGCAGATAATAATGATAGAAATATTGATCAACTAAGCTTTGCGACAAAGCATCCACCTAGTCTAGCAATAATTCAGAATATAGGCACGAGAAGTAGTAAAACAAGGAATTAGCATTAAGAACGAATTCTCAAACAATAGTCACAATATATGAAACCCCAGCCCGAATAGAGGGCTTAGCTACACATGGCCATGAAAACGGAATACAAAAATAAATAAATAAAGAGCGTCTTCTCTATTGCCGAACGAAGGAGGAAACCGGGTCGGAATGGTTAAGAATCGTCGGAGGAGGAGGAGGAAGCCTAGAGAGAGAAGCTCTGGTCTTCGATGCTTGCGGGATGATTTTCTCTCTTGACTTGAGGCTCTATTTATAGGGTAGAGAGGCTTCAAAAGTTTCCAAAGTAGTCGGCCCAAAATTAGGTCAAATCCAAGTAGATTTAGGAGATATTTCCTAAGATTATCTTTGCTTGATCTTTAAGCAAACTTAGCTAGTAAGTTTACTTGATTAGCAAGTCTTCCAGAAGGTTCCAGAAGCGTGGGTGGAATTAGGAAATTTTTCGAAGTTACTGTTCACGGCCCAAAAATACTGTTCATCCAGAAATTACTGTTCACGACCCAAAAACACTGTTCACTCCGGAAATTACTGTTCACGAGCCGAAATTGTGGATTCGGACCCGGCTTGGGCCGGTCTTGCTTTCTTCGGGCGTTCCTCTTTTAACTTGTGTAAAAGCCGGTCTAGAACTCCTTGTGATGTTTTTGGCTCCAAATGCCATCTTTTGAGTGTGATTCCTCCTAGAGCTTCCAAATCTCCTGAAATGCAAAACAACACTAAGAAGTCACTGTTTGCATAATAAAGTGCTGGAATTGGTGGGATTTGATGACTCGATGAGTCGTATAAATACAGCTCATACAACCACCCCAAACTTAAACTTGTTCATAAGAGGAAAATAAACTGTAAACATCACAAAGCTTCGGCATCCTAGATATTGCTACATGTATATGACGCGGCTAATCTAGATTTCACCTTTCCATGCATACTCGTTACTAAAAGCCTTGTGCTCAAACATGGAAATAATGATACGTGTTACCTTTGGGCCGAGATGCAAATCAATTCGGATGTCTCGGGAGAAAGTCCTTTTTAGACCCATGAACTGCACCCTCGGGGCCGAGCTCTTGCCATATGGTTACACTTCATTGCTTTCTCTTGCACGTGATTGATTCGAGCTTCACGGTGTTTGAGTTCTTTTCGGACAGCTTGTAGTGACTCGGTTTGATGTATCAATGGGGCACTTCACTTTGTTTCGGTGTACGACTTCACAATGGAATGAATTTGTTTCGTTGTGCTACGGGTTGTGATTGCTCGAACCTACTTGCTCTCACTCATCCTCGTCCTTTTGACGCGAGTCAAGCCAAGGATCGCTTGTCTATTTTCCCGGCTACTTGGACTAGAGTTTGGACGGTGTGATGTATTCCCGTCCCAACCAACCGCAAAAGTACCGCAGTGGCGGAGCAGACTCGTAACCATGTCGCCTCGAAGTGCTAGCCTCCACGAAATCCACATAACCATATAACTCAAATTCGGTCCTTTGAATGTTCCGTCAGGTCTCTCTAGGACGTTTCTATCAACTCCACATCCCTGTTTATCTCAACTAACAAAGGAACGTAGTGGGTTAAGTTCACATATAATCGCACAAGTCAAATTTCACTAAAGGCATTGATGAGCCGTATTTATACGACTCATCGAGTCATTAAATCCCACCAATTTCTGCACTTAATTATGCGAACAGTTACTTTTTAGTGTTGTTTTGCATTTCAGGTGATTTGGAAGCTCTAGGAGGAAACGTGCATAAAAGACGGCATTTTATGCCAAAAACATCACAATGGCAGATTGACCTTTGGAGCTTCGCCGGAGGACTGGGAATGCACCGATGATCCGGAAAATACGAGCTACATGGCGTTGCGTAGCTGACTCAATTCCCTACAACTCTCTAGTTCACACCGAGAGCATCCCAGGTCGTTTGGAAGATCAAATCGAGAGCCGAAGTCAAAACAGATGCGCAGAATGGATGAACAGTACTTCCGGCGTGAACAGTAACTTCCGGCAGTGAACAGTGTTTTTGGCCGTGAACAGTGCTCCGGCCGTGAACAGTAACTCCGGCCCAAAAGCAATGTGGAATTAGGGCAAACTTACATCTAGGGTTTTGGAATATTCTGGAAGGTTCAAGATAAATTAATTTCCAAGCAAAGAGATAGCTTGAAGATAAAGCAAGATTATTATGGAAATATTTCCATAATTATCTCTTGGCTTATTTTGGGAACTTTTAGCCTTCTCAAAACTCTATAAATGGAAGTGCAATTCAGCCTTTTAACATCCCACAAGTTCTATTCGAACTCTCCTCTCTACTCCACACGTCCGCCCATCACTCCTCCTTGCTCCGCCGCCTTGCTCCTCCGCGCACCACCACTCACGGCCGTGACTCGTCCTTGGCTCAGCCACACGGCTATTGCTTTTGTGTTTCGGTTTAGTGAGATTTCTTCGTTCCCTATTTACTTGCATTATTTACTATGAGTATGTGTAACTAAAACTCTTATTCGGGTTAGGGTTGAATAATTGTGACGATGTTTTGAGATTCAGTTCTTCATTATTATTATTGCATTCTATTTAGTTCTTGTGCAAATTATCAGTTTGAATTATTAGGTTAAGGGGAGACCCGAAAGGGTACAACTTAACCTAGTAATACTTACTATCTATTCACTGCTTATTTGATACTGACCCGTTAGAATAAGTAGAGCACTAAACCTAATATAACCTGACCAGGAGTATTAGGTTTGCTAGAATTAAACGGTTATAACCTAACCAGGAGTAACCCTAAGAAGACAATAATAAATACTTAGAAATCAAGGATA
The DNA here is from genome assembly GCA_033675215.1 of Rhodiola kirilowii. Classification (NCBI taxonomy): domain Eukaryota; kingdom Viridiplantae; phylum Streptophyta; class Magnoliopsida; order Saxifragales; family Crassulaceae; genus Rhodiola; species Rhodiola kirilowii. The sequence goes on from CM066193.1 coordinate 28,100,894, forward strand.
AACTTAGTCACAATTGAAGAAAACCCTAACCTGAATATCTTCTCTGATTGATACAATCTCTCTTATTTTCGTGACTTGCTATTGTTCACTAACCTTTACTCTCACCCAAATTTCGTGTCTTTCTCTCTTACAGAACAAAGTAGTAACCAATCTAGCTCCCTTGGGTTCGACCCTTACTCCCCACTGTACTAATCCACAGTCTAGAGCGAGGAAAAAAAATATAAATTCAAATTTGCAGGTCAAACGACGACCTGTCAAATTTTGGCGCCGTTGCCGGGGAGCTACGCAAAGGTGAAATTTGTTCTCTCTTAGTTTTTCGTTTATTTGCTTGTTTCTTATTTCGAACTCTGCTATTCGGTGATTCCCTATTCAACTGCCTCGATTTCGTTTTCCGATTCTCTCGATTTCCAATTTCTAGCTTTTAGAGGGTTCTGTCACCAAGACTTACGAGTCTAAGGAGGTTGTGTTTTAAGTGAGACCGCTGTGACTCCTCCAATCTCCTGGGGACCCTTTATTGCTAGTCTGTTCTTGTTATTTCGGCGTTTGCTATTCCGGTGTTTGCTATTCTTGCACCATGTCTCGTGCAGGTAGTATAGTTAACGATGAAGAAGAAAACATCAACAACCAAGAAGACCTAGAAGAAGACCAGTTCGAAGTACACAACCTTGAAAACGCCCCAATAATCAACAACAACAACAACAACGAAGAACAGGTGATCTATGATAATCCGGAGCAGCTAATCCGTGATCATAGACGTGCACAACGAGATGCAGCTCGACAGAACCAAGGGGCGGCTGCAGATCCACAAAGAGGGGACCGATCCAAGGGCAGGTCCCAGCTCGACAACAACAAGCCCCCGTCCGACAACAGGTTGCAGCTAGACAACCAGTCCCAAATCCAGTTCAGGGCAGACAACCAGTTCGAAATCCATTCCAGGGCCAGCAACAAGTCCGACAACAGGCCTCAGTAAGACAACAAATTCAGTATCAGGTACAGCCCCAACCGCCCCTCAGGCGACTCAGACAGCCGGTATACGAAGAGGAAGCCTACTATCACGATGAGGAGCCATCTATGGGAGAGCTCTCGGTCCCAGACTTCAAAGATCAGACATGGCCAATCTTTGAAAGACCAGAACTCGAAGAAATCGCAATCAGCACCTCAATCGTCCATCACCTTCCCAAATTCGCAGGATCGAAGGGAGAATCAGCTACAGGGCATCTGAAGCGTTACCATGGCAGTTGCCATAATTATAGACCCTAGGGAGCTTCAGTGGATGACTTCAAACTCAAAGCATTCTACTTCTCACTCACTGACTCCGCCACAGACTGGTTCCTATCCTTGCCCGCAGACAGCATTTATACATGGGAAGAGATGCAGCGCCAGTTCCTCTCGAAATACTACCCAGCTAGACGAGCCATGAAGGTCCGTAGACAGTTGCAAGAGCTCAAGCAAGGACCCAATGAGACCCTATCCGAGTACGTAGAGAAGTTCCTTGCCTTGGAGAAAAGCTGTTGCAACCTTGAGCTTCCAGAGAAGTTACTGGTGGAATACTTGCTAGATGGAATTTGCAGACTAGACAGAAAGCTCCTAGATGCCTCAGCTGGAGGCAACCTGATGAACCTCAGCCCTGCCAAAGTCAAACAGATGATCATATCAGTAGCAGAAAGTGAGCGGTTCCAGGATGAAGCTACAAAGGAGGATGACTATGCCCGAACTCAGAATGTATCACGAGTTGAGCCCTCAATCAGTGCTATGGCCGCAGAAATGAAGGAGATGAGGGAGCTAATGAAGCATGTCGTCCGAAGGCAACCAATCCAGATCAGACCATGCGAGTTCTGTGCAGCTACAGACCATAAGACAGACGAGTGCCCTACTATAGTGGAGGATGACCAAGCTGAGGTCAATGCAGTGGGCAACTACCAGAGTTATGGCAATCAGCCAGGGCCAGTCAGACAATATGGCGCAGCAGCGCCCAACCAAGGAACCAATGGACAGCACTGGAGGAACAACAATCAGCAGAATCAGGCCCAGAGACAGAATGCACCTCAGCAGACCCAGCAGCCCTACAAACATCCGAACCATCAGTACCAGCAGAGTACGCAGGGCCAGTATCAGCAGAGAGGGCCGAACAGCAATCAGTCAGGCCCGAGCAACCACGGAAAACCTATCGAGAAAGTAGTAGAAGAGCTGGCAGCCTCAACCAAGAGCGACATTGCAGACATAAAGAAGCAGATATCCCAGCTCACTGCAACAGTCACAGGCCTCGCAGCCACTCTGAATGCAGGACGACTTCCCTCACAGACAGTTGAGAACCCGAGAGGAAACGTCAGCTTGGTAGAGGTGATAAATGTGGATGCAGCATTCGAGGAGACCACCGAACCAACAAAGGAAGAACCGGCCCTTACAGCCAAGGACACCGACATTCACGGTTTCTCTTATGCTATGCAGGTAGTTGCTCCAGAAAGCCAGATGACTGAGAAAGCTGAACCAGAGCTGAGAATGGTGGTCAGGCCTACACAGAACGACCAAATGACGATGCACTCACCCACTGCGAGCCAGGAGACACCTTCAGGAAAGAGTAAGGACCCAGGGGCCTTCACGGTTACCTGTGGTATCGGTAAGACCCAAATACCTCACTGTTTAATAGATTTGGGTGCCGCTATCAATGTTATGCCTTATTCTTTGTATTGTTCGCTTGGTCTTGGCCCACTGAAACCGCCTAGGCTATCGATAGAATTAGGGGATAAGTCTTGTGTACGCCCTACTGGATTGCTTGAAGATCTAACCCTCCGAGTAGGAGATATTACTGTGCCTACAGATTTCTATGTCTTGCAGATGGAAAAATCCAGGAAAGGCGAACCACCAGGGCTGATTTTGGGACGACCATTCCTCCACACCACCCAGACCAGGATTGATATGGGCATAGGCTTACTGTCATTATCATTCGGTGGTAAGGAAGCTGATTTTTATGTCTATGAGGATGCAAACCGTCCATGCGCAAGGAAACCGCCAGACATTGTGCACACATCAGAGTATGACACCCTAGTTCCAGACCCACCGGAGCAGGCTGTACAGACTACCAGGCCAGCAGCTATGGCCAAGACACACTCACCTTCTCGGAGATATGTGAAGAAGAAACCGCCTGATTATTGGAGAGCAGAACCGAGTGAACAGCTAGAGGAGCATGTTGGACGGACCGAAGGAGTTGCTGAACAGAAGTATGACCTCACACGCCCATGGGACCCTAACTTGTGATCCCTACAGAGGTACCGTCGAGCCAACGACGTAAAACAAAGGCGCTCGCAGGGAGGCAGCCCTGCACTTTTTACTTTTCAGTTTATTTACTTATTATGTTTATCTGTGTTTTGATTCATTATTGTCACATTGTACTTGGGAAAGAAAATGATCTTCATGCAGGGACAGAGGCGAACGTATCAGAGATGTTAGCAACTGACTGTATCTAGCATGAGTAGTTCACACCTCGAATAAGTTGCGTCAAGAAACATGAGCGTTTAAAGATTCTGTCACAAAGACTTACGAGTCTAAGGATGTTGGGTTTTAAGCGAGACCGCTGTGACTCCTCCAACCTCCTGGGAATCTTTTATTCGTCTTAATGTCATTAACGCATACCTTTCGGTGTGTGATGGACCAAAATTATACGAATCAGAAACACAGTATAACCCCCTTATTTAGACTGTTTGTCTATCTAACTTCTACGTGTTAGTCCCGATATATTTCCACAGCGCATTTTAGAGACTGAAGTGAAAACACGCTAAGGAGAGGATTTTATGCTGAAAAGATAACAAGAGTCCATCCAAGGTCAAGATCATATGCCGACTGAAGAAATATCAAGGATCCTGACGTTGAATTGACCATAACAAATTAATCAGAAGAATCAAGAGTGGAGTCAAGACAGCCCGGGGAAGAAACACATTGACAGTTTTGTGAAAAGACTGCACAAAACTGTACGAAACTAACATTTGGGCAAGATGACCGACCACTTGAAGAAGTGGTGGCCAAAGGAGGAGCTCCTCCCCTTCCACCACCACCTACCGGCAGCTTTGGGTGGTGGTGACCGGCGGCTTTTGCCCCTCCTCCACATGTCACCACCACCTTCCTCCTCCTCCACCACTCCTCTTCCTCCATGTGTGGCCATCTCCTCCCTTGATTTTCTCCTCCAATCAAAATGCAACACTTGCCACCCATCTCCACCACCCATCTCCTCCCCTTTGGGCTATAAAAGGAGGAGCTCCTCCTCCTCATTTTACACACAAAAATCTCAAATTCACTTCTCTCTCTAGAAGTTGTAATACTTGTAATGTTGTAATTTTGCTTTGGAAATAAAGGAAAGCTCCCTTGGCGCTTCAACGGTTGTAAGTATTATTTTTAGTATTTATTTAACTGTTGTCTTTAATTCCTTAGTATAATGTTTAGCGCGATGAATAGTAGCTAAACTTGTAGTTCGGTCTAAGGGGCGCACTTGTATTATAAAATGTTTTAAGACTATTAACTTAGTGTTTAGTCTTAGTATTCAAAACTTATTCTATGTGCCATATATATGAAGTCAGAACGTCCAAGGTAGAGTGGATGCTTGGAATGGAAAAACTCTACAGCGGGGTTCGTAAACTTGTACGGATAAGTGGATGCTTGGAATGGCAAAGCTTATCTGAGAAGTTTGACTCATCCTAAACACCATTTGGTTGATCGGGAATGATTGATCAAATGGATGCACATAGGCTAATATAACCGGGAATGGAGTATTAGTCTAAATAGAATAAGTGTTCTACGTCCTTGGAATAGGCTAGACAGTGTACGCAAATCGAGTGCTTGGAATGGCCTTGATACACCGTTTGAATACTTAGATGATTCACTAATGGTCAATGATAAACAGGATATAATACAAGTCCCCTGAAACCGAACATTTCTCTTTAATTATAAACTGTAATTTACTTTCCAATATTAAAATCAACCAACCAACCAATCAATCAATCAAAATAGCTGGTAGCTTTAAAACCAACCAACCGACCTTAAACACGCTCCCACACTGCGTAATCCCCCCGAAGAACAATTATTCCCCTAGTTCCCTTGGGTTCGACCCCCACTTACCAAGTACTACCCAGTAGTATAGTTGCGAGTAGCGGACTATTATAAATTTATTTGCACAATCGCTTTGACGACGAGCGGTTCTGTCAGTGTGCAACAAACTCACGCTGCGATACAAGCTCCAATGGTGCTCTTCGAGGACTCACAGGAGAATTATTAGCCATCTCTCATTGCCACGCACGCACGAGGGAAGTGCCTGTCCTTACTCTATTCTTATTTCCCTTTGTTTTATTGCATGCATTGTGTGTCTTGACTTGAGTCGTGCCGTGAGGACACGACTCATTTCAAAAGTGTGGGGTGGGAGAGTCAGTTATCGAGTTAGCACGTTTATTTACTGCACCCTGCACAGAGTCACCACGTTTTGAGTCATTTTTAAATATTTTGTACATGATTACTTCACTATTTCCTAGACTTGCAGTATTGGATAATGATTAGGTGAAATAGATAGAGCCGATTACATGCATGTCTTTGGTGAAAATTGATTTGTGCGACTAACGTGTGATTTTAAAATTTTTGCGTGCCTTTGTTAGTTGAGATAAACAGGGAAGTGGAGTTGATAGAAATGCCCTAGAGAGACTTGACAGATCATTCAAAGACCGAACTCATATATATGGTTATGTGGAGTTTGTGGAGGCTCGCACTTCGAGGCAACATAGTACGAGTCTGCTCCACCACTGCGGTAACCTTTGCGGTTGGTCGGGACGGGAATACATCACACCGTCCAAGCTCTAGTCCGAGTAGTCGGGAAAATAGGCAAGCGACCCTTGACTTGACCCGTGTCAAAAGGGCAAGGATGAGTGAGAGCAAGAAGGTTCCTAGTCCAAGTAGCCGGGAAAATAGGCAAGCGACCCTTGGCTTGACTCGCGTCGAAAGGAAAAGGAATCACGGTTCGAGCAAGTCACAATCCGCACTTCAAGGCAACAATCCACCACCATTGTGATAGTCCACACGTTTCTCATGTGAAAGCATCATTGAAATCCCAAATCAGATGACACTATAGCTGACCGATTAGTACTCATCACTTTGAAGCTCGAATCAATCACGTGCAAGAAAAAGCGGCAAAGCATAACCATATAGCAGCGAGTTCGAATCCGAGAATGAGGGTTCATGGGTCTAAAAGGGCTATCTCCCGAGACATCCGAATTGATTTGCATCTCGACCCAAAGGTAACACGTATCATTAACCCATGTTTCTCGCACAAAGATATTAGTAGCAAGCATGCATAACAGGCGAGATCTAGAGTAACCATTTCATGTCCATGTAGCACGTCTAGGATGACCGAAGAATTGTGGTGTTACATTAGTTCGTTCCTCCTATGACCTAGTTCTTGTTCGGAACGAACAAGTTTAAGTGTGGGGTGGTTTGATGAGCCGTATTTATACGACTCATCGAGTCATTAAATCCCACCAATTTCTGCACTTAATTATGCGAACAGTTACTTTTTAGTGTTGTTTTGCATTTCAGGTGATTTGGAAGCTCTATGAGGAAACGTGCATAAAAGACGGCATTTTATGCCAAAAACATCACAATGGCAGATTGACCTTTGGAGCTTCGCCGGAGGACTGGGAATGCACCGATGATCCAAAAAATACGAGCTACATGGCGTTGCGTAGCTGACTCAATTCCCTACAACTCTCTAGTTCACACCGAGAGCATCCGAGGTCGTTTGGAAGGTCAAATCGAGAGCCGAAGTCAAAACAGATGCGCAGAATGGATGAACAGTACTTCCGGCGTGAACAGTAACTTCCTGCAGTGAACAGTGTTTTTGGGCCATGAACAGTACTCCGGCCGTGAACAGTACTCCGGCCCAAAAGCAATGTGGAATTAGGGCAAACTTACATCTAGGGTTTTGGAATATTCTGGAAGGTTCAAGATAACTTAATTTCCAAGCAAAGAGATAGCTTGAAGATAAAGCAAGATTATTATGGAAAATATTTCCATAATTATCTCTTGGCTTATTTTGAGAACTTTTAGCCTTCTCAAAACTCTATAAATAGAAGTGCAATTCAGCCTTCTAACATCCCACAAGTTCTATTCGAACTCTCCTCTCTACTCCACACGTCCGCCCATCACTCCTCCTTGCTCCACCGCCTTGCTCCTCCGCGCACCACCACTCACGGCCGTGACTCGTCCTTGGCTCAGCCACACGGCTATTGCTTTTGTGTTTCGGTTTAGTGAGATTTCTTCGTTCCCTATTTACTTGCATTATTTACTATGAGTATGTGTAACTAAAACTCTTATTCGGGTTAGGGTTGAATAATTGTGACGATGTTTTGAGATTCAGTTCTTCATTATTATTATTGCATTCTATTTAGTTCTTGTGCAAATTATCAGTTTGAATTATTAGGTTAAGGGGAGATCCGAAAGGGTACAACTTAACCTAGTAATACTTACTATCTATTCACTGCTTATTTGATACTGACCCGTTAGAATAAGTAGAGCACTAAACCTAATATAACCTGACCAGGAGTATTAGGTTTGCTAGAATTAAACGGTTATAACCTGACCAGGAGTAACCCTAAGAAGACAATAATAAATACTTAGAAATCAAGGATAAACTTAGTCACAATTGAAGAAAACCCTAACCTGAATATCTTCTCTGATTGATACAATCTCTCTTATTTTCGTGACTTGCTATTGTTCACTAACCTTTACTCTCACCCAAATTTCTTGTCTTTCTCTCTTACAGAACAAAGTAGTAACCAATCTAGCTCCCTTGGGTTCGACCCTTGCTTGCCACTACACTAGTCTCTCGCAAGGAATTATAAATTTAAATTTGCAGGTCAAACGACGCCTGTCAGGCATGCATATAATCGGCTCTATCTATTTCACCTTATCAACATTTAATACCGCAAATCTAGGAAAGAGAGAAGAAACATGTACAAAAACTTTAAAAAATTCGGGAAACGTGCTGACTCTATGCAGGTGCAGGAAAGTAAACGTGCTGACTCGATGACTGACACTCCCACCCCACACTTTTGAACTGACGTGTCCTCACGGCACATCTTAAGTTCAGAGACACGACTATGCATGCAAACAAACAATTGGGAAATAAGAAGAGAGTAAGGTTGGACAGGCACTTCCCTTGTACGATGCGTGATGTTCAGAAACAGCTAACCATTCTCCTTTGAGTCCTCGAAGAGCACCATTGCGCCTGCTTTCTTTTGGTAGAAACTTGTATCGCAACGTGAGTTCGTCACAAAATGAAAGGACTATGTCAAAGAAATTAAGACAAATAAAGGATTCCCAGGAAATTGGTGGAGTCACAAACGGTCTCACTTAAGAACCAATCTCCTTAGACTCGTAAGTCTTGGTGACAGAATCCTCAAAAGCTTATTTTTCTCGACACAATTTATTCGAGGTGTGAAACTACCCCCGATGGATAGCAGTCTTACGCACACATCTCGGATGGCCTTGCGTGCTTGCATGCGGTTGAATTCCCAGCCGTGTGCGCTCGCACAGTCTCTTCATGCGTCCGTATCTGTCCCCTGCATGAAAATCATCTTCTTTCCCAAGTACAATGTGATGAATAAGACTCAAATAAACATAAAACGACACAAACATAAACTAAGAAAAATGAAAGAATGCCGGGCTGCCTCCCTGCGAGCGCCTTTGTTTTACGTCGTTGGCTCAACGGTACCTCATCTATGTGTTGCTGGGAGGCTCGGCTAGGTCAATCTCCTCAGTGGTTGTTTCGATCTCTCCCTGGTAGTGCTTGACTCGCTGCCCATTGACCTTGAACCGATTGCCATCCTTCGGGTTCTCTAGCTCGAGTGCACCGTGGTTGAAAGCATGTGTGATTGTGTAGGGCCCTGTCCATCTGGATCTCAACTTCCCGGGCATGAGTCGTAGCCGTGATGAGAATAGGAGCATGAAGGACCATAATTATATGATTCATTAAGATAGTTAAACCCACCAAATTAGACACTTTGTCTTAACAACGTTTACTTTTTAGTTCCATTTTTTGTTGTACAAGCTATTTTGAGGTTTAGAGAAGTAACGAGCCAAAAAGGGGGTTCTTAAACCAAAAAAGGATTACAAGTCAAGTCGGGCCAGTCGGGGACCCAGAAAATTCAATCAGGGGCCGAGGACCCCAGTCGAGGACCGAGGACCCCAGCCGGGTACCCAGGCCCAGTACCGAGAACCTCAGGTCCCTGCCGAGAGGTACCGGGCCCAAGTGCCGGGAGTACCGGGAACCAAGTCCCGAGTGCCGAGCACCCGTGCCGAGAGAGCCGAGCGCCCGTGCCGAGAGAGCCGAGCACCCGTGCCGAGAGAGTCGAGCGCCTGCACCGAGACCCACGTCCGAGAGCACGGAGACCTACGTCCGAGAGCGCCGAGACCCACGTCCGAGAGTGCCGAGACCCACGTCCGAGAAAACAAAGACCACGCCGAGAGCAGCGCCCGGGCCCTGTCGACCGAGGGCCTGAGGAAAACTTCAACCCCGGGCCATGACCATGCTCCGGCCAAAATCCGGCTTAACTTCCTTGACGAAACATGCTTGTATTGATCTTGTCGTTCAGAATCAACGGTCGTCGACCCAACCTACTCTGGCCAAGATTCCGGCAGCTCCGGCCAACTTCCGGCCACTTTCCGGCCATGGTCCGGCGAGCTTCTGGTAATGCTCCGATCAAGCCAAATCCAACCACCACCTTGCTCCGGTCATTCTAGCCCAACTCCGGTCAAAATCCGGTGAAGTCCAACCAAACTACTCAATTCCCGGTTAGGTTATACTATTCACATCGGTTGATCTTTTGGTTTGAAACCATACCTCAACCAAGCTCAACCAAGCTTGCCCAAGCCTCAACCAAGCTCATGTAGTTGCCCTTTGGCACATCCCAAGCTCAACCACCCATGTGCAAGGCAAGTGCACCCTTTGGTGTCAAACAAGTCCAACCGAAGGCCAACTAAGCTCTAACCGGAGTTGAGGGAGAACCGAAGGCTTTTGAGAGCAAATATCTCATTCCACTCACTCCTCTAAACCAACACATTTGGCTATAAAAGAAGGCTTCCCCTCCTTGAATCAATATCACTTGTTACTTAGATAGAGAAGTTCTCAAAAATCCATCCCACAAATCCTTGTAAACACTTTACTTTTGAATCAAAAGCTCTACCTTCTCTCTTGTTCTTGAGTGTTCTTGAGAGTTCTTGAGTGAAGTTTGAGTTTGTTCTTCATTTACTTTGCCAAAAACCGAAACCCTCTTTTACTTTCCTTGTTTGCTTTGATCTTGAGTACTCTTGTTGGTTCTTGAGTACTCTTGTTGTTCTTGAGTTTACTCTTGTTGGTTCTTGAGTATTCTTTTCTTATTTTCTTGTTTTAGATTTTCAAAACCATTTACTTTTCCAAGCACTTAGCTATGGTATCCACCTCTATGGATATTCGTAGCTAAACCCTTCATTAGGTTGAAGGGGTGTGCTTGTATCATGCAAACGTTTTAGACCCTTTTCTTAACGCTTCTATTATGTTCAAACTTGTTCTATGTGCCATATATTAGGATAGAACAACATGGTTGAGTGGAGGCTCGAAAGAGCAAAGCTCTTCCATGGGGTTCGTGAGCATACATGGTTAAGTGGCGGCTCGAAAGAGCAAAGCTTTTCCATGGAGTTCAACCTCTTTAAAACACCACTTGGTTGATCAGAAATGATTGATCAAGTGGATGCACATGGGCTAAGATACTTCGAAAGGAGGAATCAGCCTAACTAGAACAAGTGTTCTATGTCTTGAAAAGGACTAGACGGTGTGGCAAGTCGAGTGTTAGAAATAGCCTTGATACATCTTTGAACACTTAGAACGATCATTAGAGGTCGATGATGAACGGAGATACAAGGCCCCTAAAACCGAATCTTTCCATTAATCAATTCACAACTTGTCACTTTACTTTCAGTCCTATTATCAACTACTTACTTTCAGTACCATTTACTTTTCAGTATTTTACTTTCAGCAACTAACTTTACTTTTCAGTATTTTACTTTCCGCAACTAACTTTACTTTTCAGTACCTTTACTTTCCGCAACTAACTTTACTTTCAGCACCTAACATTTACTTTTCCGCACATTTACTTTCAGTACTTTACTTTTCCGCACATTTGCTTTCAGTACTTTACTTTCCGCACATTTACTTTCAGCACTTAACTTTCAGTAATTTACTTTCAGTCTTTACATTTCCGTACGCTTACTACAGACGCTTTCAATATTAACCCAATATATCTTTGGTACGCATTACTCTTATAGCGTGCAGCCAGTACCAAAAGTATATTGATCAGTTGATATTGAATTCGACTGTTCCAGCAATTATTTTCCGCACTTACTTTTCAGTATTTACTTTACGCACTTTATTTTCAGTCATTTACTTTTCAGTAATTTACTTTACAGTACTAAAACCACAATCAACCCCAATCGCACTTACATTTCTGTACAAATTCCTCAAAGAACAACTATCCACTAATTCCCTTGGGTTTGACCCCTACTTACCGCTTTACTACCAAATAGTGAAGTCACGAGTAGCGGACTTATAAATTAATTTTGCGCATTTGCCTCGCGACAAGGCATCTGTCAAATTGGCGCCGTTGTCGGGGAGTTATGCATCGAAATAGTTGTTCTATTTTTTCTTTTCTTTTTTTTGTTTTGTTTTATCATGCAGTTCACAAAGTCTTTCTACTACGGAAGCGAGCCTTGGAACAATAAGGAGTTTTCCCCACCACCCTTAGAACTTGAAGTCCGCGAGAAGATTGATGGACCAAAATTATACGAATCAGAAACACAGTATAACCCCCCAAATTAGACTGTTTGTCTATCTAACTTCTATGTGTTAGTCCCGATATATTTCCACATGGCATTTTAGAGACTGAAGTGAAAACACGCTAAGGAGAGGATTTTATGCTGAAAAGATAACAAGAGTCAATCCAAGGTCAAGATCATATGCCGACTGAAGAAATATCAAGGATCCTGACGTTGAATTGACCATAACAAATTAATCAGAAGAATAAGGAGTGGAGTCAAGACAGCCCGGGGAAGAAACACATTGACAGTTTTGTGAAAAGACTGCACAAAACTGTACAAAACTCACATTTGGGCAAGATGACCGACCACTTGAAGAAGTTGTGGCCAAAGGGGGAGCTCCTCCCCTTCCACCACCGCCTACCGGCGGCTTTGGGTGGTGGTGACCGGCGTCTTTTGCCCCTCCTCCACATGTCACCACCACCTTCCTCCTCCTCCACCACTCCTCTTCCTCCATGTGTGGCCATCTCCTCCATCCATTTTCTCCTCCAATCAAAATGCAACACTTACCACCCATCTCCACCACCCATCTCCTCCCCTTTGGGATATAAAAGGAGGAGCTCCTCCTCCTCCAAAACACACCAAAATCTCAAATTCACTTCTCTCTCTAGAAGTTGTAATACTTGTAATGTTGTAATTTTGCTTTGGAAATAAAGGAAAGCTCCCTTGGCGCTTCAACGGTTGTAAGTATTATTTTTAGTAATTATTTAACTGTTGTCTTTAATTCCTTAGTATAATGTTTAGCGCGATGAATAGTAGCTAAACTTGTAGTTCGGTCTAAAGGGCGCACTTGTATTATAAAATGTTTTAAGACTATTAACTTAGTGTCTAGTCTTAGTATTCAAAACTTATTCTATGTGCCATATATTAAGTCAGAACGTCCAAGGTAGAGTGGATGCTTGGAATGGCAAAACTCTACAGCGGGGTTCGTAAACTTGTACGGATAAGTGGATGCTTGGAATGGCAAAGCTTATCTGAGAAGTTTGACTCATCCTAAACACCATTTGGTTGATCGGGAATGATTGATCAAATGGATACACATAGGCTAATATAACCGGGAATGGAGTATTAGTCTAAATAGAATAAGTGTTCTACGTCCTTGGAATAGGCTAGACAGTGTACGCAAATCGAGTGCTTGGAATGGCCTTGATACACCGTTTGAATACTTAGATGATTCACTAATGGTCAATGATAAACAGGATATAATACAAGTCCCCTGAAACCGAACATTTCTCTTTAATTATAAACTGTAATTTACTTTCCAGTATTAAAATCAACCAACCAACCAACCAATCAATCAAAATAGCTGGTAGCTTTAAAACCAACCAACCGACCTTAAACACGCTCCCACACTGCGTAATCCCCCCGAAGAACAATTATTCCCCTAGTTCCCTTGGGTTCGACCCCTACTTACCAAGTACTACCCAGTAGTATAGTTGCGAGTAGCGGACTATTATAAATTTATTTGCACAATCGCTTTGACGACGAGCGGTTCTGTCAAATTGGCGCCGTTGCCGGGGAACTAGTCATCGGATAACTGTTCTTCCCTCCCCTTTTTCTTTTCTGTTCATCTCTCTATGACACTACCCGTTACGCATGCATGGACAACGCGATTTCTGCCCCTGTTCGGAGGAACGGAGGGAGAAGACCCTGTACAGCACTGCCGAAACTTCCACCAAGTCTGCCACAACATCAAACCTGAAAACGAAGTGTTAGAAGAGTTTAAGCTGAAATGCTTCAAATTCTCTCTAACCGACTTCGCCACGATATGGTACTACACATCCACCGCTTGCAGTGCAGAACGTTTCGTAGACCTCTGCGTTCCGTTCCTGAAAGAATTCTCCCCACCATCTTTACGCCAAGAAACCCGTGAGAAGATCATGAGCCTTCATCAATCCCGGGATGAGACTTTGGACGAATACTACATGAACTACGATGCCATCGTCTCAAGCTGCCCGCACCATGGATTTACGAAGAAAATTCTTCTCCAAAAATTTCTTCGTGGGATGAGGTCCGAAGAGCTGGGAAGAATCAACGAAGCTATGAGAAGGTCTGCCGCAAACCTCACCATTGCAGACATGTGGTACCTGATAACTGGCCTAGCCGCTGCCACAAGACGAGTTCCCCCACACTGACGAGGAAATGCAGACAGAAGAAGCTGACCCTGAGGCTGACAAAGAAGAAACCACCGAGCCGTCAGAAGAGACTCCTGAACCATCCGAGGAATCAGACATGGAAAGCACCGGAAGCAACGAAGTAGAAGTCCAGAACACCACTGACGAACTGCCCAAGCCATACCCGACTATCATTACCCAGGCAGCTGAAACTATCTACGATCAGTTCTTCACGAACCAACATTACGAGGCAGAACCAAGCCTCATGAGGCCTTCCCGACTTTTCCCCTTAATTAATGAGCAAGTCGCCGCAAACTATGCGATCCAAGAAGAAGCTCAAAGGAGAATGGGAAAAGGGCCTGAGCAGAATGACTCCTACATGGAGCACGCTTTCGCCATGACTGGACAAGGCAGCCCTAAACAGGAGAACACCCAGTTCAAAAAGCTGATAGTGAAAGGTCCCTCGCCTTCTCAGAGATGTTGGAAGGAGATACCATCAGAACTGGACCCAAACCCGTCATCTGCTAAAAAATCAGGAAGACTCACCGCAAGAATCAAAGTCGGTGGAATCAAAAAGTTTGACCTCAGCCACCCATGGGACCCAAACCAATGAACCACAAACGAGGTATCGTCGAGCCAACGACGTTAAACAAGTGCACTGGTTGGGAGGTAACCCGACACTATCTTACTTTTCCGCACTTTAATTTCTGTCATTTAAATTCAGTATTTAGTTTTAAGCTTGCATGACTTTTGAACTAAGGCACGCCTTCGTTCAAAAGTGGGGGGTGAGAACCACCTATGTACATAAATAACATGCTTGCTGTTTTTTCTTTTTTTAGTAATAGTATCTTTTTGAAAATATGAACTTAAGAATGTGAAAAAGATAAATCATAATTCATGCATTAACCTTGTGAAAATTCAAACTGTTTAAAAACTTAGAATGTAACTTTCCATTTGTCCTTTGTGCTGAGATAACTAGGGATGTGGAGTTGATATAAACTGCCCTAGAGAGGCTTGGCAAGCAATCGAAGGATCGAATCAAACTATATGGTTTTCGAAGTCAGTGGAGGCTGCACTTCGGGTTTTCAGTGAATAATTGAAGTCAACTCCGCCAAGAAGCATCTATGCAAAGGCGAGGACGGGAATCAGACCGTCCTCTCTCTAGTCAAAATAGCCGAGAAAATAGATGAGCGACCCTCATCTTGACCCGCGCAAAACGACAAAGACGAGAGGAGCGGGGAGGTATTTCCATAGGCTTGCAGGCGATGATTGGACCTCCCAAAAAGGCTTGAGAAAATGGACTAGCAGTCACAAAAAGGCAAAAAACTCAAAGAAGAAAATCAAAAGAGGCCAAAGGCCCAAAATTGTGAAGGTTTTAACCGAGCAAAAGTGAAGCACTCAAAAAGTCAAATCAAAGGCCAAAGGCCGATTCACTACAACAAAAAAGCAGTCCCTCGCCAAAGAAGAAAATCAGAAAGGCTCAACTCACTGAAACCCGAATCGAGTCACGTGCATGAGAAAGCTACAAGAAAACCATATAGTAAGAGACGATCCCAAGATTGCAGTCCAGGAGCCTAAAAAGGGCTATCTCCCGAGACATCCAATATAATTTGCATCTCAGCATGGAGGTACAAGTATTAAGTTTCTTCTATTTATTTACGCAGTTTAATTTGGTAATAAGTAAGCAATGCAAGAATTAGGATAGAGCGAGTACCACAGTCTAATTTTCATATTCCAAAGCCAAACTTAGAACTTACGCCCTTTAATAGCATTGTTCGGGACGAACAACTAAAAGTGGGGGGTAATCTGATGGACCAAAATTATACGAATCAGAAACACAGTATAACCCCCCAAATTAGACTGTTTGTCTATCTAACTTATATGTGTTAGTCCCGATATATTTCCACAGGGCATTTTAGAGACTGAAGTGAAAACACGCTAAGGAGAGGATTTTATGCTGAAAAGATAACAAGAGTCAATCCAAGGTCAAGATCATATGCCGACTGAAGAAATATCAAGGATCCTGACGTTGAATTGACCATAACAAATTAATCAGAAGAATCAGGAGTGGAGTCAAGACAGGCCGGGGAAGAAACACATTGACAGTTTTGTGAAAAGACTGCACAAAACTGTACAAAACTCACATTTGGGCCAGATGACCGACCACTTGAAGAAGTGGTGGCCAAAGGAGGAGCTCCTCCCCTTCCACCACCGCCTACCGGCGGCTTTGGGTGGTGGTGACCGGCGGCTTTTGCCCCTCCTCCACATGTCACCACCACCTTCCTCCTCCTCCACCACTCCTCTTCCTCCATGTGTGGCCATCTCCTCCATCCATTTTCTCCTCCAATCAAAATGCAACAATTACCACCCATCTCCACCACCCATCTCCTCCCCTTTGGGCTATAAAAGGAGGAGCTCCTCCTCCTCCAAAACACACCAAAATCTCAAATTCACTTCTCTCTTTAGAAGTTGTAATACTTGTAATGTTGTAATTTTGCTTTGGAAATAAAGGAAAGCTCCCTTGGCGCTTCAACGGTTGTAAGTATTATTTTTAGTATTTATTTAACTGTTGTCTTTAATTCCTTAGTATAATGTTTAGCGCGATGAATAGTAGCTAAACTTGTAGTTCGGTCTAAGGGGCACACTTGTATTATAAAATGTTTTAAGACTATTAACTTAGTGTCTAGTCTTAGTATTCAAAACTTATTCTATGTGCCATATATTAAGTCAGAACGTCCATGGTAGAGTGGATGCTTGGAATGGCAAAACTCTACAGCGGGGTTCGTAAACTTGTACGGATAAGTGGATGCTTGGAATGGCAAAGCTTATCTGAGAAGTTTGACTCATCCTAAACACCATTTGGTTGATCGGGAATGATTGATCAAATGGATGCACATAGGCTAATATAACCGGGAATGGAGTATTAGTCTAAATAGAATAAGTGTTCTACGTCCTTGGAATAGGCTAGACAGTGTACGCAAATCGAGTGCTTGGAATGGCCTTGATACACCGTTTGAATACTTAGATGATTCACTAATGGTTAATGATAAACAGGATATAATACAAGTCCCCTGAAACCGAACATTTCTCTTTAATTATAAACTGTAATTTACTTTCCAGTATTAAAATCAACCAACCAATCAATCAATCAAAATAGCTGGTAGCTTTAAAACCAACCAACCGACCTTAAACACGCTCCCACACTACGTAATCCCCCCGATGAACAATTATTTCCCTAGTTCCCTTGGGTTCGACCCCTACTTACCAAGTACTACCCAGTAGTGTAGTTGCGAGTAGCGGACTATTATAAATTTATTTGCACAATCGCTTTGACGACGAGCGGTTCTGTCAAAGATCAACAACATAGAGCAATCCCGGGACAAAACTTTGGACGAGTACTTGGCATACTTTGACTCCATTGTGACGAGCTGCCCGCACCATGGATTCACCAACCACGATCTTCTTCAAAGGTTTCTCAATGGGATGATGCCACAAGAGTGGAATTGGCTAAATGATGCAGCAGGAGGCTCGGTGAACAACTTAGACATGGATGATCTTTGGAACTTAATAGATGATTTGGCCGCGAGGTCAAAACCAAGACAAGATCAGGCCGAGCCGCTCAAGGACGATATAATGGAGTCCGCAGCTAGCACCCAACAGTTGGCCGCGGACATACAGCAATTGAATGCCACGATGCACCAAAATCAAGCCAGATCCGATGAAGCATGTGCAGAAATAGAGGCGGCTATGAAAGAAACTGATTATCTGATCAATGAGATGCACAAGCCAAGGGTCATCAAAGAAGAGCCTACATGGGAGCCCACAGAGCCGACCGAACCACTAGAACCGGTCCTCGCTGCCGAGTTGCCCAAATCAGACGCATACCTCAGTGTGATTGCCCCCGGAGACCAAATAAATGACGAGGATGAGGACCCATGGTTGCTTGAAGAAGAGCTCCACTCAGATTACCCCTGGGAGTTAGACGAAAAACTGCCTAATTCAGGCCCGGTCCACATTACCAATCTACCGGAGGAAATCACGCCGGTCCCGGACCTCATTGCCGAACCAGCCGATTCTAATACAGTCCTCACTGCCGAGCCAACAAAAGTCCCGGACATCACTACCGAACTAACCGAGAAAATCACGGCAGGCCCGATCCTCACCGAAGAGCTGGTCAAGAAGGGCCCGGACCTCGTGGTCGAAGTGCCCCAACTTAACCCTTTGTTTTCTATGCAGATCACGGCCTCTAAAGATCATGTAGCCAATATGGATGAGGTGCAAGGGGAGTTGGAGGAGGAGCATGAGCCAAAACAACCAACAAAGGAGCTCTCTCTCGTCACAAGTCAACAAAGCAGCCCGGAAAACTCACTCGTTCCAAGATGACCATTCATCCCTTCCCCAAGGAAGAAGCTCAACATGGGAACAAGCTTGATGTCGCCTATGTTTGAAGGCAAAAGACTGAACTTCAAAAACTGCAAAAGTGCCAACCATTCAAACATGAAGAAGCGACAAAGACATGGCCCAAAAGAATGGAAGCCGAGATGGAGTTGCAAGAAACCACGGCTCAATGGACCAGCAGCTATGGCGAAGGAGCCCTCACCTTCTCGGATGCATGTAAAAGAAAACCTGCCGGACCTATGGAGAACCGAACCGAACACATCACTCCATGCGTTCTTTGGGGGGAGCAAAAGAGCAACCGAGAAGAAGTTTGACCTCAAATGCCCATGGGATCCCACCTTATGATCCATGAGTAAGGTTTCGTCGAGCCAACGACGTTAAACAAAGGCACTTGCCGGGAGGTAACCCGTCATATTCAATTTTTTTTTCAGTATTTATTTTCTTATGTCATTTTTGTTCATACTCACCTCCTTTCCTAGTTTAAATTACTTTTTTGTGTTTTGAACTAAGTCATTCCGAGAGGAACGGCTTCGTTCAAAAGTGTGGGGGTATTTGAGTAGTATTTGCACATAGTAGTAATTGCACATAGTAGACAGCATGTTTTAAGAATATACACTTTCATGATGTGAAAATAGATAGACCCGAAACATGCATTTCCTTGTGAAAACTTAATTTTGTAAAAACATGTGTATTTAACTTCCTACTTGTCCTTGTGTGCTGAGATAAAAGTAGGATGTGGAGTTGAAAAAAATGCCCTAGAGAGGCTTGACAAGCACTTAAGGGACCGGATCCTTACTTTATGGTTATGTGAAGATTGTGGAGGCTGCACTTCGGGCTTCTTGGTGAAGAGTGGACTCCGCCATGCAGCGTTTATGCAAGAGGCGGGATGGGAATCAAACCGTCCATTCTCTAGTCCAAAGTAGCCGGGGAAATAGATGAGCGACCCTCATCTTGACCCGCGCGAAAAAGGCAAGGATGAGAAAAAGCGGGGAGGTATTTCCATATGCTCTCGGGCGATGATTGGACCTCCCAAAAGTGAAGAAAATGGACATGCAAATCTCATCAAAGGAGCAAAGCTCAAAGAAGAAAAGAAAAAAAAATCAGCCAATATGGTGAAAACAAAACCGAAGCAAAAGTGAAGTACTCAAAGAGTCAAATCAAAGGCCGAAGGCCAAACCTCACTACAAAAGCTGTCTAACCACACAAACAAAGAAAAAGAGCTCAACCCAAGTTGCCTGAATCAATCATGTGCTAGAAGAAGCAAGTAACATAACCATATAGTAAGATCAGATCCGAGAGTGCAATTCAAGGGCCTAAAAAGTGGCTATCTCCCAATCATCCAAATTGGTTTGCATCTCGGCTCAAAGGTAACAAGTATCTAGTTACATTCATATGTGAGCATAATTTCGTTTGGAAGCAAGTAAGTTATGCATGCTAAGGTGAAGTCTAGTTTTGCATCTCACATTCACAACTAGGACTTAGGGTGTTGTTCCTCTCTTTGACTAGACTTGTTCGGGACGAACAAGAATAAGTGTGGGGGTATTTGATGGAGCGTATTTATACGACTCATAAAGTACTACTAGACCCCCAAATTAGACACTTTGTCTTAATCACTTTTACTTGTTAGTTCCATTTTTGCTCTACAGGTGATTTTGAGGTTTAGAGAGGAAACACGCTTAAAAAGGGAGAATTGTGCCAAAAAGCCAGCCAAGGCCCGAGGGCCTCAGCCAGGGACCGAGAAACTTCACCCAAATACCGAGAGCCATACCCGGGCCCATCCAAGAATGCCAGGTCCATGTCCCGGGCCCGTCCGAGAAAACCAGGTCCTCGCCCAGGCCGCGCCCAGGCCATCTAGCACTGAATTCAAGTTGCCCGGGCAAACGAGCTGATCTGAAGAATCCACCTCGAGCAAAGTGATCAAAATGGAAAATAAGGTGGACAATGTTGGAAAACCAAGGAGAATGCTTGGGAAGATTTGCAGTTGGCCCAATTCCAAAGCAAAGGCCCCGCGCGCATAGGCACTGAAACCAAGTCGCTCAACCAAACCATGGAATCTGGCAAATCTGGCTCAACCAAAGTGTTTTAAATGCCCAATAACCTGGACAATCTCACTTCCCAGACAAAACGCTCGAGTGGAACCAGCTCAAGCCCGATCAAGGCCAAACTAGGGCAATATCGACCGTTTTGGGATTTCGACCATGTTCCGAGCAGAATTTGGCTTAGCACCCTTCTTGAGATCATCTTCTAATGACTTTGTCATTCAGAACACTCTCCAAAATCCAAAAAGCTCCGGCCAAGATTCCGGGCAGATTCCGGCTAACTCTGGCCATGCTCCCGCGAACCTCCGGTGATGCTCCGATCAAGCTCATCCAACCACCACCATGCTCCGGTCATTTGTTGCTCCGGCCACATTCCGGGGAAGTCCAACTAAATCAAAACTACTTATTTTCCAGTTGGCCTTACTATTCATTTCGGTTAGCTTTTGGATTCCGGTTGGTCGTTACTATTCAAAGTCGGTTGGCATGAGAGGCTTTTGGTTGGCCATGGACAAGTCGGTTGGAGGCAAGCGATAAGGCAAAGGCAAGTGACTTGTTTTGAGATATTTCCAAGCAATCCTTATCTTGTTTGGGATATTTCTTCAAAGTGTAGCCTTCAAGTCTTCTCTAGCCTATAAATAGAGGACATGCCCTCATGTAATCTTAGTCCTTAGTCCTTTGTTCGAAATCCCATGTTACCTTAGAGAGAAGAGAGCTTAACTTTCTTTCTCTTTATTTTCAATGCAAACACACTTTGTTCTTACTTTGTTCTTGATTTCCAAAGCTTTGTTCACTTGTTCTTGAGCTTCAAGCTCTTACTTTCCAGCAAGCACATCTTACTTTCCTTGTATGGTTCTTGATTTGGAGCTCCTCTCCCTTTACTTTCCTTGTTGTTCTCTTACTTTCTTGTCGGTTTTCTTACTTTTTTGTCTTGTTACCATAGCCACAACTACTTGTATTCCTTGACATGAATACAAGTAGTTAAAGCTAAGTTCTTGTTACAAAAGCTCACGGTTTCATTTCCTTTACTTTCTTGTCAAAACCGAAGTCCTCTTTTTACTTTCCTTGTTCTTGTTTTCTTGTTTTCTTTCGTAAGTATGGTGCTTGTATTCCTTACCATGAATACAAGTAGCTAAAGCATATTCGGTCAAAGGGTGTTCATACTTGTGTATGTATCTTGAGACTTGAACTTAATGCTATTTTGTGTCAACTAGTTTGGTGCCATTATTCGGTTGAACGACAAGGCTAAGTGGATGCTCGAAAGGGGAAAGCTTAGCCGAGTAGTTCAATCTTGATTAGACAACTAGGCTAAGTGGATGCTCGAAAGAGCAAAGCTTAGCTGAGTAGTTTAATCTTCCTTAAGTCGCTTGGTTGATCGTAACTGAAGATCAAGTGGCTGCACTTAGAACTAGAAGTCTATGTCTTGATTTTGGAGTAGATTGTGGTGTAAGCGCTTGAAAAAGCCTTACTTTAGGGGTTAAGTCTTGAAAAGGAATAACTCCACACTTATGAACATAAAGTAAGATCTTTGACGTCCATGATGGTTGTCTCACAAGTAGAGACCCTAGACTGAATATCTTTTGTCCTTACTTACCTGTCATTTACTTTCAGTGCTTTACTTTTCTGTCATTTACATTTCAGCACTTTACTTTTACGCACTTTATTTTCAGCACTTTACATTTCAGCACTTTACTTTACGCAATTTACTTTCAGTCTTTACTTTTACGCACTTTATTTTCAGCACTTTACATTTCAGCACTTAACTTTACGCAATTTACTTTCAGTCTTTACTTTTACGCACTTTACTTTACGCACTTTATTTTCAGTCTTTACATTTCCGTACGCTTACTACAGACTTGTTCAACATCAATCCAACATAACTTTGGCACGCATTGCGCTTGAAATATAGCGTGCGGCCAGTGCCAAAAGTATGTTGCTTGGTTGATATTGAACTCGACTGTTCCAACAGTTTACTTTTCAGTATTTACTTTCAGTTCAGTATTTACTTTCTTTACTTTCAGTATTACTTTCAGTACTAAAACCACAACCAACCCCAATCGCACTTAATTTTCTATACAAATTCCTCAAAAAACAACCATTCCACCAATTCCCTTGGGTTTGACCCCTACTTACCGCTTTACTACCCAATAGTAAAGTCACAAGTAGTGGACTTATAAATTAATTTTGCACATTGCCTCACGAAAAGGCTCTGTCGAATACTACTCAAGAACCAATTTGAAAAAGAAAAAGAAAGAACAATTATCCGATTGATAATTTCTAATTCCCCGGCAACGGCGCCAATTTGACAGATGCCTTGTCGGCAAATGCGCAAAATTAATTTACAAGTCCGCTACTCGTGACTTCACTATTTGGTAGTAAAGCGGTAAGTAGGGGTCGAACCCAAGGGAATTAGTGGATAGTTGTTCTTTGAGGAATTTGTACAGAAATGTAAGTGCGATTGGGGTTGATTGTGGTTTTAGTACTGAAAAGTAAATGACTGAAAATAAAGTGCGTAAAGTAAATACTGAAAAGTAAGTGCAGAAAATAAATTGCTGGAACAGTCGAATTGAATATCAATTGATCAATATACTTTTGGTACTGGACGCACGCTATAAGCGTAATGCGTACCAAAGATATATTGGGTTAATATTGAAAGCGTCTGTAGTAAGCGTACGGAAATGTAAAGACTGAAAGTAAATTACTGGAAAGTAAAGTATTGAAAGTAAATGTGCGGAAAAGTAAAGTACTGAAAGTAAATGTGCGGAAAAGTAAATGTTTGATGCCGAAAGTAAAGTTAGTTGCAGAAAGTAAAGGTACTGAAAAGTAAAGTTAGTTGCGGAAAGGAAAATACTGAAAAGTAAAGTTAGTTGCGGAAAGTAAAATACTCAAAAGTAAATGGAAAGTAAAATACTGAAAGTAAGCAGTTGATAATAGGACTGAAAGTAAAGTGACAGGTTGTGAATTGATTAATGGAAAGATTCGGTTTTAGGGGCCTTGTATCATAGTCCGTTCATCATCGACCTCTAATGATCGTTCTAAGTGTTCAAATATGTATCAAGGCTATTTCTAACACTCGACTTGCCACACCGTCTAGTCCTTTTCAAGACATAGAACACTTGTTCTAGTTAGGCTAATTCCTCCTTTCGAAGTATCTTAGCCCATGTGCATCCACTTGATCAATCATTTCCGATCAACCAAGTGGTGTTTTAAAGAGGTTGAACTCCATGGAAAAGCTTTGCTCTTTCGAGCCTCCACCTAACCATGTATGCTCACAAACCCCATGGAAGAGCTTTGCTCTTTCGAGCCTCCACTCAACCATGTTGTTCTAACCTAATATATGGCACATAGAACAAGTTTGAACATTATAGAAGCGTTAAGAAAAGGGTCTAAAACGTTTGCATGATACAAGCACACCCCTTCAACCGAATGAAGGGTTTAGCTATGAATATCCATAGAGGTGGATACCATAGTGATGGACCATATTTATATGATTCGTTAAGACAGTTAAACCCACCAAATTAGACGCTTTATCTTGACAACTTTTACTTGTTAGTTTCACTTTTGTTCTACAGGCTATTTCAAGGAGTAAAGATGAAACGAGCTAAAATGGAGTTCTTAACGCTAAAAGTGGATTACAAGTCAGAACTGGCCATAATCTGATCAAGCCACAACTAAGTCCCAATGACTTATTCCAACAAAGATCAAGAACACAAGTGAAATGCCAAGTCTAAGTTCCTCACCTTTTGATGTCAACTAAGAAGCAACCAAGAAGCAACCAAAGGGCAACCAAAGTCTAACCGGAGTTGGGATGTAACCGATGTCTTTTGGGAGGAAAAGATCCCATTCCACTCACACTCACCCCTCCTCCACCTCACCACCGGCGGCTATCCCCTCCTCCTCTCCCCTCTTGCCACCTTGGCTGGCGGCTTTGAGCTTTTCCACCTCATGGACGGCGGCTTTGAGCTTTTCCACCTCATGGCCGGCGGCTTTGAGGTCCTCCACTCCCCTCTTGACATGTGTTGGCCTCCCTCTCCCCCTCCTTGCCTATAAATACCAAGCTCCTTCTCCTTTGTAAATCATCCTCAATCCATCACACACCACAAGTCCATAGTCACTTGTTACTTATCTCTCTAGAGTTTGGGCACAATCCATGTAAACACACCACTTTGATATTGAAGCTCCAAGTTTGTTCTTAAGTACTCTTGTCGGTTCTTGAAGTACACAAAGCATTTCCTTTACTTTTCGTTGTTCTTGAGTTTACTCATGTTGGTTCTTGAGTATTCTCCCCTTTACTTTCCTATCTTTCAAAAACCTTTACTTTCCTGTCTTTCAAAACCTTTACTTTACCAAGTAATTAGCTATGATATCCACCTCTATGGATATTCGTAGCTAAACCCTTCATTCGGTTGAAGGGGTGTGCTTGTATCATACAATGTTTTAGACCCTTCTCTTAGTGCCTCTTTGTGTTCAAAACTTGTTCTATGTGCCATATATTAGGTCAGAACGCTATTGGTTGAGTGGATGCTTGAAAGAGCAAATCTCTTCCATGGGTTCGTGAACCTTCGTGGTTAAGTGGAGGCTCGAAAGGGCACAGCTTAACTGTGGAGTTCAGCCTCTTTAAAACACCATTTGGTTGATCGGAAATGATTGATCAAATGGATGCACATAGGCTAAAATACTTCGAAAGGAGGAATTAGCCCAAATAGAACAAGTGTTCTAAACGATGTGGCAAGTCATGTGCTAGAAATAGCCTTGATACATCTTTGAACACTTAGTATGATCATTAGAGGTCGATGATAAACAGATTTATGATACAAGGCCCCTAAAACCGAATCCTTTCCTTTAATTAAAACATCCCCTGTCACTTTACTTTCAGTCCCATATCAACTGCTTACTTTCCGCAAGTCTTGTCCTTCAAGCATTTACTTTCAGCAAGTCTTGTCCTTCAAGCACTTTACTTTTACGCACTTACTTTCAGCAAGTCTTGTCCTTCAAGCACTTTACTTTTCAGTATTTACTTCCAGTCCCATATTTACTTTCTTTACTTTCAGTCATTTACTTTTCAGGACTAAAATCACAACCAACCCACGTTACTTTCAGAACTAAAATCACAACCAACCCCCAACTGTCTTACTTTCCATTTTCGAAAGAACAAATATCCACTAATTCCCTTGGGTTCGACCCCTACTTACCGCTTTACAACCCAATAGTAGACTAACGAGTAGCGGACTTATTAATTTATTTTTGCACAGAGCCATCGCACATTAACGACGGTGTGGTGCGCTCCGTCAAAATTTGCGCCGTTGCCGGGGAATTAGAGTTAACAATAGGATAATTGTTCTTTCTTTTTTCTTCTTCTCTTAAATTTCACACTCGCTTCTGCATAACCATGTCTCGCGAAGGAAGCCACCATGACTATCAAGATAACAATGAGGTGAATCTGTTCGATCGAAATAATGACGCGCTGCCTCTATTTCCAATTCTCGAGAATCCAGAGCAACTCATCCGAGACCGAAGAGCTCGTGATAGGGAGGCCATCCGGAGAAACCAAGGCCCGCCCAAGGACCGAAATGAAGCTGGTCCAGCACAACAACCCCCTAGACACCCACCACCCTCGCAATATCGACAAGAGCCAAGACGAGAACCCGTCTTTGATGACTACTATGGGGATAACAACTATCACGAACCTTCTATGGGAGAACTGTCGGCACCGGGTTTCAGAAATCAGCCGTGGTGCATCTACGAGGGCCCTGAACTGGAAAACATTGCCATCAACACATTAGTGGTCCACAACTTGCCCAAGTTCTCAGGAACTCGTGGAGAATCAGCAACGACTCATCTCTAACGCTTAGACGGTATTTGCCAAAATCTAAAACCCAATGGCGTGAACGTAGACGACTTCAAGTTAAAGGCATTCTACTTCCCTCATTGACTCGGCAAACGACTGGTTCCTTTCATTGCCTTCCGGTAGCATCAGAACATGGGCTCAGATGCTGAAGAAATTCCTGGACAAATACTACCTGGCAGGAAGAGCTATGCAAGTGAGGAGGCAACTGCAGGACATCAAGCAAGGGCCCAATGAAACCATGTACGACTACCTGGAAAAATTCAACCGCCTGGAGAGAAGCTGCTGCACCCTTGGACTACCTGAGAAACTCATCATCGAGTACCTCATTGATGGATTAAGACCCTTAGACAAAATGCTTCTGGATGCCTCAGCTGGAGGATCCACGATGAATCTATCACTGAGTGGCATAAGGAATCTCATCACCGACGTTGCTGAAAATGCCCGATTCAGAGAAGAGACAACTCGGCAGGAAGAATTTTCCTGAACAAAGAATGTGGCAAAGGCTGAAGAAACACCGATGAACTCTATGCCAGAGGAGATCAAACAAATGAAGGAGATGATGGTTCAGATCCTACGAAGGTAGCCAGTTCCAGTAAAGCCTTGCGAATTCTGCAGTTCTACGGACCACAAGACCGACGCATGCCCAACATTAATAGTAGAGGAACCGGAAGAAGTGAATGCAGTGGTAGGATACTAAGGATACAACAACAACAACAGCA
This sequence comes from Rhodiola kirilowii, assembly GCA_033675215.1. NCBI lineage: Eukaryota > Viridiplantae > Streptophyta > Magnoliopsida > Saxifragales > Crassulaceae > Rhodiola > Rhodiola kirilowii. The sequence goes on from CM066193.1 coordinate 28,127,886, forward strand.
ACGACATAGCCGGACCAAACTGGCAGTATAATCAAGCGACCAATCCAAGCTGGCGGAACGACAACCATCCTCTGAGGGAGACACAACAAGCCGCACCGCAATTAGCTCAGTCATTCTACCAACCTCCCCACCGGCAGTACAACCAGAACGCTCCATCAGCAGGCCAATATCAGCAAGGACCAAACAAGTCGCTTGAAGACACAATGAAGGAACTCGCAGGAAGCATAAATCAATTGGGTACTTCGCTACACCAATTCCAGGCGAAAACTGACGGGGCAATTTCAGATTTAACCAAACAAATGTCCCAGCTCGCCACCTCAATGTCCGCACTCATTAATTAACCTGGCAGACTTCCTTCACAAACAATTCAAAACCCGAAGGGAAATGTCAATGCCGTAACCCTTAGGAGTGGGAGAAAACTTGCCATCAAACCCATGGAGCGAGAGGAGGACAAAAGCCTAAGGTTGCCCGGAGAAGAACAAATGAGGCCCGAGGCTCTCGGAACTCTTGAGCAAGACGCTACCAAGAAAAATGAGGACGCATCCGAGGAAGAGCGGGATGCAACTGAAGAAGAAGGGAACACGTTCGAGGAACGCAGGCCTGTCCCGATACCAGCGGCCATCCCGGTTCCAGTGTTCGAAGAGCACAAGGAACGCCCGGTATCCAGAACCAAAACCCCCAAAATCAGCGCAACACTTCCATTTCAAGTACCTGCTCGTGTGCAAAAACAACATGTCATGGATGAGGACGTGTTTGAGTTGTTCAGCAAAGTCGAAATCAACATCCCCTCTTGGAAGCCATCAAGCAAATTCCTCGATATGCTAAGTTTTTAAAAGAACTTTGCACCAACCGGAGGAGGAGGACTAGATATGATCAAGAGCTGATGAGTAGGAACGTGTCGGCCATCATACAACAAAAAGTGCCCCCCAAATGTGGTGATCCGGGAACTTACACCATTCCATGCACAATTGGCAACATTCGGATCGAGAACTGCATGCTAGACCTTAGAGCATAAATCAACGTTCTTCCCTTCTCTATCTACTCATGCCTGAGGATTGGACCGCTCGAACCCACCGGTCTCACTATTCAACTGGCAGATCGATCGTGCAAACAGCCCGAGGACAAAATAGAAGACGTCCTGGTTCAAGTAGGTGAATTGGTGTTTCCAGCAGACTTCTACGTCTTAAAAATGGAGAATGGCGGACCTACAGACCATGCACCCATCCTTCTCGGCCGTCCATCTCTCAAAACATCAAAAATGAAGATAGACTGTGGAAGTGGAATGCTCTCAATGGAGGTAGAAGGAGAAGTCTTCAGCTTCGACATATTCCGAGCAATGAAGCACCCCATGGAATTCAAGGAAGTACACGCTCTCGATACTTTGGACGACCTGGTCCAAGAAATTCAGCCAGAACCAAGAGCAGATCCCTTAGAAGCCTTACTCAATGGAGCTGAAAGCTCTTACGAATTGGCGGAAAGCTTACATGAAATAGTGGCCCACTAAACAATCTCGGAGCCTCTCACACCAGAATATGAAGTCAACGAGGTAAAATTATTCAAATCAAATACTTTTCTGCCCTCAGTGATGCAAGCTCCCAAAATAGAATTGAAGCCCCTGTCCGGGCATCTGAAGTACGCCTTCCTAGGGGATAATAACACACTTCCAGTGATCATCAAGAGTGGCTTGGAAGTAGGCCAGGAACGAAGTTTGATAAAAGTGCTGAGACAACACAAGTAGGCTATTGGATGGACTCTAGCCGACTTAAGAGGAGTCAGCCCAGCTGTATGCATGCACCGTATTCTACTAGAGGATGGAGCAAAGCCATCAAGAGAGCCTCAACGACGACTCAACCCAATCATGATGGAGATCGTCCAAAAGGAAATACAGAAGCTACTAGATGCAGACGTTATCTATCCCATATCGGATAGCCAATGGGTGAGTCCTGTCCACGTGGTCCCGAAGAAAAGTGGGATCACGGTCGAGGAAGATGCCGAAGGAAAAATGGTGACAACAAGGGTCAAGAACGGCTGGAGATTGTGCATCGACTACAGAAAATTGAACGCCGTCACAAGAAAAGACCATTTCCCTCTACCATTCATTGATCAAATGCTAGACCGATTGGCGGGCAAACCATATTTTTGCTTCCTGGACGGGTTCTCAGGCTACAACTAGATCCCCATAGTGCCTGAGGACCAAGAGAAGACTACATTCACCTGCCCATTCGGTACATTCGCCTTCAGAAGGATGTCGTTCGGCCTATGCAATGCCCCGAGGACTTTTCAAAGGGTAGTGACCAGCATCTTTTCAGACATGATAGGAGAATTCATTGAAGTCTTCATGGACGACTTCACCATCTATGGAGACACATTCGACGCTTGCCTAAGCAATTTGAGCACAGTTTTGGCACGATGTGTGTCCATGAACTTAGTGCTCAATTACGAGAAGTGCCACTTCATGGTAACACACGGAATAGTCTTGGGACATATCGTCTCACAAGAAGGCATGGAAGTGGACAAAGCAAAGATCGACTTGATCATGACTCTACCATACCCATCCACGGTTCGAGACATCCAATCATTCCTTGGCCATGCAGGATTCTACCGACGATTCATCAAAGACTTCTCCAAAAAGGCGTTGCCTCTATCCACTCTTCTCCAAAAAGAAGTTCCTTTTGAATTCACCAATGCCTGCAAGGAGGCCTTTGATGATCTAAAGAAAGCCCTCACTAGCACACCTATCATCCAAACGCCAAATTGGGAACTACCATTCGAAATCATGTGTGACGCGAGCGACTTTGCTGTGGGAGCAGTTCTCAGCCAAAAGGTTTATAAGAAGGCAGGTGTGATCTACTACGCCTCACGAACCCTAGATTCTACCCAACGAAACTACTCCACCACCGAGAAGGAACTCCTGGCAGTGGTATTCGCTCTGGAAAAATTCAGATCCTATTTGCTTGGAGCAAAAGTGATAGTTTATTCTAACCATGCTGCCATCCGTTACCTAATGAAGAAGAAGGAGGCCAAGCCAAGGCTCATTCGGTGGATATTACTACTGCAAGAATTCGATTTGGAAATAAGGGACAAAAAGGGGATCGAGAATACTGTGGCCGACCACCTAAGCAGGATTGTCCGAAAGGAAGAAGAGGGGCACATAACCGAGTCATTTCCAGACGAGCACCTCTATGCAGTCTCAACCAAGGTGCCGTGGTATGCCTCAATCGTCAACTACCTTGCAGGAGGTACATTTCCTCCTTCTTTTACTAAAGCACAATGCATGAAACTTAGGCATGATGCTAGACACTACTTATGGGATGATCCTTATTTATGGAAAATAGGAGCAGATCAAATACTTAGGAGATGCATCCCCGATAATGAAATAGCTTCTGTTATTAGCTTTTGCCATGAGTTTGCATGTGGAGGACACTTCGGACCTACGAGAACCGCTAGGAAAATCCTAGATAGCGGCTTCTTTTGGACAAGTATATTTAGAGATGCCTATGAGAAATGTAAAAAATGCGATAGGTGTCAAAGAGTAGGAAATGTGTCAGCTAGAAATGAGATGCCTCAAGTACCCATATTAGTCAACGATGTTTTCGACATTTGGGGTATTGATTTTATGGGACCATTCCCAGTTTCATGCGGTTATACGTACATTTTAGTTGTTGTAGATTATGTATCAAAATGGGTAGAAGCTAAGGCCACAAAGTGCGACGATGCAAAAAATGTCATAGATTTTTTGCGCACTAACCTGTTTTGTAGATACGGGGTACCCAAGGCCATAATCAGCGACCAAGGAACTCATTTCTGCAACTGCATGATGGCTGCCACCTTAAAACGCTACCATGTCCACCACAGAACGTCCACGGCATATCATCCCCAAACCAATGGTCAAGCGGAGATCTCCAACCGTGAAATCAAAGGTATTCTAGAAAAAATGGCGAAGCCGGGTAGGAAAGATTGGAGTCAGAGGCTAGATGAAGCTCTTAGGGCTTATCGGACGGCATACAAGACGCCAATTGGAACCTCCCCCTTTCAGCTTGTTTATGGGAAGGCATGCCACCTTCCAGTGGAATTAGAACATAAAGCCTATTGGGCGCTCAAGCATTGCAATCCGGATTTAAAGGCTGCCAGACTGGATAGGAAGCTTAATCTATGGGAGCTTGAGGAGTTGCGGCTTGAGGCCTAAGAAGGGCAAACTGGCTACAAAGAACGGACCAAATTGTATCATGACAAATTCATCCTCCGACGCTCATTTGAGGAAGGACAACAAGTACTACTCTTCTCCTCACGGTTAAAGTTGATGCCTGGAAAACTAAAATCAAGATGGACCGGCTCTTATATTGTGACTAAGGTATTGAACCATGGGTGCTTGAGTTAGAAAGCATGGAGAATGGGAGCCGATTCAATGTGAATGGACAGCGAGTCAAACACTACCATGACGAGGTCAACTTGACAACACAACACTACGACCTGAGCCACCCATGGGATCCGAACTTGTGATCCCCATGCGTCGAGCCAACGATGTTAAACAAAGGCACTGGTCGAGAGGTAACCCGACACTTATCTTATTTTCAGTCATTTAGTTTTTACCTTGTCAGTCGCTCTCACCCATTTTGTATAGCAGGAATGTCTAACATGTAGGAATCGGATTTTGGAGTAAGATCAGATCAGCCAGGCAGCTTCTGAGAAATACCGAGCCTGCGCCGAGAGTTCAAGGCCCCAACCGAACTCCCTTGATTATCCAGCTTCGAGTCATGTCGTTCGCTCGCATGTCCTCAACATGTAACGACACCGTAAAGGGAGTTCAGTTCTTCCCTTTTCCTTAATGTCATTTCCTTATCTTGTATATATTTGCTAGCATAACTTTTGAACTAAGTGGTGTTGTGAGGCACGCCTTCGTTCAAAAGTGTGGGGTGAGAAACTGCCTTTGTACATAGTTAGTTAAAATGCTTTTTCTTTTCCTTTTCCCTTAATATTATCTTTTTGAAAATATGAACTTGAGAATGTGAAAAAGATAGATCTAAATTCATGCAATTACCTTGTGAAAATTCAACTGTGTAGAGACTTAGGATGTAACTTCTCATTTGTCCCTTTGTGTTGAGATATACAGGGGATGTGGAGTTGATATAAATTGCCCTAGAGAGGCTTGGCAAGCAATCGAAGGACTGAATTTCACTATATGGTTTACGAAGTCAGTGGAGGCTGCACTTTGGGTTTCAAAGAAGATCAGAGTCATCTCCGTCGTGCAGCGTTTATGCAAGAGGCGGGACGGGAATCAAACCATCCTATCTCTAGCCCGAGTAGACGAGAAAATAGATGAGCGACCCTCATCATGACCCGCGCGAAACGGCGAGGATGAGAAAGAGCGGGGAGGTATTTCCATATGCTCTCGGGCGATGATTGGACCTCCCAAGAAGGTTGAGAAAATGGACAAGCAAGTCACAAAGAAGCAAAAGCTCAAAGAAGCTAATCAAAGGCCAAAAGCCAAAATTGTGAAGGTTTTAACTGAAACAAAAGTGAACAAACTCCAATTCAACATCAAAGGCCAAAGGCAAATTCACTTCAGAAGCTGTCCCTCACCAAAAAGAAAATCAAAGTGCTCAACTCGTTGAAACCCGAACCGAATCATGTGCTAGAGAAAGCGACAAGTAACCATATAGTGCAAGTCGGTCTAGAGAATGCAGTCCAGGAGCCTGAAAAGGGGTATCTCCCGAAACATCCAAATTAAATTGCATCTCAGCTCGAAGGTACAAGTATCAAGTTTCTTCTAAGTATTTACACGGGTTAGTTTGGTAATAAACAAGTAATGCATGAATAGGATAAATCTAGTTCCATATTCTCACTTTCCTATTTGAAGTTTTTACTTGGATTGTGTGTGCATCTCTTAAATAGCATTGTTCGGGACGAATAACTAAAAGTGTGGGGTGATCTGATGGACCATATTTATATGATTCGTTAAGACAGTTAAACCCACCAAATTAGACGCTTTATCTTGACAACTTTTACTTGTTAGTTTCACTTTTGTTCTACCGGCTATTTCAAGGAGTAAAGATGAAACGAGCTAAAATGGAGTTCTTAACGCTAAAAGTGGATTACAAGTCAGAACTGGCCATACTTCGACAATACTCCGATCAAGCCACATCTAAGTCCCAATGACTTATTCCAACAAAGATCAATAACACAAGTGAAATGCCAAGTCTAAGTTCCTCACCTATTGATTTCAACTAAGAAGCAACCAAGAAGCAACCAAAGGGCAACCAAAGTCTAACCGGAGTTGGGATGTAACCGATGGCTTTTGGGAGGAAAGATCTCATTCCACTCACACTCACCCCTCCTCCACCTCACCACCGGTGACTATCCCCTCCTCCTCTCCCCTCTTGCCATCTAGGCCGGCGGCTTTGAGCCTTGCCACCTCATGGCCGGCGGCTTTTAGATCCTCCACTCCCCTCTTGCCATGTGTTGGCCTCCCTCTCCCCCTTCTTTCCTATAAATACCAAGCTCCTTCTCCTTTGTAAATCATCCTCAATCCATCACACACCACAAGTCCATAGTCACTTGTTACTTATCTCTCTAGAGTTTGGGCACAATCCATGTAAACACACCACTTTGATATTGAAGCTCCAAGTTTGTTCTTGAGTACTCTTGTCGGTTCTTGAAGTACACAAGCATTTCCTTTACTTTTCGTTGTTCTTGAGTTTACTCCTGTTGGTTCTTGAGTATTCTCCCCTTTACTTTCCTGTCTTTCAAAACCTTTACTTTACCAAGTACTTAGCTATGATATCCACCTCTATGGATATTCGTAGCTAAACCCTTCATTCGGTTGAAGGGGTGTGCTTGTATCATACAATGTTTTAGACCCTTCTCTTAGTGCCTCTTTGTGTTCAAAACTTGTTCTATGTGCCATATATTAGGTCAGAACGCTATTGGTTGAGTGGATGCTCGAAAGAGCAAAGCTCTTCCATGGGTTCGTGAACCTTCGTGGTTAAGTGGAGGCTCGAAAGGGCACAGCTTAACTGCGGAGTTCAACCTCTTTAAAACACCATTTGGTTGATCGGAAATGATTGATCAAATGGATGCACATAAGCTAAGATACTTCGAAAGGAGGAATTAGCCCAAATAGAACAAGTTTTCTAAACGATGTGGCAAGTCATGTGCTAGAAATAGCCTTGATACATCTTTGAACACTTAGTATGATCATTAGAGGTCGATGATAAACGGATTTATGATACAAGGCCCCTAAAACCGAATCCTTTCCTTTAATTAAAACATCACCTGTCACTTTACTTTCAGTCCCATATCAACTGCTTACTTTCCGCAAGTCTTGTCCTTCAAGCATTTACTTTCAGCAAGTCTTGTCCTTCAAGCACTTTACTTTTACGCACTTACTTTCAGCAAGTCTTGTCCTTCAAGCACTTTACTTTTCAGTATTTACTTTCAGTCCCGTATTTACTTTCTTTACTTTCTTTACTTTCTTTACTTTCTTTACTTTCAGTCATTTACTTTTCAGTACTAATATCACAACCAACCCACGTTACTTTCATTACTAAAATCACAACCAACCCCCAACTGTCTTACTTTCCGTTTTCAAAAGAACTACTATCCACTAATTCCCTTGGGTTCGACCCCTACTTACCGCTTTACTACCCAATAGTAGAGTAACGAGTAGCGGACTTATAAATTTAGTTTTGCACAGAGCCATCGCACATTAACGACGGTGTGGTGCGTTCCGTCACATAGCTAAGTGCTTGGAAAAGTAAATGGTTTTGGAAATCTAAAACAAGAAAATAAGAAAAGAATACTCCAGAATCAACAAGAGTAAACTCAAGAACAACAAGAGTACTCAAGAACCAACCAGAGTACTTAAGATCAAAGCAAAATAAAGACAAGGAAAGTAAAAGAGGGTTTCGGTTTTTGGCAAAGTAAATGAAGAACAAACTCAAACTTCACTCAAGAACTCTCAAGAACATTCAAGAACAAGAGAGAAGGTAGAGCTTTTGATTCAAAAGTAAAGTGTTTACAAGAATTTGTGGGATGGATTTTTGAGAACTTCTCTATCTAAGTAACAAGTGATATTGATTCAAGGAGGGGAAGCCTCCTTTTATAGCCAAATGTGGCGGTTTAGAGGAGTGAGTGGAATGAGATATTTGCTCTCAAAAGCCTTCGGTTCTCCCTCAACTCCGGTTAGAGCTTAGTTGGCCTTCGGTTGCACTTGTTTGACACCAAAGGGTGCACTTGCCTTGCACATGGGTGGTTGAGCTTGGGATGTGCCAAAGGGCAACTACATGAGCTTGGTTGAGGCTTGGGAAAGCTTGGTTGAGCTTGGTTGAGGTATGGTTTCAAACCAAAAGATCAACCGATGTGAATAGTATAACCTAACCGGGAATTGAGTAGTTTGGTTGGACTTTGCCGGATTTTGACCGGAGTTGGGCTATAATGACCGGAGCAAGGTGGTGGTTGGATTTGGCTTGATCAGAGCATTACCGGAAGCTTGCCGGAGCATGGCCGGAACTTGGCCGGAATTTTGGCCGGAGCTGCCGGTCCTCGACTGGGGTCCTCGGTCCTCGACTGGGGTCCTCGGTCCTCGACTGGGGTCCTCGGCCCCTGATTGATTTTTCTGGGTCCCCGACTGGCCCGACTTGACTTGTAATCCATTTTTTGGTTTAAGAACCCCCTTTTTAGCTCGTTTCTTCTCTAAACCTCAGAATAGCCTGTACAAAAAAATGGAACTAACAAGTAAATGTTGTTAAGACAAAGTGTCTAATTTGGTGGGTTTAACTATCTTAATGAATCATATAAATATGGTCCATCAGATCACCGCACACTTATACCTGTTCGTCCCGAACAATGCTATTCGAGAGAGAAACACAAAATCCAAGTAATAAGCTCTAAATAAGAAAGTGAGAATGTGGAACTAGATTTATCCTATCGAAGCAATACTTACTTGTTACCAAACTAAACCGTCTAAATACTTAGAAGAAACTTGATACTTGTACCTTCGAGCCGAGATGCAAATTAATTCGGATGATTCGGGAGATAGCCCTTTTCAGGCTCCTGGACTGCATTCTCGGAACTGACTCTCACTATATGGTTAACTTGTAGCTTTCTCTAGCACGTGATTTGGTTCGGGTTTCAATGATTTGAGCTCTTTGACTTTGATGAGAGACAGCTTTTGAAGTGATTTGGTCTTTGGCCTTCGATTTTGAATTGGAGTTTCTTCACTTTTGTTTCGGTTAAAACCTTCACAATTTTGGCCTTTGGCCTTTGATTTGGTTCTTTGAGCTTTGCTCCTTTGTGATTTGCTTCTTTGAGCTTTTCTCCTTTGTGATTTGCTTGTCCATTTTCTCAACCTTTTGGGAGGTCCAATCATCACCCGAGAGCATATGGAAATACCTCCCCGCTCTTTCTCATCCTCGTCGTTTCACGCGGGTCAAGATGAGGTTCGCTCATCTATTTTCTCGGCTACTAGGACTAGAGTTAGGACGGTTTGATTCCCGTCCCGCCTCTTGCATAAACGCTGCACGGCGGAGATTACTCTAATTTCTAATGAAACCCGAAGTGCAGCCTCCACTGACTTCGTAAACCATATAGCGAAATCCGATCCTTTGAGTGCTTGCCAAGCCTCTCTAGGGCATTTTATATCAACTCTACATCCCCTGTATATCTCAGCACAAAGGGACAATTAAGAAGTTACATCCTCAAGTTTTTATACAGTTGAGATTTCACATGGTATGTGCTTGAATTTAGATCAATCTTTTTCACATTCTCAAGTTCATATTTTTAAAAAGATAATATTAAGGGAAAAGGAAAAGGAAAGCTTGTTAAACTAATTATGTGCAAAGGCAGTTCTCACCCCACACTTTTGAACGAAGGCATGCCTCTCAGCATGACTTAGTTCAAAAGCCGATTGCAAGCAAATATTTACAAGAGAAGGAAATGACATTAAGGAAAAGGGAAGAACTGAACTCCCTTTACGGTGTCGTTGCATGTCGAGGACATGCGAGCAAATGACATGGCTCGGAGCGGAATAATCGAGGGAGTTCGGCTGGGGCCTTGAACTCTTGGCGCTCCCCAAAGTTGATTCCTATACAAATAGTCATTCCTTCTATACACAAAATGGGTGAGAGCGACTGACAAGGTAAAAACTAAATGACAAAAATTAAAATGACTGAAAATAAGATAGATGTCGGGTTACCTCCCGACCAGTGCCTTTGTTTAGCGTCGTTGGCTCGCGATTGGGGATCACAAGTTTGGATCCCATAGGCGGTTCAGGTCGTATTTCTGCGCAGCGCCTACCTTTATTCTTGCCTTGACTTTCCCCGAGTTCTTGTGGGATGATGAGCTTGGGTCAGGACTCCATTGTTCCGGTGGTTTTTCCTTCATATCCTCCCAAGTTGGTGAAGATCTTTTGACCCTAGCTGCTGGCTTAGCTATTCTTACGGTCTCTCTTGGTAGGTCAGAAACCAGAGTTCTGAGATTTGAGGTATGCATAATGTCTGGCGGTTTCCTTGTACCTGGACGGCCATCATTATCATCGATGTAGAAATCTGAAATTCTGCCGCCAAATGCGAGTGATAACAAGCCCTTACCCATGTCGATCCTTGCCATGGTAGCGTAGAGGAATGGTCGTCCTAATATAAGTGTTGGAGGGTCATCTTTTCTGGTATCTCCCGTTTGTATTACATAAAAGTCCGCAGCAATGACGAGCTCTCCCACACGGAGTATTAGATATTCAAACACTCCAACCGGCTGGACACACGACTTGTCCCCTAACTCGAGGGATATCCTTGGTGGCTTCAATGGACAAAGCCCTAATGAGCAATAAAGAGGATAAGGCAGGACATTGACGGCGGCCCCAAGATCGATTAAGCACTGATGAATTTGGGCTTCACCAATACCACAGGTGACCGTGAAGGCCCCCGGGTCCTTATTCTTTTCCGGTTGTGACTCATGATCCGTAGTGAGGGATCTTTCCATTATCGGGCCATTCTGCCCATTCTTTGGCTCTGATTTTGTTTTTTCCTCGTTTTTTGGGTCACATGGCCCTTGGAGGCGACCATTTGTATGGAGTATAAAAAATCTTCGGGGTATGCCTGCTCATTGCTACCTTTGTAATCAGTTGATTCGGCATCTTCCTCTGATTCAAGATTTGCTGGATCGGGTCCAATTATCTCCTGATTTTCTAGGTAAATGCTTTGCTCTGACGCATAGATGTTAGTTGGGGAATCCCATCTGGGACCATCAGAGTCTAAATCGTCATTGTCATCCCAGCCAGATGCTGGTACGTTTAAGTGTGTGATTGGTGGTGGTGTCATGCTAACGGTGAACGCATAGCGTCCATTGTCAGCATGCGTGACCCACGTTCTGCCATCATTGGGTCGGTCTTCCTCTTGATTCCAATCAGGACGGTGCCCACGGGTGAAGTGTTTGTTCGTAGGTTTGTAAGTTGTGGATCGTGCTGCTTCTTCCAGTGCCGCCTTCATGTTTGACCTCCTTATCATGCTAATATTCACCTTTGGGTTTTGGATGGTTTTTGAAGGAAGTCTGCCAGGTTCATTAGTGAGCGCGGACATTGAGGTGGTGAGCTGGGACATTTTCTTCTTCAAGTCCAAGATATCTCCCTTTGTCTCGACTTCGAATCGATGCATCGAGCCCACGAGTTCCTTTACCACATCATCAAGGGATTTGTTTGGTCCTTGCGGATTGCTCGGGCCGGCTTGGTACTGATTCAGTTCCTTCTACTGGTACTGACCCGTCGGGTACTGGTTTGGTCCTTTTTGCTGATATTGGCCTGCTGATGGAGTGTTCTGGTTGTACTGCATGTGGGGAGGTTGGTAGAATGACTGAGCTAATTGAGGTGCGGCTTGTTGTGTCTCCCTCGGAGGGTGGTTGTTGTTCCGCCAAGTTGGGTTGGTTACTTGATTATACTTCCGGCTTGGTCCGGCTCTGTCGTTACTGTTGTTGTTGTATCCTTGGTATCCTACCACTGCATTCACTTCTGCTGGTTCCTCTACTATTAACGTTGGGCATGCGTCAGTCTTGTGGTCCGTAGAACTACAAAATTCGCAAGGCTTCACTTGAACTAGCTGCCTTCGTAGGATCTGAATCATCATCTCCTTCATTTGTTTCATCTCCTCTGGCATAGAGTTCATCGGTGTTTCAGCCTTTGCCACATTCTTTGTTCAGGAAAATTCTTCCTGCCGAGTTGTCTCCTCTCTAAATCGGGCATTTTCAGCAACGTCGGTGATGAGTCGCCTTATGCCGCTTAGTGATAGATTCATCATGGATCCTCCAGCTGAGGCATCCAGGAGCATTTTGTCTAAGGGTCTCAATCCATCAATGAGGTATTCGATGATGTGTTTCTCAGGTAGTCCGAGGGTGCAGCAGCTTCTCTCCAGACGGTTGAATTTTTCCAGGTAGTCGTACATGGTTTCATTGGGCCCCTGCTTGATGTCCTGCAGTTGCCTCCTTACTTGCATTGCTCTTCCCGCTGGGTAGTATTTGTCCAGGAATTTCTTTTGCATCTGAGCCCATGTTCTGATGCTTCCCGACGGCAATAAAAGGAACCAGTCGTTCGCCGAGTCGATGAGAGAAAAGTAGAAAGCCTTCAATTTGAAGTCTTCTACATTCACCCCATTGGGCCTTAGATTTTGGCAAATGCCATGTAAGCGTTGGAGATGAGTTGTCGCAGATTCTCCATGAGTTCCGGAGAACTTGGGCAAATTGTGGACCACTAATGTGTTGATGGCGATGTTTTCCAGTTCAAGGCCCTCGTAAATGCACCACGGCTGATTTCTGAAATCCGGTGCCGACAGTTCTCCCATAGTAGGTTCGCAGAAGTTGTTGTCCCCATAGTACTCATCGAATATGGGTTCTCGTCTTGGCTCTTGTCGATATTGCGGGGGTGGTGGATGTCTAGGGGGTTGTTGCGCTGGACCAGCTTTATTTCGGTCCTCGGGCTAGCCTTGGTTTCTCCGGATGGCCTCCCTTTCACGAGCTCTTTGGTTTCGGATTAGTTGCTCCGGATCGTCGAGAATTTGAAATGGAGGTAGCGCCTCATTATTTCGATCGAACAGATTTATCTCATAGTCATCCTGATAGTCATGGTGGCTTCCCGCACGAGACATGGTTATGCAGAAGCGAGTTCGAAATTTAAGAGAAAAAAAGAAAAAGAAAAAGAAAGAACAATTATCCGATTGATAATTTCTAATTCCCCGGCAACGGCGCCAATTTGACAGAGCCTTGTCGTGAGGCAATGTGCAAAATTAATTTATAAGTCCACTACTTGTGACTTCACTATTGGGTAGTAAAGCGGTAAGTAGGGGTCGAACCCAAGGGAATTGGTGGAATGGTTGTTCTTTGAGGAATTTGTACAGAAAATTAAGTGTGATTGGGGTTGGTTGTGGTTGTAGTACTGAAAGTAATACTGAAAGTAAAGAAAGTAAATACTGAACTGAAAGTAAATACTGAAAAGTAAATTGCTGGAACAGTCGAGTTCAATATCAATCAAGCAACATACTTTTGGCACTGGCCGCACGCTATATTTCAAGCGCAATGAGTGCCAAAGTTATGTTGGATTGATATTGAACAAGTCTGTAGTAAGCGTACGGAAATGTAAAGACTGAAAATAAAGTGCATAAAGTAAAGTGCGTAAAAGTAAAGACTGAAAGTAAATTGCGTAAAGTAAAGTGCTGAAATGTAAAGTGCTGAAAATAAAGTGCGTAAAAGTAAAGTGCGTAAAAGTAAAGACTGAAAGTAAATTGCATAAAGTAAAGTGCTGAAATGTAAAGTGCTGAAAATAAAGTGCGTAAAAGTAAAGTGCGTAAAAGTAAAGTGCTGAAATGTAAATGAGAGAAAAGTAAAGTACTGAAAGTAAATGACAGGTAAGTAAGGACGAAAGATATTCAGTCTAGGGTCTCTACTTGTGAGACAACCATCATGGACGTCAAAGATCTTACTTTGTGTTCATAAGTGTGGAGTTATTCCTTTTCAAGACTTAACCCCTAAAGTAAGGCATTTTGAAGCGCTTACACCACAATCTACTCCAAAATCAAGACATAGACTTCTAGTTCTAAGTGCAGCCACTTGATCTTCTGTTACGATCAACCAAGCGACTTAAGGAAGATTAAACTACTCGGCTAAGCTTTGCTCTTTCGAGCATCCACTTAGCCTAGTTGTCTAATCAAGATTGAACTACTCGGCTAAGCTTTCCTCTTTCAAGCTACCACTTAGCCTTGTCGTTCAACCGAATAATGGCACCGAACTAGTTGACACAAAATAGCATTAAGTTCAAGTCTCAAGATGCATACACAAGTATGAACACCCTTTGACCGAATATGCTTTAGCTACTTGTATTCATGGTAAGGAATACAAGCACCATACTTACGAAAGAAAACAAGAAAACAAGAACAAGGAAAGTAAAAAGAGGACTTCCGTTTTGACAAGAAAGTAAAGGAAATGAAACCGTGAGCTTTTGTAACAAGAAATTAGCTTTAACTACTTGTATTCATGTCAAGGAATACAAGTAGTTGTGGCTATGGTAACAAGACAAAAAAGTAAGAAAACTGACAAGAAAGTAAGAGAACAACAAGGAAAGTAAAGGGAGAGGAGCTCCAAATCAAGAACCATACAAGGAAAGTAAGATGTGCTTGCTGGAAAGTAAGAGCTTGAAGCTCAAGAACAAGTGAACAAAGCTTTGGAAATCAAGAACAAAGTAAGAACAAAGTGTGTTTGCATTGAAAATGAAGAGAAAGAGAGTTAAGCTCTCTTCTCTCTAAGGTAACATGGGATTTCGAACAAAGGACTAAGGACTAAGATTACATGAGGGCATGTCCTCTATTTATAGGCTAGAGAAGACTTGGAGGCTAAGATTTGAAGAAATATCCCAAAGAAGATAAGGATTGCTTGAAAATATCTCAAAACAAGTCACTTGCCTTTGCCTTATCTCTTGCCTCCAACCGACTTGTCCATGGCCAACCAAAAGCCTCCCATGCCAACCGACTCGCTTGAGCCAATCACATGCCAACCAACTTTGAATAGTAAGGGCCAACCGGAATCCAAAAGCTAACCGAAATGAATAGTAAGGCCAACCGGAAAATAAGTAGTTTGGATTTAGTTGTACTTCCCCGGAATGTGGCCGGAGCAACAAATGTCCGGAGCATGGTGGTGGTTGGATGAGCTTGATCGGAGCAACACCGGAGGTTCACGGAGCATGGCCGGAGTTCGCCAGAATTTAGCCGGAATCTGCCCGGAATCTTGGCCGGAGCTTCTTGGATTTTGGAGAGTGTATTATGAACGACAATGTCATTCTAAGATGGTCTCAAGAAGGGTGCTAAGCCAAATTCTGCCCGGAACATGGTCGAAATCCCAAAACGGTCGATATTGCCCTAGTTTGGCCTTGATCGGGCTTGAGCGGGTTCCACTCGGGCGTTTTGTCTGGGAAGTGAGATTGTCTAGGTTATTGGGCATTTACAACACTTTGGTGGAGCCAGATTTGACAGATTCCATGGTTTGGTCGAGCGACTTGGTTTCAATGCCTATGCGCGCGGGGCCTTTGCTTTGGAATTGGGCCAACTGCCAATCTGCCCGAGCATTCTCCTTGGTTTTCCGACATTGTCCACCTTATTTTCCATTTTGATCACTTTGCTCGAGGTGGATTCGTTAGATCAGCTTGTTTGCCCGGGCAACTTGAATTCAGTGCTAGATGGCCTGGGCGCGGCCTGGGCAAGGACCTGGTTTTCTCGGACGGGCCCGAGACAGGGACCTGGCATTCTCGGATGGGCCCGGGTATGGCTCTCGGTAGCCGGGTGAAGTTTCTTGGTCCCTGGCTGAGGTCCTCGGGCCTTGGCTGGCTTTTTGGCACAATTCTCCCTTTTTAAGCGTGTTTCCTCTCTAAACCTCAAAATCACCTGTAGAACAAAAATGGAACTAACAAGTAAAAGTGATTAAGACAAAGTGTCTAATTTGGGGGTTTATTAGTACTTTATGAGTCGTATAAATACGCTCCATCAGAGCACCTGTTGCCCGACTTCAAATGTGCGCCGAAGAATGAATTTGTCATGGTAGAGCTTTGTCGGCGCCTTGTAGTCTGTTTGGCTCTCGTAAGCCTCGAGGCGCAGCTCCTCAAGCTCGCACAACAGCAATTTCCTATCCAGCCAGGCTGCTTGTAAGTCTGAATTGCACTTCTTGAGTGCCCAAAATGCCTTGTGCTCGAGCTCAACCGGCAGATGGCATGCCTTCCCATAGACCAACTGAAAAGGCGAGGTGCCTATCGGTGTCTTGTAGGCTATCTTGTACGCCCATAATGCCTCGTCCAACCGTTGGCTCCAATCCTTCCGGGTTGGGCTCACCATCTTTTCCAGAATTCCCTTGATTTCGCGGTTGGAGATCTCCGCTTGCCCATTCGTCTGGGGGTGATATGCTGTGGAAGTCCGGTGGTGAACGTGGTAGTGCTTCAGAGTTGATGCCGTCATCCGGTTGCAAAAGTGTGTCCCTTGATTGCTGATAATGGCCTTAGGTACTCCGTACCTGCAAAAGATGTTAGTGCGCAAAAAATCTATGACAGTTTTAACATCATTACACCTAGTGGCCTTGGCCTCTACCCATTTAGACACATAGTCAACCGCAACTAAAATATAGGCATAACCACACGACACGGGAAAAGGACCCATGAAATCGATTCCCCATATGTCAAAAACGTCATTCACAAGTACGGGTACTTGGGGCATCTCATTCCTAGCCAAAATATTGCCTACACGCTGACATTTATCACATCTCTTACAATGATTGTAGGCATCTCTAAAAACATGCGGCCAAAAGAATCCATTGCCTAATATCTTCCTAGTCGTTCTCCTAGGGCCAAAGTGGCCACCACATGCATGCTCATGGCAAAAACTAATCACTGAAGCAATCTCATTATCAGGAATGCACCGTCTAAGAATCTGATCTACACCAAATTTCCACAAGTACGGATCATCCCACACATAGTATTTCGAATCATGCTTCAGTTTCAAACATTTGGCCCTAGAATAGGAGGGTGGGAACTTAACTCCAACCAGGTAGTTCACTAGGGAAGCATACCATGGCGTCTTACCTGTAAGAGCATACAAGTGCTCGTCTGGGAATGTCTCAATAATCTGCCCGACATCTTCTTCTCGGACCAGTCGGCTCAAGTGGTCGGCCACCGTGTTCTCTATGCCCTTCTTGTCCTTGATCTCCAAGTCAAATTCTTGTAGGAGCAGAATCCACCTAATGAGCCTCGGCTTTGCCTCTTTCTTCGTCATCAAGTACCTAATAGTTGCATGGTCAGAATAGACAACAAATTAAGTACCGAGCAAATAAGACCTGAATTTCTCCAAGGCAAAGACCACGGCTAGCAGCTCTTTCTCTGTGGTCGAATAGTTATTTTGGGCCACGTCCAGAGTCCTCGAAGGGTAGTAAATCACTACGGGCGTTTTGTCCACTCTCTGGCCGAGGACCGCTCCTACCGCATAGTCACTTGCGTCACACATGATTTCGAACGGTTGGCCCCAGTCCGGTGCTCGAATGATGGGCGTGCTGGTGAGGGCCTATTTCAGCTCGTCGAATGCTGCTCTGCACTGATCTGTAAACTCAAAAGGAACATCTTTTTGCAAAATATTATGATGTTCCCATGATTGGCATGTCTTTGGCAAAACATCTTTAGACAGTTCAAGCTGGAGTTCAAACACATATTGGAACAGAGGTACAGCGTACAGAAGACGCATGATCAAGATACGGTTTATTCTGAAGATACTGAAGATTGAGGATTTTTCTAGTTGGAGTATACTGAAGATTGAGGATCTTTCCAGTTGAAGTCGGTCAGCAAAGACACAGATTATTCGAGAGGTCAGTCGAATATTTCTTTACCTGAATTGGAAACCGCCTGTCTAACTTGCCGAATAAGATATCTCATGAAGAAGATATCGACGACGAGACTAATTGATTGAAGTCCCGAAGATGGCAACAAAGCTATTTGATTGGAGCCAATCGACAGATCATCATCAAAGATGTGTGAGATCAAATATACGCAGATTGGCTGAGAGAATATCGGATGGCTTGGGGTGGAAGTCATCTTCGAAGATTGAATATAGATTGAATATTCACCAAATATTTCACCAAATATTTCACAATATCTCTGAATTACTTGACGACATATTCTGATCGGATTAGGGTTTCGTCCCAGCATAAATACAATGCTAGGGCGTCCCTATTTGTGCGACTCCCGATAGAAAAGCTAAACACGAGAGTTCGTGAGATTGGGGGAGAAGCGACGGCTGGCCATTCCACATCGGAATATCAGCCCCAAAGTAACAGTCTGTTCGGTGTGGTGTTCAGGGTGTGCTGGAGGATCAACAAAGTACACACACACAGCTATCAAGCTACGTCTTTGAGAGAAGGCGACTGGACTTCCGAGAAGTTCAAGACTAGGCCAAGAGAGAAGTCTCGTCCTACCCACAGGGGGTCGAGGGGAGTAGCGACGAACCAAGATTGCAAATCCGAGAGACGGAGAGTTAGAGGCTAGGCGATTACAAACACGGGGTTGTGTAAGAGTAAGACCACTTGTAGCCCTAAATCTCGTAATACGATTTGTGTCCCATTATAGGGTGTGGGAAACCCCCTAGAATAGGCAAGGCCGAACTGGGTAACATATCGTGCGTGCTCCCGTTTCTTTTCCTTTGATTTCCGGTTCTGCTTGATAAACTGTTTAATCCACTGTTGGAACACTCTCTGGTAGAGTTCGGTTCTGGTTAACTGTGTGTGTTTCAGTTGTCTCCTCTGACTACTGGATTATAGCGAGAGGTGTTCAAGGTCTGTCTCAACTGTACCTTGAACTGTCAACTGAACTGTTGTGCAAAGAGTTCAAGGTCTGTTGCAACAGAACCCCGGACACAAGCTTGAAGAGGGGATATAATTTCAAATGGTATCAGAGCAAACACTCGACACACTGAGTGGGATCCTGGAATTGTTCAAGATGACTGCACAACAAGGACAGCTACCATCAAGCACGGTTCATGACTGGAAGATATACACCAAAACTTACAGAAGTAAAGATGTTTGCATGGTTGCGTTCAGCTCTTCAAGTCACATGGAGAAAGATCGCTGGTACTTCGACAGCGGATGCTCTGCCCATATGACAGGAGACCCCAGATTTCTTACGCAGATTCGACCTATGATTAAGAAGAAGTTCGTCACCTTCGGAGACGGAGGAAAGGAACAGGTAATCGGCTGTGGGACATTGAAGGTTCCGGATCTACCTGTCCTCAAAGACACTCTTCTAGTTGAAGGACTGAAAGTGAACCTGATCAGCATAAGTCAACTTTGCGACGGAGGATATCACGTCAAGTTCACTCACAACTCATGCCAAGTTCTCGACAAGGATGGAGAAATATTGATGAAAGGAAGCAGAGCAGCGAACAATTGTTATCTCATCGGATCTGATGGAACAGGCTCTGGGACAGGTACTGGAACAGCCTGCCTGTCTAGTCAAGTAGATGAGATGTCCCTTTGGCACAGACGGTTGGGACATCTGAATCTCAAGACATTGAAGAAACTCTGCTCATCTGGACTCATTAGAGGAATGCCAAATGTCAAAGGAAGTCAGGATGTGATGTGTGGAGAATGTCAGATCGGGAAACAGATGAAAGCATCACACCCCAAGGTCTCTCAAATCAGCACCAACTGACCTCTGGAACTGATCCATATGGACTTGATGGGACCAATGCAAACTGAGAGCTATGGAGGAAAGAAGTATGTTCTGGTCTGTGTTGACGACTTCACCAGATTCACCAGGACAAGGTTCCTTAGTGACAATACCGAAGCTACTCAACAATTCATAGAACTTGCTACTCTTATCCAATGAGAAAGGGAAGACAAAGGAGAAAAACTGGTGTCCATCAGGAGTGATAATGGCACAGAATTCAAGAATGTTACTATGAGTACCTACTGTACGAAACACGGAATTGCTCATCAGTTTGCATCTGCAATCACCCCTCAGCAGAATGGAGTGGTGGAACGGAAGAATCGTACCATTCAAGAGATGGCCCGGGTGATGATCCATGCCAAAAAGATTCCTCTGAAGTTCTGGTCTGAAGCTATGAATACAGCATGTCACATCATAAATCGAGTTACTATACGCACTGGAACGAATAAGACATGCTATGAACTCTGGAAAGGAAAGAAGCCCACTAACAAATATTTCCACATTTTTGGAAGTGAGTGCTACATTCTGAACGATCGGGAGTACCGACAGAAGATGGATCTAAAGAGTGATGAAGGGTTCTTTCTTGGTTTCCTCAAATAGTCGAGCATACCGGGTGTTCAACAAACGCACAGGATCAGTCATGGAATCTATAAATGTCAAAGTAAAGGATGAAGTGATCGTACAGGTGGTCCCGGACGACGCTGACGACAGTACTAGCACAACACTAGCGACACAACCATCATCCCAGCAGACTGAGCATGACCCATCTGAGCATGACCCGTCTGAAGGCACCTCTGCTAACTCCCCTGTAGATCATTCCTCTGACGACGCTGTTACTATCAACCCCCAAGAAAATGTCACTACGCTACAACCCTCCTGACGAATTACCAGGGATCACCCAATCTCTGAAGTTATTGGTTCACCTAGTGACGGAGTTCAAACTCGCAGAATTCTGAGCAACTCTAGAGAATCGGCTGCCTGCTCGTGTTTCCTCTCTTCAATCGAGCCAAAAAACGTAAAGGAAGCGTTACTTGATGAGTATTGGGTCCTCGCTATGCAGGAGGAACTGGAAGAATTTGCTCGAAACGATGTATGGGATTTGGTTCCAAGACCTGATGGGGTCAACGTCATTGATACAAAATGGATCTTCAAAAACAAGTCCGACGCATCGGGGAACATCACAAGAAACAAAGCTCGTCTCGTGGCACAAGGATACACTCAAATAGAAGGGATAGACTTTGAGGAAACCTTTTCTCCGGTCGCACGTCTTGAAGCCATCCGCCTACTGCTTGCTCTGGCATGTCACTTAAAGTTTCGATTGTTCCAGATGGATGTCAAAAGTGCCTTCCTAAACGGATTTCTGAATGAGGAGGTCTTCTTCGCTCAACCGAAAGGGTTTGAGGATCCGCATCACCCAGCATCTGTGTACCACCTGAAGAAAGCCTTGTACGATCTCAAACAAGCACCCAGAGCTTGGTATGAGCGTCTCACTGTGTTCCTCGTCGACCATGGATATGTTCGAGGGGGAGTGGACAAGACCCAGTTCGTTAAACACACGAGGTCAGACTTTATTATTGCACAAATCTATGTTGACGATATTGTGTTTGGGTCCAATACCCAGAAACTGGTGGATCAGTTTGTTGAACAGATGCAGAAGGAGTTCAAGATGAGCATGGTTGGGGAAATGAACTACTTTCTAGGACTCCAGGTGACTAAGAAGGAAGACGGCATCTTCATCTCACAAAGCAAGTATGCCAAGAATCTGATAAAGAAATTTGATCTTGAGAAAGCAAGTCACAAACGAACTCCGGTCGCTACTCACATAAAGATAACCAAAGATGAGGGTGGAACAAAGGTCGATCAGACACTGTACAGGAGTATGATTGGAAGCCTCCTATAAATGACTGCCAGTAGACCAGATATAGCATATGCCGCTGGCGTTTGTGCAAGATACCAGGCGGATCCCAAGGAAAGTCATCTCCTACAAGTTAAGAGAATCATAAAGTATGTATGCGGGACTGTTGATTTTGGAATCTGGTACACCAAGGACACCAACCCACATCTGGTTGGCTACTGCGACGCAGACTGGGCAGGAAACGCGAAAGATCGAAAGAGCACATCTGGAGGATGCTTCTTCTTTGGAAATAACTTGGTCTCGTGGTTCAGCAAAGAGCAAAACAGCATCTCACTGTCTACGGCTGAAGCAGAATACATAGCAGCCGGAAGCAGCTGCACTCAACTACTATGGATGAAGCAGATGCTATCTGAATACGGAGTTAAACCAGAAGAAATGACTCTGTACTGTGACAATATGAGCGCAATCAGTATCTCCAAGAACCCAGTGCAACACTCCAGGACGAAGCACATAGACATTAGACATCACTTCATCCGAGAGCTAGTTGAACAGAAGGTGGTTACTCTTACGCATGTTACAACAGACAAGCAATTGGCGGATATATTCACCAAACCACTTGATGGCGGATATAACCACTTGGGTCTGTGTGGTATCAAGACTAAGTGTTCCAGACAGTGGTCAGTCACGGGCAGATCACCAGCTTAAACAGTAGGGCTGACCACCTATCAACAGGACGCTGGAACAGAAGGTACATACCTAGAGATTTACATTCTTATACTTTCAGAAATCAGTCCTATGCCGTTATAAAATGACCGGGAAACAAACCTACCCTAAATGAGGAGAGTGTGCAGACTACGATGGAAAATCAGACGATTTCTCAACCCTAAATGAGGCAATCTCCTCTGCTCACCCAACACTTGCTCTCGTACTGCTAAGGAAGTATGAACGATTGGTCAAGCTTGAGTGAGCTAAAGGTGACAAAGCAGTTAATAAAGGCCGAAGGAATTGAAACCTCTTGCAGATTCTGTGACCAGTACTGTAGAAGAAGATAAAGCCCACAGGGCTAAGAGTGTGGTTCCGATAAGCAGAAGAATGAGGATGCAAGTGGAGAACTGCAAGCGAAGCAATCTGGTAATATGATGGAAGAGTCCCATGCATCCGGTAAGAATGAAGAACTGGATGCGTCGTTCAAGGGTATTGATGATGTTGTCGATAAGTTGCTAAACGAGAAGGTTTCAATTCGTGTTGAGACAAAAGCTGCCCAGTCTTCAGAAGCCCAGGTCGTAGATATGGAGACAAGTGTACCAGATGATGCAGTCTCAGCTATGCAGTAAGGTGGTGAGACAGTTTCACCTCAAGAGTCCTCTAGCTCTTGTACAGTTCCAGAGAATGAGTAAATTAAGGGACCGGAAGGTTGCATGATGATTTTATGGAAGATGCCCATGTGATGATGGATCCCCCAGCTATTCCTGACTTTGTGTCAAAGAAAGTGAGATAATGAGGATCAGAAGATTCAGACCCCTCTGAGAAAGATGACAAGTTCAGTAAAATGGACAAGGACCTTGATAAGGTTGTCCAAGATTCACCTAAGGAAGGGACTATCACTCATGAAGGAAATTAGCTTGTCAAGTATGCAGAAAAGTCAGACACCGACAAGGTTGCTGAGAAGACATCAGTTGAAACAGTGTTCCGGATGACTGGAGACCAGATAATAGAGTTTTTAAGGGGAATCGGAACTCGGTGTCATTGGCTGAACTGAAAAGAGTGCTAAAAAGGAGAAACCAAATACGAAAGTGACCACCCAATCATACTCGACTGAAGTATCCACCCAGAGGAATAGCACGAGAACAGATGCAGGGGGAGCAAGTACATCCAAGAAAAGGAAGAGGAGTACTCCAGGATCTGTTCCACCTGATGTATCAATTGAGGTATCTAAGCGTGAAGTGTGGTTCGTCGGTACAGATGCAGCAGCTAAGTGGACATGAGTGGAGAAAAGGGTCATCCCTAAAAGCAGATCTGACTATATTCTACTGAAGGAAGTAGAGATCATAAAGGACTTCGAACAGCCGCGAAGACACTTTGGTCCGACAGTCTCTCGGTTTGTGTCACTGTCCCAGGCTATGTTCAAGGTGGAGTTGACCAGATTCCAGCTCCCAAAGAGTCTAAAGTGCTCCTTCTGCCTGCCCGCACTGATTGATTGGCTGGTTGAACTCGGTTGGACCCCTTGCCAGTTTGTGGCAAAAAGGGGGAGTAGTTCCTGGTGTCTAAAGATAGTCTCGGTTTTGCCAAAATGCCAAGGGGGAGATTGATGTTCCCATGATTGGCATGTCTTTGGCAAAACATCTTTAGACAGTTCAAGCTGGTGTTCAAACACATATTGGAATAGAGGTACAGCGTGCAGAAGACGCATGATCAAGATACGGTTTATTCTGAAGATACTGAAGATTGAGGATCTTTCCAGTTGGAGTCGGTCAGCAAAGACACAGATTATTCAAGAGGTCAGTCGAATATTTCTTTACCTGAATTGGAAACCGCCTGTCTAACTTGCCGAAGAAGATATCTCATGAGGAAGATATCAACGACGAGACTAATTGATTGAAGTCCCGAAGATGGCAACAAAGCTATTTGATTGGAGCCAATCGAAAGATCATCATCAAAGATGTGTGAGATCAAATATACGCAGATTGGCTGAGAGAATATCGGATGGCTTGGGGTGGAAGTCATCTTCGAAGATTGAATATAGATTGAATATTCACCAAATATTTCACCAAATATTTCGCAATATCTCCGAATTATTTGACGACATATTCTGATCGGATTAGGGTTTTGTCCCAGCATAAATACAATGCTAGGGCGTCCCTATTTGTGCGACTCCCGAGAGAAAAGCTAAACACGAGAGTTCGTGAGATTGGGGGAGAAGCGACGGCTGGCCATTCCACATCGGAATATCAGCCCCAAAGCAACAGTCTGTTCGGTGTGGTGTTCAGGGTGTGCTGGAGGATCAACAAAGTACACACACACACAGCTATCAAGCTACGTCTTTGAGTGAAGGCGACTGGACTTCCGAGAAGTTCAAGACTAGGCCGAGAGAGAAGTCTCGTCCTACCCACAGGGGGTCGAGGGGAGTAGCGACGAACCGAGATTGCAAATCCGAGAGACGGAGAGTTAGAGGCTAGGAGATTACAAACACGGGGTTGTGTAAGAGTAAGACCACTTGTAGCCCTAAATCTCGTAATACGATTTGTGTCTCATTATAGGGTGTGGGAAACCCCCCAGAGTAGGCAAGGCCGAACTGGGTAACATATCGTGCGTGCTCCCATTTCTTTTCCTTTGATTTCCGTTCTGCTTGATAAACTGTTTAATCCACTGTTGCAACACTCTCTGGTAGAGTTCGGTTCTGGTTAACTGTGTGTGTTTCAGTTGTCTCCTCTGACTACTGGATTATAGCGAGAGGTGTTCAAGGTCTGTCTCAACTGTACCTTGAACTGTCAACTGAACTGTTGTGCAAAGAGTACAAGGTCTGTTGCAACAGAACCCTGGACACAAGCTTGAACATGGGATATAATTTCAGATTAGATAAAGGCAGCGCCTTCTTAGAGAAATCCTTTATAAACCTACGATAGAAACCAGCATGCCCCAAGAATGACTTAATATCACGCACCGTGGATGGATAGGGCAGAGTAACAATCAAATCTATTTTAGCCTTATCTACCTCTATACCCTCATGCGAGACTATGTGACCGAGAACTACTCCATGGGTAACCATAAAGTGACACTTTTCGTAATTGAGCACCAAATTCATAGAAACACATCGTGCTAAAGCTGTACTCAAATTATCTAGACATGCATCAAAAGTGTCACCATGCACAGTAAAATCATCCATGAACACCTCTATGAACGAACCTATCATGTCAGAAAAAATACTAGTAACGACCCGCTGAAAAGTGTCGGGTGCGTTACACAAGCCAAAAGACATCCGGCGAAAAGCAAACATACCGAATGGACATGTGAAGGTCATTTTCTTGATCCTCGGGTGCTATGGGAATCTGATTATAGCCTGAAAAACCATCTAGAAAGCGAAAATAAGGATTACATGCCAACCGGTCGAGCATCTGGTAAATGAATGGAAGAGGAAAGTGATCCTTGCGCGTGACGGCGTTCAGCTTCCTGTAATCTATGCACATGCGCCATCCATTCTTGACTCGAGTCGTGACCATCTCGCCTTCGGTATTCTGTTCCACTATGATCCCGGTCGTCTTCGGCACAACATGTACCGGGCTCACCCACTGACTGTTTGAGATCGGGTAGATCACGTCCGCATCCAGCAGCTTCTGTATCTCCTTCTGGACCACCTCCATCATAATCGGGTTCAATCTGCGTTGAGGCTCCCTCGAGGGCTTCGCACCTTCCTCCAACAAGATTTGATGCATACAAACTGCCGGGCTGATTCCCTTGATGTCTGCTAGTGTCCATCCGATGGCCAGTTTGTGCTCGGTCAGCACCTTGATCAACCATTGCTCATGCTCTACCCCGAGTCCGCTCTTGATGATGACTGGCAGTGTGTCGTTTTCCCCTAAGAATGCATACTTCAAGTGCTCGGGTAGAGGCTTCAATTCCACTGTAGGTGCCTGCACAACAGAAGGCAAACACACATTATTAGATTTAAATAAATGAACTTCATTAACCTCATACCTCGAGGTGAGTGGCTGAGCAATCTCTAGTTGGGCCAAGGCATCCATGATGGTCTCGGTGAGTTCATATGAGTCCTCGTGTGAGTACACGGCTCTCTCAAGTGCCAGCTCAAGTGGATCGGTCACTCTCTCCGGTTGCACCTCATGGACAAGGTCGTCCAGTGTGTCTAGGGCATGGACCGCTTCGTACTCCATCGGATGCTTCATGGCGCGGAAGATATCAAAACTAAACACCTCTCCTTCACCTTCCATGGAGAGAGTCCCACTGTCGCAATCTATCTTCATCTTCGACGTTTTAAGGATCGGTCGGCCGAGTAGGATGGGTGCATGATCGGTCGACCGCAGTTCTCCATCTTGAGCACATAGAAATCGGTTGGGAACACAAGCTCTCCCACTTGTACGAGCACATCCTTGATCTTGCCCTCGGGCTGCTTGCATGACCTGTCCGCCAGCTGTATGGTGAGACCTGCAGGATCTAGATGACCAATGCGTAGAGAGGAGTATATAGAATAAGGTAACACATTGATAGATGCACCAAGATCAAGCATGCAGTTCTCTATTCTAATGTTACCGATCGTGCAAGGAATGGTGTAGGTGCCTTGATCATCGCATTTAGGAGGCACCTTGCGCTGGATAACAGCAGAGACATTCCTGCGCTTGAGCTCCTTGTCGGGCTGGGTACCTCGCCTCCGGTTCGTGCATAGCTCCTTTAAGAATTTCGAGTACCTCAGAATCTGCTTGATGGCCTCGAGGAGTGGAATGTTGATTTGCACTTTGCTGAACAGCTCCCACACTTCTTTGTCCATCACGTACTACTTGGGAGCTCGAACCTGCACAGGAAAAGGAAGGGGAGGTCGAATGTTAGAGTTTTCAGCCACAGGGACCGGGTCCGGCCGAGAGGTCTCAGCTGTTGAAGTCGGGTTGGCCCGAGGAGTGCTGGACGCTGGAATCGGGTCTGGGCTGATTTCATCCTGGCCGCGAGCGTTCTGGACGCGAGCATTCTGGCTTCGACTGATTTCGTTCCGGTCGCTGTCTTCGGCTGGTCCGAGCATTGATGGTGCTCCTCTCCCACTCCTGAGTGTTACTGCATTGACGTTCCCTCTCGGATTCTGGATGGTCTGTGAGCGGAGTCGTCCTGGGTCGTTCTTGAGCTCGGAGACTGTCGTGGCTATCTGGGACATCTGTTTTGACAAGTCGGTGATGGCCCCGTCGGTTTTGGCCTGGAACTGATGGACTGATGCGGCCAAGTACTTCACGACATCCTCCAAGGATTTGCTCGAGCTATGCTGATTCGGGCCTAACTGATTGCGAGTCTGCTGATACTGATTCTGCCCATTCTGTCCCTGCTGCTGGCGAAACGGAGGCTTGTAGTAAGGTTGGGTCTAGTGAGGTGCGGATTGCTGTGCTGGCTCTCTCTGGGAGTGGTTATTCTTATTGTTGTTCCTCCAGTGCGGCCCGTTCGGTCCTTGCCTGTTTCCAGTCGATCCATATTGTTGGACTGGTGACGGAGCGCACCACACCGTCGTTAATATGCGATGGCTCTGTGCAAAAATAAATTTATAAGGCCGCTACTCGTACTCTACTATTGGGTAGTAAAGCGGTAAGTAGGGGTTGAACCCAAGGGAATTAGTGGATAGTTGTTCTTTCGAAGATGGAAAGTAAGACAGTCGGGGGTTGGTTGTGATTTTAGTACTGAAAGTAACGTGGGTTGGTTGTGATTTTAGTAATGAAAAGTAAAGTGCTTGAAGGACAAGACTTGCTGAAAGTAAGTGCGTAAAAGTAAAGTGCTTAAAGGACAAGACTTGCTGAAAGTAAGTGCGTAAAAGTAAAGTTCTTGAAGGACAAGACTTGCTGAAAGTAAGTGCGTAAAGTAAAGTGCTAAAAGGACAAGACTTGCTGAAAGTAAATTCTTAAAGGACAAGACTTGCGGAAAGTAAGTAGTTGATATGAGACTGAAAGTAAAGTGACAGGTGATGTTTTAATTAAAGGAAAGGATTCGGTTTTAGGGGCCTTGTATCATAAATCTGTTTATCATTGACCTCTAATGATCATACTAAGTGTTCAAAGATGTATCAATGCTATTTCTAGCACATGACTTGCCACACCGTTTAGAACACTTGTTCTATTTGGGCTAATTCCTCCTTTCGAAGTATCTTAGCTTATGTGCATCCATTTGATCAATCATTTCCGATCAACCAAATGGTGTTTTAAAGAGGTAGAACGCCACAGTTAAGCTGTGCCCTTTCGAGCCTCCACTTAACCACGAAGGTTCACGAACCCATGGAAGAGCTTTGCTCTTTCTAGCATCCACTCAACCAATAGTGTTTTGACCTAATATATGGCACATAGAACAAGTTTTGAACACAAAGAGGCACTTAAGAGAAGGGTCTAAAACATTGTATGATACAAGCATACCCCTTCAACCGAATGAAGGGTTTAGCTACGAATATCCATAGAGGTGGATATCATAGCTAAGTGCTGAATAAAGTAAAGGTTTTGAAAGACAGGAAAGTAAAGGTTTTTGGAAATCAAGACAAGGAAAGTAAAGGGGCGAATACTCAAGAACCAATAAGAGTAAACTCAAGAACAACGAAAAGTAAAGGAACTGCTTGAGTACTTCAAGAACCGACAAGAGTACTCAAGAACAAACTTGGAGCTTTAATATCAAAGTGGTGTGTTTACATGGATTGTGCCCAAACTCTAGAGAGATAAGTAACAAGTGACTATGGGATTTTGCACACAAAATGGGATGATTTTACAAAGGGAAGGAGCTTGGTATTTATAGGCATGGAGGAGGAAGGAGGAGCCAACACATGGCAAGAGGGGAGTGGAGGCTTCAAGAGCCGCCGGCCTTAGGTGTCTCTTCCCCTTAGCCGCCTGATGGACCATAATTATACGAGTCAGAAACACAGTAAAACCCACCAAATTAGACTGTTTGTCTATCTAACTTCTATGTGTTAGTCCCGATATATTTCCATAGGGCATTTTAGAGACTGAAGTGAAAACACGCTAAGGAGAGGATTTTATGCTGAAAAGATAATAAGAGTCAATCCAAAATCAAGATCATATGCCGAATGAAGAAATATCAAGGATCCTGACGTTGAATTGACCATAACAAATTAATCAGAAGAATCAGGAGTGGAGTCAAGACAGCCCGGGGAAGAAACACATTGACAGTTTAGTGAAAAGACTGCACAAAACTGTACAAAACTCACATTTGGGCAAGATGACCGACCACTTGAAGAAGTGGTGGCCAAAGGAAGAGCTCCTCCCCTTCCACCACCGCCTACCGGCGGCTTTGGGTGGTGGTGACCGGCGGCTTTTGCCCCTCCTCCACATGTCACCACCACCTTCCTCCTCCTCCACCACTCCTCTTCCTCCATGTGTGGCCATCTCCTCCCTTGATTTTCTCCTCCAATCAAAATGCAACACTTGCCACCCATCTCCACCACCCATCTCCTCCCCTTTGGGCTATAAAAGGAGGAGCTCCTCCCCTCATTTCAACACACCAAAAATCTCATTTCACTTCTCTCTCTAGAAGTTGTAATATTTGTAATGTTGTAATTTTGCTTTGGAAATAAAGGAAAGCTCCCTTGGCGCTTCAACGGTTGTAAGTATTTCTTCGTATTTATTCAACTGTTTTATTTCCTTAGTATAATGTTTAGCGCGATGAATAGTAGCTAAACTTGTAGTTCGGTCTAAGGGGCGCACTTGTATTATAAAATGTTTTAAGACTATTAACATAGTGTCTAGTCTTAGTATTCAAAAGTTATTCTATGTGCCATATATTAAGTCAGAACGTCCAAGGTAGAGTGGATGCTTGGAATGGCAAAACTCTACAGCGGGGTTCGTAAACTTGTACGGATAAGTGGATGCTTGGAATGGCAAAGCTTATCTGAGAAGTTTGACTCATCCTAAACACCATTTGGTTGATCAGGAATGATTGATCAAATGGATGCACATAGGCTAATATAACCGGGAATGGAGTATTAGTCTAAATAGAATAAGTGTTCTACGTCCTTGGAATAGGCTAGACAGTGTACGCAAATCGAGTGCTTGGAATGGCCTTGATACACCGTTTGAATACTTAGGAGAGTCACTAAAGGTCAATGATAAACAGGATATAATACAAGTCCCCTGAAACCGAACATTTCTCTTTAATTATAAACTGTAATTTACTTTCCAGTATTAAAATCAACCAACCAACCAATCAATCAATCAAAATAGCTGGTAGCTTTAAAACCAACCAACCGACCTTAAACACGCTCCCACGCTGCGTAATCCCCCCGAAGAACAATTATTCCCCTGGTTCCCTTGGGTTCGACCCCTACTTACCAAGTACTACCCAGTAGTATAGTTGCGAGTAGCGGACTATTATAAATTTATTTGCATAATCGCTTTGACGACGAGCGGTTCTGTCAAATTGGCGCCGTTGCCGGGAACTAGTCATCGGATAACTGTTCTTTGAATCGTTACGCGCTTCAAAACAACCATGTCTCGCGAAGAAAGTCACCATGACTACCAGGATGATGAAGAAATAAACCTGTACGATCAGAATGATGAGGTACCGTTTCCATTCGTCGACGATCCGGAACAACTCATCAGAAACAGAAGAGCTTGTGATAGGGAAGCAGTCAGAAGAAACCAAGAATTACCCGAGGACCGAAATGCAGCTGGTCAAGTATAACCTCCTATCCATCCCCCACGACCACAACCTCAATCTCGATACATGCCAAGAAGAGAACCCGCTTTCGACGACTACTACACGGATAACTACTACCGTGAACCAACTATGGGCGAGTTAAATGCCCCTAATTTCGAGACACAGCCGTGGTGCATCTATGAGAGCCCTGAATTAGAAAATATAACCATCAACGCATCAGTGGCACACAGCCTGCCAAAATTCTCAGGATCTCAAGGAGAATCTGCCGCAACTCACCTCCAACGCCTACATGGCATTTGCCAGAATCTAAAGCCCAATCGAGTGAATATGGACGACTTCAAGTTAAAAGCGTTCTATTTTTCCCTCATAGATTTGGCAAGCGACTGGTTCCTTTCATTGCCTTCCGGAAGCATAAGAACATGGGCTCAGATGCAGAAGAAATTCTTAGACAAATACTATCCGGCTGGAAGAGCAATGCAAGTAAGGAAGCAACTACAGGAAATCAAACAAGGTTCCAATGAAACCATGTACGATTACCTGGAAAAGTTCAACAGCCTAGAAAGGAGCTGCTGTACCCTTGGACTGCCCGAGAAACTCGTCATCGAGTACCTTATTGATGGATTAAGACCATTAGACAAAATGCTCTTGGATGCCTCAGCGGGAGGGTCCATGATGAATCTATCATTAAGTGGCATCAGAAATCTCATCGCCAACGTTGCTGAAAATGCTCGATTTAGAAAAGAGACCACTCGCCAAGATGAATTCTCTCGATCAAAAAGGGTAGCACAAACTGAGGCATCAGTAAACTCCATAACTGAAGAGATGAAACAGTTAAAGGAGATGATGATTGAGATCATACGTAGACAGCCAGTTACGATAAAACCTTGCGAGTTTTGTGGTTCTACAGACCACAAAACGGACGCATGCCCAACATTGATAGAAGAAGAACCAGCTGACATAAATACAGTGGGAGGATATCAAGGATACAACAACGACAGAGCTGGACAAAATAGACAGTACGGTCAAACATCCAACCCAGGCTGGCGTAACAACAACAGCTATCTTCAGACGGAGACACAACCAGCTGTCCCTCAACTAGCGCAGTCATTCTACCAACCACCCCACCGACAATATCACCAGAACACTCCATCGGTAGGCCAATATCACCAAAAAGGGCCAAATCAGTACCAAGCCAGACCGAGCAATCAGCATGAACCAAGCAAGTCGCTCAATGACACGATGAAGGAGCTCACGGGAAACATTAATCAATTGGGTACTTCACTACACCAGTACCAGGCAAAAACTGACGGTGCAATTTCAGAATTGACCAAACAAATGTCCCAGCTCGCCACCGCAATGTCAGCACTCACTACTGAACCTGGCAGACTTCCTTCACAGACCATCCAAAATCCTAAGGCGAACATAAGCATGATAAGGAGGTCAAACATGAAGGTTACTCTAGGAGAAGTAGCACGGTCCCCAACCTACAGACTTACAAACAATCATTTCGACCGTAGGAGTCGACCTGATTGGAATCAAGAAGAAGACCGACCCAATGATGGCAAAACATGGGTTACACATGCCGACAATGGACGATATGCATTCACCGTCTGCATAACACCACCGCCTATTATACACACCGACGTACCAGCATCAGGATGGGACGACGACAACAACGTATGGCCAAGGAATAGGCAGACTGGTCAAAGAATAGGAAGAGCCCTCGTTTCAGACCATGAGTCACAACCGGAAAGAGATAAAGACCCAGGAGCCTTTACAATCACTTGCGGTATTGGTGAAACCCAGATCCATAAATGCTTAGTCGATCTTGGGGCTGCTGTCAACGCCATGCCTTCCTCCTTGTATTACTTACTAGGACTAGGTCCGTTGAAACCTCCCCGGTCAAATATCGAGCTAGGAGATAAGTCATGCATCCGTCCGGTTGGAGAACTGGAAGATGTAATACTCCATGTGGGAGAGCTCGTCGTTGCTGCAGACTTCTATGTATTACCAACAGAAGAAACCAGTGAAGACGATCCTCCGACAATAATATTGGGACGACCATTCCTCTACGCCACTAAAGCAAGAATCGATGTGGGCAAGGGGTCATTATCACTTAAGTTCGGTGGCAAAATTGCACACTTCTACATTAATAAGAGCCGCCCAGACACGAAGAAACCGCCAGACATAACACCTATCTCAGATCACGGTGCACAGTTTTCTGACCTGTCATTAGGGACCAAAAAAGTATCAAGACCAGCAGCTATGGTCAAAGGTCTCCCGCCTTCTCAGAAACAATGGAAAGAGAAAACACCAAAACAATGGAGTTCTTACTCCAGCAAGAAGTCAGGAAGAAGCAACACTGGAACGGTGGCAAAGTTTGACCTGAGCCACCCATGGGACCCAAACCAATGAACCACAAACGAGGTATCGTCGAGCCAACGACGTTAAACAAGTGCACTGGTCTGGAGGTAACCCGACACTATCTTACTTTTCCGCACTTTAATTTCTGTCATTTAAATTCAGTATTTAGTTTTAAGCTTGCATGACTTTTGAACTAAGGCACGCCTTCGTTCAAAAGTGGGGGGTGAGAACCACCTATGTACATAAATAACATGCGGCTATTTTTCTTTTTTAATAAGTACCTTTTTGAAAATATGAACTTAAGAATGTGAAAAAGATAAATCATAATTCATGCATTAACCTTGTGAAAATTCAAACTGTTTAAAAACTTAGAATGTAACTTTCCATTTGTCCTTTGTGATGAGATAACTAGGGATGTGGAGTTGATATAAACTGCCTTAGAAAGGCTTGGCAACCAATCGAAGGATCGAATCAAACTATATGGTTTTCAAAGTCAGTGGAGGCTGCACTTCGGGTTTCAGTGGAGATTGAAGTCATCTCCGCCATGCAATGCAAAAGACGAGGACGGGAATCAGACCGTCCTATCTCCGGTCAAAGTAGCCGAGAAAATAGATGAGCGACCCTCATCTTGACCCGCGCGAAAACGACAGTCAAAGTAGCCGAGAAAATAGATGAGCGACCCTCACATTGACCCGCGCGAAAACGGCAAAAAAGAGAGGAGCGGGGAGGTATTTCCATAGGCTTGCGGGCGATGATTGGACCTCCCAAAAAGGCTCGAGAAAATGGACTAGCAGTCACAAAAAGGCAAAAAGCTCAATGAAGCAAATCAAGAGGCCAAAGGCCCAAAATTGTGAAGGTTTTAACAGAATAAAAGTGAAGAACTCAAAGCGTCAAATCAAAGGCCAAATGCCGACTCACTACAAAAGCAGTCCCTCGCCAAAAGAAAATCAAAGTACTCAAACTACTGAAACCTGAACCAAATCACGTGCTAGAGAAAGCTACCAGAAAACCATATAGTACGAGACGATCCCAAGATTGCAGTCCAGGAGCCTAAAAAGGGCTATCTCCCGAGACATCCAATATAATTTGCATCTCAGCACGGAGGTACAAGTATTAAGTTTCTTCTATTTATTTACGCAGTTTAATTTGGTAATAAGTAAGCAATGCATGAATTAGGATAGATCGAGTACCACAGTCTAATTTTCATATTCCAAAGCCAAACTTAG
Organism: Rhodiola kirilowii; assembly: GCA_033675215.1. Taxonomy (NCBI): domain Eukaryota; kingdom Viridiplantae; phylum Streptophyta; class Magnoliopsida; order Saxifragales; family Crassulaceae; genus Rhodiola; species Rhodiola kirilowii. Next base: position 28,162,402 of record CM066193.1, read on the forward strand.
AACTTACGTCTTTTAATAGCATTGTTCGGGACGAACAACTAAAAGTGGGGGGTAATCTGATGGACCATAATTATACGAGTCAGAAACACAGTAAAACCCACCAAATTAGACTGTTTGTCTATCTAACTTCTATGTGTTAGTCCAGATATATTTCCACAGGGCATTTTAGAGACTGAAGTGAAAACACGCTAAGGAGAGGATTTTATGCTGAAAAGATAACAAGAGTCAATCCAAGGTCAAGATCATATGCCGACTGAAGAAATATCAAGGATCCTGACGTTGAATTGACCATAACAAATTAATCAGAAGAATCAGGAGTGGAGTCAAGACAGCCCGGGGAAGAAACACATTGACAGTTTTGTGAAAAGACTGCACAAAACTGTACAAAACTCACATTTGGGCAAGACGACCGACCACTTGAAGAAGTGGTTGCCAAAGGAGGAGCTCCTCCCCTTCCACCACCGCCTACCGGCGGCTTTGGGTGGTGGTGACCGGCGTCTTTTGCCCCTCCTCCACATGTCACCACCACCTTCCTCCTCCTCCACCACTCCTCTTCCTCCATGTGTGGCCATCTCCTCCCTTGATTTTCTCCTCCAATCAAAATGTAACACTTGCCACCCATCTCCACCACCCATCTCCTCCCCTTTGGGCTATAAAAGGAGGAGCTCCTCCCCTCATTTCAACACACCAAAAATCACATTTCACTTCTCTCTCTAGAAGTTGTAATATTTGTAATGTTGTAATTTTGCTTTGGAAATAAAGGAAAGCTCCCTTGGCGCTTCAACGGTTGTAAGTATTTCTTCGTATTTATTCAACTGTTTTATTTCCTTAGTATAACGTTTAGCGCGATGAATAGTAGCTAAACTTGTAGTTCGGTCTAAGGGGCGCACTTGTATTATAAAATGTTTTAAGACTATTAACTTAGTGTCTAGTCTTAGTATTCAAAATTTATTCTATGTGCCATATATTAAGTCAGAACGTCCAAGGTAGAGTGGATGCTTGGAATGGCAAAACTCTACAGCGGGGTTTGTAAACTTGTACGGATAAGTGGATGCTTGGAATGGCAAAGCTTATCTGAGAAGTTTGACTCATCCTAAACACCATTTGGTTGATCAGGAATGATTGATCAAATGGATGCACATAGGCTAATATAACCGGGAATGGAGTATTAGTCTAAATAGAATAAGTGTTCTACGTCCTTGGAATAGGCTAGATAGTGTACGCAAATCGAGTGCTTGGAATGGCCTTGATACACCGTTTGAATACTTAGGAGAGTCACTAAAGGTCAATGATAAACAGGATATAATACAAGTCCCCTGAAACCGAACATTTCTCTTTAATTATAAACTGTAATTTACTTTCCAGTATTAAAATCAACCAACCAACCAATCAATCAATCAAAATAGCTGGTAGCTTTAAAACCAACCAACCGACCTTAAACACGCTCCCACGCTGTGTAATCCCCCCGAAGAACAATTATTCCCTTGGTTCCCTTGGGTTCGACCCCTACTTACCAAGTACTACCCAGTAGTATAGTTGCGAGTAGCGGACTATTATAAATTTATTTGCATAATCGCTTTGACGACGAGCGGTTCTGTCACCGCCCCATATGTCATCTTGACACTCAAAGCCGCCGGCCTTAGGTGGAGGAGAAGAGGGTTTGAGTGGATTGTGATATTTTCTCCCCAAAAGCCATCGGTTGTGATATAACTCCGGTTGCCCTTTGGTTGCTCTTTGGTTGCCTTTTGATTGCTCCTTAGTTGACATCAAAAGACGAGGAACTTAGACTTGGCATTTCCCTTGTGTTCTTGATCTTTGTTGGAATAAGTCATTGGGACTTAGTTGTGGCTTGATCGGAGTATTGTCGGAGTATGGCCAGTTCTGACTCGTAATCCACTTTCAGTGTTAAGAACTCAATTTTAGCTCGTTTCGTCATTACTCCTTGAAATATCCTGTAGAACAAAAGTGAAAGTAACAAGTAAAAGTTGTCAAGATAAAGCGTCTAATTTGGTGGGTTTAACTGTCTTAACGAATCATATAAATATGATCCTTCAGATCACCCCACACTTTTAGTTGTTCGTCCCGAACAATGCTTTTTAAGAGATGCACACACAATCCAAGTAAAAACTTCAAATAGGAAAGTGAGAATATGGAACTAGATTTATCCTATTCATACATTACTTATTTATTACCAAACTAAACCGTGTAAATACTTAGAAGAAACTTGATACTTGTACCTTCGAGCTGAGATGCAATATAATTTGGATGTTTCGGGAGATAGCCCTTTTCTGGCTCCTGGACTGCATTCTCTGGACCGACTCGCACTATATGGTTAACTTGTCGCTTTCTCTAGCACATGATTCGGTTCGGTTTTCACTGAGTTTAGCACTTTGATTTCCTTATGGTGAGGGACAGCTTATGAAGTGAATTGGCCTTTGGCCTTTGGTGTTGAATTGTAGTTTCTTCACTTTTGTTCGGTTAAAACCTTCACATACTCTGGCTTTTGGCCTTTGATTAGATTCTTCGAGCTTTTGCTTCTTTGTGACTTGCTAGTCCATTTTCTCAACCTTTCTTTGGGAGGTCCAATCATTGCCCGAGAGCTTATGGAAATACCTCCCCGCTCTTTCTCATCCTTGCCATTTCACGCGGGTCAAGATGAGGGTCGCTCATCTATTTTCCCGGCTACTCTGACTAGAGATAGGACGGTTAGATTCCCGTCCTGCCTCTGTGCATAAACGCTGCACGGCGGAGATGACTCTGATCTTCTTTGAAACACGAAGTGCAGCCTCCACAGACTTCGTAAACCATATAGTGAAATCCAGTCCTTCCATTGCTTGCCAAGCCTCTCTAGGGCAATTTATATCAACTCCACATCCCCTGTATATCTCAGCACAAAGGGACAAATAAGAAGTTACAACCTAAGTTTTTAAACAGTTGAGATTTCACAAGGTAAATGCATGAATTATGATCTATCTTTTTCACATTCTCAAGTTCATATTTTCAAAAAGATAATATTAAGGGAAAATGAAAAAAGAAAGCATGTTAATTAACTATATACAAAGGCGGTTCTCACCCCACACTTTTGAACGAAGGCGTGCCTCACATCACGACTTAGTTCAAAAGTCATGCAAGCAAATATATACAAGAGAAAGAAATGACATTAAGGAAAAGGGAAGAACTGAACTCCCTTTACGGTGTCGTTACATGTCGAGGACATGCGAGCGAACGACATGGCTCGAAGCAGGATAATCGAGGGAGTTCGGCTGGGGCCTTGACTTCTCGGCGCAGGCCCGGTATTTCTCGGAAGCTGCCTGGTTGATCTGATCTTGCTCCAAAATCTGATTCCTACATGTTAGACATTCCTTCTATACAAAATGGGTGAGAGCGACTGACAAGGTAAAATCTAAATGATAGAAAATAAATGACTGAAAATAAGATAAGTGTCGGGTTACCTCCCGACCACTGCCTTTGTTTAACGTCGTTGGCTCGACGCATGGGGATCACAAGTTCGGATCCCATGGGTGGCTCAGGTCGTAGTGTTGTGGAGCGCCTACTTTCATTCTTGCCTTGACTTTCCCCGATTTCTTGTGAGATGATGTGGTCGGGTCCGGACTCCTTTGTTTCGGTGGTTTTTCTTTCCATTGTCTCTGAGAAGGCAAGGGACCTTTGACCATAGCTGCTGGTCTTTTGAGTCGGGCTCTATTGTGTTTAGGGCTACCTTGTCTAGTTGTGGCGAGAAACTGCTCCATCAGGGAGTCGTTCTGATTAGACCCTTCTTCCATCCTTCTTTCAGGCTCTCCATTGATCACATAGTTTTCTGCGATTTGTATATTGATCAGAGGGAAAAGTTGCGAGGCTTCTGTTATAAGCGCCGGATCCATATTGGCCAGACTGTCCGTGAGGAACTGGTCTTGATTGATTTCTTCGGCTGCTTCGGTGGTGAGGGTTGGGTATGTCGCGGGTAGCTCTCTAGTGGCATTCTGGACTTCCTCTTCGGCCTGCTCAGGGGTGAATTCTAATGAAGACTTTTCTTCATCCTCCTCTAAATCGGCTTCCGGCTCTGGGTCTTCTGATGGCTCGGGGGTGATCTCCCATATAGGTTCCTCCTCTGTGCTTCCTTTTTCTGACTCGTCCCTCATGGTCTCTGCAAATTCTTCCCTACTCCTTTCTAGATTAGCTTCTACCATCTGCGTTCTATGATCAGCTTGGTGCCTTGGCCTTCGTTTTGTAGCTTCGGCCAAGTCATCTATAAGATTCCACATGTCGATCAGGGATAAATGCATAGCTGATCCTCCCACCGCGTCGTTAATCCTTGATTGCTCATCTGCCCTCATTCCACAAAGAAATTTTTGAAGAAGGAATACTTCTGTGAATCCATGGTGCGGGCAGCGCGAAACAACTGTATCGTAGTACGTATAATACTCGTCCACTGTCTCATCCCGAGATTGTTGAAGGCAGATGATCTTCTCACGGGTGTCATGTTGTAAGGACGGCGGGGAAAATTCTTTTAGGAATTGGGCACGAAGATCCTCATAATAATCTGCACAACTAGCAGTTGATGCGTAATACCATATTGCCACAAAGTCAGTTAAAGAGTGTTTAAAACATTTCATTTGAATATTCTCTAATGTTTCATTTTCAGGTTTCATGTAGCGGCATATATGGTGGAAATGTTGGCAGTGTATTACAGGGTCTTCTCCGGTGGTACCTCTAAACTGAGGAAGATGTTGAGTCATCCAAGCATACATAGTGGGCAGTGCAATGAAGAAATGAAAAGGGAACGAAAAGAACAACTAATCAGAAAGCTAATTCCCCGGCAACTGTGCCAATTTTGACGGAGCGCACCACACCATCGTTAATGTACGATGGCTCTGTGCAAAAATAAATTTATAAGTCCGCTACTCGTACTCTACTATTAGGTAGTAAAGAGGTAAGTAGGGGTCGAACCCAAGGGAATTAGTGGATAGTTGTTCTTTTGAAGATGGAAAGTAAGACAGTCGGGGGTTGGTTGTGATTTTAGACTGAAAGTAACGTGGGTTGGTTGTGATTTTAGTACTGAAAAGTAAAGTGCTTGAAGGACAAGACTTGCTGAAAGTAAGTGCGAAAAAGTAAAGTGCTTGAAGGACAAGACTTGCTGAAAGTAAGTGCGTAAAAGTAAAGTGCTTGAAGGACAAGACTTGCTGAAAGTAAGTGCGTAAAGTAAAGTGCTTGAAGGACAAGACTTGCTGAAAGTAAATGCTTTAAGGACAAGACTTGCGGAAAGTAAGCAGTTGATATGAGACTGAAAGTAAAGTGACAGGTGATGTTTTAATTAAAGGAAAGGATTCGGTTTTAGGGGCGTTGTATCATAAATCTGTTTATCATTGACCTCTAATGATCATACTAAGTGTTCAAAGATGTATCAAGGCTATTTGTAGCACATGACTTGCCACACCGTTTAGAACACTTGTTCTATTTGGGCTAATTCCTCCTTTTGAAGTATCTTAGCTTATGTGCATCCATTTGATCAATCATTTTCGATCAACCAAATGGTGTTTTAAAGAGGTTCAACTCCACAGTTAAGCTGTGCCCTTTCGAGCCTCCACTTAACCACGAAGGTTCACGAACCCATGGAAGAGGTTTGCTCTTTCGAGCATCCACTCAACCAATAGTGTTCTGACCTAATATATGGCACATAGAACAAGTTTTGAACACAAAGAGGCACTGAAGAGAAGGGTCTAAAACATTGTATGATACAAGCACACCCCTTCAACCGAATGAAGGTTTTAGCTACGAATATCCATAGAGGTGGATATCATAGCTAAGTGCTGAATAAAGTAAAGGTTTTGAAAGACAGGAAAGTAAAGGTTTTTGGAAATCAAGACAAGGAAAGTAAAGGGGAGAATACTCAAGAACCAACAAGAGTAAACTCAAGAACAATGAAAAGTAAAGGAACTACTTGAGTACTTCAAGAACCGACAAGAGTACTCAAGAACAAACTTGGAGCTTTAATATCAAAGTGGTGTGTTTACATGGATTGTGCCTAAACTCTAGAGAGATAAGTAACAAGTGACTACGGGATTTTGCACACAAAATGGGATGATTTTACAAAGGGAATGAGCTTGGTATTTATAGGCATGGAGGAGGAAGGAGGAGCCAACACATGGCAAGAGGGGAGTGGAGGCTTCAAGAACCACCGGCCTTAGGTGTCTCTTCCCCTTAGCCGCCCCCCATGTGTCATCTTGACACTCAAAGCCGCCGGCCTTAGGTGGAGGAGAAGAGAGTTTGAGTGGATTGTGATATTTTCTCCCCAAAAGCCATCAGTTGTGATATAACTTCGGTTGCCCTTTGGTTTCTCTTTGGTTGCCCTTTGATTGCTCCTTTGGTTGCTCCTTAGTTGACATCAAAAGATGAGGAACTTAGACTTGGCATTTCACTTGTGTTCTTGATCTTTGTTGGAATAAGTCATTGGGACTTAGTTGTGGCTTGATCGGAGTATTGTCGGAGTATGGCCATTTCTGACTCGTAATCCACTTTCAGTGGTAAGAACTCCATTTTAGCTCGTTTCGTCATTACTCCTTGAAATAGCATATAGAACAAAAGTGAAACTAACAAGTAAAAGTTGTCAAGATAAAGCGTCTAATTTGGTGGGTTTAACTGTCTTAACGAATCATATAAATATGGTCCATCAACTGGCCTGGCCTGGTTGCTATGGCCCTGGTAGTCGGCTACTACGTTGACTTCGGTCTGGTCATCCTCTACTATGGTCGGGCACTCGTCTGTTTTGTGATCCATGGCGGCACAGAAACCGCACGGCTTGACCTGGACCGGCTGCCTTCTGATCACTTGCTGCATCATCTCCTTGAGTTGTCTGATCTCTTCGGCCATTGCATTGGTTGGGGGCTCAACTTTCGACACGTTCCTGGTTCGACTGTACTCTTCTTCTTTGTTAGACTCATCCTGGAACCGTTCGCTCTCCGCCACCGCCATGATCTTGCGTCGTACCCCGGTTGGGGACAAGTTCATGAGGTTTCCCCCAGCCGAGGCATCTAGGAGCTTCCTGTCGAGTCCGCGAAGTCCGTCCAGCATGTACTCCACGAGCAGTTTCTCTGGGAGTCCAAGGTTGAGCACCTCTTCTCTAGGGCGTTAAATTTCTCCACGTACTCGTACATGGTCTCGTTGGGTCCTTGCTTGAGCTCTTGCAACTGCCTTCGGACTTGCATTGCTCTGCCTGCTGGGTAATACTTGTTGAGGAACTTTCTCTGCATCTCTTCCCATGTGTAGATACTACCTGAAGGCAAAGACAAAAACCAATCAGTTGCCGAGTCTGGAAGTGAAAAATAGAATGCTTTCAATTTAAAATCGTCCACTCCGACTCCGTAGGGCTTTAGGTTATGGCATCTGCCATGATATCGCTGCAGATGTGTCGTAGCTGATTCTCCCTTGGCTCATGAGAACTTAGGTAGGTGGTGCACGACCGACGTGTTGATGACTATAGCTTCGAGGTCCGGCCCCTCGTAGATGCACCAAGATTGGTCTCTGAAATTGGGGGCCGAGAGCTCTCCCATGGTCGGCTCTTGATCGTTGTACTCGTCGTCAAAAAACAGCTGTCTGGGTGGTCGCCTGATTTGCTGTCGTAGAGCGGCCGGTGGTTGATGCCTCGGTTGCGCAGGCGGAGCTTGCTGTCGGGCCGGGACTTGCTGTTGAACCGGGACCGGTTGTCGGGCTGGTGGCCTTGGGCCTCCTCCGTTCTGTGCTCCGGGCGCCCCCTGGTTCTGTCGGGTTGCCTCTCGGATTGCTCGGTTCCGAGCCCGAACTAGCTGCTCCGGGTCTTCGTAGATCACTGGTGGTGCGTCTGCATTGTTGTGGATGGACGGGTCCTCTTTGTAGTCATCGTAGTGATCCTCGTCATCCTTATGGATCTGGTTACCTGCGTGAGCCATGGCACACGAGTAGTAGTGCACAAACTAGGAAACTAAAAGAAAAAGGAAATAGCTAATTTGGAAACTAAGAAAGAACAAGTTTCACCGTTCGTAGCTCCCCGGCAACGGCGCCAAAATTTGATAGGTCGTCGTTGGTACCTGCAAATTTAAATTTACAATTTTCCTCACTCTTTGCTATAGGTTAGTACAGCGGTAAGCAAGGGTTGAACCCTATGGAGCTAGATGGTTACTTGTTGTTCTGTAAAAAAGGAAACAATTGGGTTTGTAAGAGATTTGGAAACAAGTGTGAGAATAGGAAAGAAACGAAAGATGTCTATCAGAGAGGGAATATTCAGACTAGGGTTTCTAATTGTGACTTGTTATCCTTGACTACTAATAATCTAAACCGATGTTTCTAAGTGTGGTCGTCCCGACAAAGGGGACTTCCCAAATAACCCTACAAAGGTGTTATGCCACAACCTAACCCGACAAAGGTGAAAGGCTTCTAATTCTCTTCTAAATCAAATAACCCGACAAAGGTGCTATTTAACCTAGATGTGCTATCTACCCAAACGACAAAGTATTAAGCAGATAATAAGGATAGAAATATTGATCAACTAAGCTTTGCGACAAAGCATCCACCTAGTCTAGCAATAATTCAGAATATAGGCACGAGAACTAGTAAAACATGGAATTAGCATTAAGAACGAAGTCTCAAACAATAGTCACAATATATGAAACCCTAGCCCGAATAGAGAACTTAGCTACACATGGCCATGAAAACGGAATACAAAAATAAATAAATGAAGAGCGTCTTCTCTATTGCCGAACGAATGAGGAAACCGGGCCGGAATGGTGAAGAACCGTCGGAGGAGGAGGAGGAAGCCTAGAGAGAGAAGCTCTGGTCTTCGATGCTTGAGGGATGATTTTCTCTCTTGACTTGTGGCTCTATTTATAGGGTAGAGAGGCTTCGAAAGTTTCCAAAGTAGTCGGCCCAAAATTAGGTCAAATCCAAGTAGATTTAGGAGATATTTCCTAAGATTATCTTTGCTTGATCTTTAAGCAAACTTAGCTAGTAAGTTTACTTGATTAGCAAGTCTTCCAGAAGGTTCCAGAAGCGTGGGTGGAATTAGGAAATTTCTCGAGTACTGTTCACGGCCTGAAGTACTGTTCACGGCCCAAAAAATACTGTTCACGCGGAAATTACTGTTCACGGCCCAAAAACACTGTTCACACCGGAAATTACTGTTCACGAGCCGAAATTGTGGATTCGGACCCGGCTTGGGCCGACCTTGCTTTCTTCGGGCGTTCCTCCTTTAACTTGTGTAAAAGCCGGTCTAGAACTCCTTGTGATGTTTTTGTCTCCAAATGCCATCTTTTGAGTGTGATTCCTCCTAGAGCTTCCAAATCTCCTGAAATGCAAAACAACACTAAGAAGTCACTGTTTGCATAATAAATTGCTGGAATTGGTGGGATTTGATGACTCGATGAGTCGTATAAATACGGCTCATCACCCTCACATAGCATTCTTTATACTTGCTACCCGACCTCTTGCTTTTGGAACTTCGGATATCTATTCACTGGCGCTGCGCCTGGTTTGATTGAGATGTGGTGGTCGACTGCTCTAGGGGGAGGTAGTCGTCTATGTTTAGTAAAAACCCCTTGCTGCTGGACTAACAATTCCCTTATTTTGGCTTGTTGTCTTGCTGTCGAATGGTTGGGAATGTTGGGTAGCTCCTCAACTTTATCATCCGTAGTTGTATGCTGCGTATCCTCCATTATTAGCTGATAGAAGGATGCAATCCCCTTGGCCCTTTGTGCCTTCTTGAGTTCCCCGAGGCTTAGCTGAGCAAATAGACAGGTGGTTTAACCCCATGCAACTTTACCTCCACGTTGTTGTGTTTCAAACTCATCTACAGTTCTTGTAATCAAACAATATTGGCCCCAACTCAGCTACCATCGTGCTCCAAGAACTGCATCCGCACCTTAAATTTGTGTAAATGAAAATAAAAAGCTTGGAGTTTCAAACTGAAGTGGCACGCCCTTGCAAAGGCCCTTGCACTGTAGCTCAACTCCATTTCCTATTGTAACGTTCAAGTGACATGATGGCTCTATACCCAGCTTTGCTACTCAAGTCTGTAGGAAATTATAGGTAGACCCACTGTCTACGAAGATCACCACTCCCACTCCATTCAATAAGCCTTCCAATCGCAGCGTGTTGGGCATAACTCGCCCCTGCTGAGCGTGAAATGAGATGGTTTGGTTGACCACAGCTTCCCCGACCTTCTCACCGCTGGTTCATTGACGTGCGTTGTTTGACGCGTCAGATTTAATTTAATTTACTTTTCCTGCGAAACACTTGTGTAGCGGCAAGCAGGGTCAAATCCAAGAGAGCTGGTTGTTGAAGCTGTATCCGTAAACAAAACAAAATGGGGTTTGTGAGCGATTGCGGGTGAAAGGTTTTTAATCAGAGAGACTACTCAGTTTAGGGTTTTCACTTGTGACATGTTTATCATCGACATTCAATAAGCATAATTCTTTTTTATAAGCGTGGCTATTCCGACAAAGGTAATAACCTTAAGTATCCCGGTAAAGGTGATACACTACAACCTACTCCGACAAAGGTAATAGGCTTTTACTTTTCCTAAACACAATATTCCAGCAAAGATAATATTAAACCTAGGTGTTATGATATACCTTTACGGCAAAGTTTCCAGTAGATATTAACGATAAGAATTGGTTATTAAATTAAGCTTTACGGCAAAATTTTCACTTAACCTAACAATTCAATTCATGCCATGAAGAACAAGAACCAGGAAAACACGAATTAAGCATTAAGAAAAAGAGTCTCAAAAATATCTTCACAAGGAAAACACCCTAACTGAAAAAAAAATTTAGCTACTCATAGTCATTGAAAGAAAACACAAAGTATTTGTAATGACAAGTAGTAGAAATTCTCTTCTCTCGTCGAAAGTTTCAAGCTTTTTCATCTCCACAGCCATCTTTTGATTTTTCAACTGATAATTGATAAGAAATCTTAATCAATCCCTAATTTATATGTTGACTGGGTTTCTAAATCTGTTTTGGGCTCAGATTTCTAATTTTCGGACTTGCTGATGAGTCGTATTTATACAACTTGTGGAAATAACTAATGCCATTGAAGAGCCGTATTTATACGACTCATCGAGTCAACAAATCCCACCAATTCCGACACTTTATCATACAAACAGTTACTTCTTAGTGTTGTTTTGCATTTCAGGTGTTTCGGAAGCTCTAGGAGGAAACGCGCTTAAAGACTGGCATTTTAGGCCAAAAACATCACAGTTTCAGATTAGACCTTTGGACAGTCGACGGAGTACTGGGAACGGACCGCTGATCAGAAAAATGTAAGCCACATGTCATTGCAAAGGTGACTCAATTCCCTACAACTCTCTAGTTCACACCAAGAGCAGTCGAGATCGTTTGGATGGTCGAAATGAGAGTTGAACTGAAGACAGATAATCTGGCCGAGAGTTCCACATGCACTTTACACTTTAGTTGCACGCCGAGTCGGCCCGATCCAAACCGAGTGAAGTCCGGCCCAAGCCGAGTTTGAAGTCACAAATCTCGGCCCGTCTTCTCCTCCATGCGTGGCGGTTTAGGAAGCTTCTAGAAGACTTGTTGGCCAAGTAAACTTGCTAGCCAAGTAAACTTACAAGCCAAGCAAAGTCGGTTTTAGGACATGTTTCCTAAAACCATTTATGAACCGACTTCAACTTGGAAACTTCAAGGCTCTTGTCTACTCTATAAATACAACCTCATATCAAGATTTTCAATCATCCAACAAAATCCATCCTACAATCCCTCACTCGAAGAAGCATATCATTCTCAGAGCTTCTCTCTCCTCTCGGTCGCAAGTCATCCTCGCCGATCATCATTCCGGCTCCGGTTCTCCTTCGTTCGGCAATAGAGAAGAAATCTCTCTTTTTTATTATTGTATTTGTTTCCATGGCCATGTCTAGCTAAACTCATTATTCGGTTTAGGGTTTAATACATTGTGACGTTGTTTTTGAGACTTGTTGCATAATACTATTTTTTTTGTTCTACTAGTCCTTGTGCTTAATTATCTCGGTTTGAATTGCAAGGCTAAGTTGATACTCGGAACAGTTAGGCTTAGCCGAGTAATTCATTCCCCTTATTTGCTGTTTGTTTGATACTAGACCGTTGAGAACAAATAGTGCACTAATCTGATATATCTTGGAATGGAGTATTAGATTGCGAGGATTAGAATTCTATAACCCGGAAAAGAAGTAGATTGTGGTGTAGGCGCTCGGAAAGGCCCTACTTTAGGTTATAAATTGGAATGGGAGTAACCACACTTAGGAACTAGAAAATAGATAATTAGAAGTCGATGATAAAACAAGTCACAATTAAAAACCCTAGACCGAATATTCTCTCTGATTAATATCAACTCGTTTGTTTCCTATTTTCTGCACTGTTTCCTAATTACTCACAACCCAACTGTCTTTTTTTACAGAACAATAAGTAACCGCTCTAGCTCTCTAGGGTTCGACCCCTTGCTTGCCGCTATACTAGCTAAGAGTAAGTGGAGGTTATAAATTGAAATTTGCAGGTACCGACGACGTCTGTCAAATTTTGGCGCCGTTGCCGGGGAGCTACGCACGCGGAAATTGTTCTTTCCTAATATAGTTTTTCTATTTTTTGTTTCTCTTTCTTTCAGATTTTTTCAGTTTTTTGTCTTAATTTAGTAGTTTTTGAGCAGAAAAAGCAAAATAGCAGGATTCGAGTTACAGGTGTCCGATTTTAGCCCATAATACCTTATTCCGAGCGGGACGACGAGCAGATCAAAAATCACCACTATACTATGATATAGGGTGTTTTTTGGCCATCCGAGATCGTTTACTATTTTATTTTGAATTTTTAGTGTTTTTTAAAATATTTCGTTTTTTAGAAATTTCCAAATTAGAGATTTTCTTTTGCTTTCTATTACCATGGCACATGCAGGTAATGAGTTTGACGACAACAATGAGATCTACGAGGAGGATGATCCAGGCCTTCCCAACAACAAAGAGGTACCATCACCAGTGAACTATGAAGAACCGAAGCGGATGTTCCGGCCTCGGAACCGAGCCAACCGAGAGGCGGCCTGACAAGACCAAGGGGCACCCGGAGCACAGCAAGGGGCAAGCCCAAGGCAACCGGTTAAGCAGCAAGTCCCGGTCCGACAGCAAGCTCCGCCTCTACAACCGAGACGCCAACCACCGATGGCTCTACGACCTTAACTTCAACCACCCAGACAGCCGGTCTTCGATGACGAGTATGACGAGGATTATGACGATCAAGAGCCGACCATGGGAGAGCTATCCGTACCGATTTTCAGGAATCAATCATGGTGCATTTACGAAGGGCCGGACCTAGAAGCCATAGCCATCAACACGGCGGTCGTGCACCACCTACCTAAGTTCTCAGGAACCAAGGGGGAATCGGCCACAGCTCATCTGCAGTGCTAACATGGGATATGCCAAAACCTCAGGCCATATGGAGTCGAAGTCGAGGACTTCAAGTTAAAAGCTTTCTATTTTTCACTCATAGTACTATCCAGCTGGAAGAGCAATGCAGGTCCGAAGGCAACTGCAAGAACTCCGACAAGGGCCAAACGAGACAATGTACGAGTACGTGGAGAAGTTCAATGCCCTAAAGCAGAGCTGCTGCAACCTTTGACTCCATGAGATGCTAATCGTGGAGTACATATTAGATGCACAGAGGAGACTCGACCGAAAGCTGCTAGATGCCTCAGCTAGAGGAACGATCATGAACATGTCCCTAGCTGGAGTACGGAGGAAGATCATGGAGGTGGCCGAGAATGCAAGATTCCAGGATGAATCAAACAAGGAGGAAGAGTTTAGCCGGTCAAGGAACGTATCAAAGGTCGACGCCCCATCAAGCTCAATGGCCAAGGAGATCAAGCAACTCAAGGAGATGATGATCCAGGTCATCAGAAGGCAGCCAGCCCAGGTGAAGGCGTGCGGGTTCTGTGATGCAACCGACCACAAGATAGACGCCTGCCTGACAATAGTGGAGGACGACCAAGGAGAGGTGAACGCTGTGGGTGAATACCAGAGCCATGGCAACCGAAACGGACCAACACAACAGTATGAACCAGCCGCAACCAAGCAAGGGTCTAATGGGCAGTATAGGAGGAACGACAGCCAGCACAACCACGCCCAGAGGGAGCTAGCTCAACATGCCACACCTCAGCAGAACCAGCAGCATTACTGGCCGCCACATCGTTAATATCAGCAGAATGCGCCTGGCCAATATCAATAATGAGGGTCGAATCAGAACCAGGCAGGCCCAAGCAACCAAGGACCCAACAAGTCCTTAGAAGACATAGTGAAGGAGCTGGCAGCTAGCACCCAGCAATTGGCCATGACAGTCCATCAGAATCAGGCCAAGACCGACGGGGCAGTAGCCGACTTATCACGACAGATGTCTCAGATTGCCACCACGGTCTCGGAGCTCAAGACCGACCGAGGACGACTCCCATCACGGACGATTCAAAATTCAAGGGGGAACGTCAACGTAGTAACACTCAGGAGCGAGAAGAACAAGACAGCAGTGTCCACCGAACAAGCAGAGAACGACAGCCCGCCAACAACTGAAGAAGAATCGGCTGGGGCAGAAATTCTTGGAACCAACGGACCGGACATGCTCGGCACATCCAGACCGGGCCCGACACCAGCGACCGAGACTTCTCGACCAGATCAGGTACTAGTGTCCGGCAATACTAATAGGGCGCCTCTACCTTTTCCTCTGCAGGTTCGAGCTCCTAAGCAATACGTCATGGACAAGGAAGTCTGGGAACTATTCAGCAAGGTGGAAATCAACATTCCCCTTCTTGAGGCCATCAAGCAGATCCCCATATATTCGAAGTTCCTAAAGGCGCTCTGCACCAACTGGAGACGAGGCACTAAGAACGACCAGGAGTTGATGAGCCGAAACGTCTCTGCTGTCATCCAGCATAAGGTTCCTCCTAAGTGCGGTGATCCAGGCACCTACACTATCCCTTGCACAATTGGCAATATTAGAATAGAGAATTGCATGCTTGACCTCGGTGCATCTATTAATGTCTTGCCATATTCTATATACTCTTGTCTACGCATTGGTCCTCTAGAACCTGCAGGACTAACCATACAGTTGGCGGACCGATCATGCGAGCAACCCGAGGGCAAGATTGAGGATGTGCTCGTTGACGGAGCGCACCACACCGTCGTTAATGTGCGATGGCTCTGTGCAAAAATAAATTTATAAGTCCGCTACTCGTACTCTACTATTGGGTAGTAAAGCGGTAAGTAGGGGTCGAACCCAAGGGAATTAGTGGATAGTTGTTCTTTCGAAGATGGAAAGTAAGACCGTCGGGGGTTGGTTGTGATTTTAGTACTGAAAGTAACGTGGGTTGGTTGTGATTTTAGTACTGAAAAGTAAAGTGCTTGAAGGACAAGACTTGCTGAAAGTAAGTGCGTAAAAGTAAAGTGCTTGAAGGACAAGACTTGCTGAAAGTAAGTGCGTAAAAGTAAAGTGCTTGAAGGACAAGACTTGCTGAAAGTAAGTGCGTAAAGTAAAGTGCTTGAAGGACAAGACTTGCTGAAAGTAAATGCTTGATGGACAAGACTTGCAGAAAGTAAGCAGTTGATATGAGACTGAAAGTAAAGTGACAGGTGATGTTTTAATTAAAGGAAAGGATTCGGTTTTAGGGGCCTTGTATCATAAATCTGTTTATCATTGACCTCTAATGATCATACTAATTGTTCAAAGATGTATCAAGGCTATTTCTAGCACATGACTTGCCACACCGTTTAGACAACTTGTTCTATTTGGGCTAATTCCTCCTTTCGAAGTATCTTAGCTTATGTGCATCCATTTGATCAATCATTTCCAATCAACCAAATGGTGTTTTAAAGAGGTTGAACTCCACAGTTAAGCTGTGCCCTTTCAAGCCTCCACTTAACCACGATGGTTCACGAACCCATGGAAGAGCTTTGCTCTTTCGAGCATCCACTCAACCAATAGTGTTCTGACCTAATATATTGCACATAGAACAAGTTTTGAACACAAAGAGGCACTTAAGAGAAGAGTCTAAAACATTGTATGATACAAGCACACCCCTTCAACCGAATGAAGGGTTTAGCTACGAATATCCATAGAGGTGGATATCATAGCTAAGTGCTGAATAAAGTAAAGGTTTTGAAAGACAGGAAAGTACAGGTTTTTGGAAATCAAGACAAGGAAAGTAAAGGGGAGAATACTCAAGAACCAACAAGAGTAAACTCAAGAACAATGAAAAGTAAAGGAACTGCTTGAGTACTTCAAGAACCAACAAGAGTACTCAAGAACAAACTTGGTGCATGGATTGTGCCCAAACTCTAGAGAGATAAGTAACAAGTGACTATGTGATTTTGCACACAAAATGGGATGATTTTACAAAGGGAAGGAGCTTGGTATTTATGGGCATGGAGTAGGAAGGAGGAGCCAACACATGGCAAGAGGGCAGTGGAGGCTTCAAGAGCCGCCGGCCTTAGGTGTCTCTTCCCCTTAGCCGCCCCCCATGTGTCATCTTGACACTCAAAGCCGCCGGCCTTAGGTGGAGGAGAAGAGAGTTTGAGTGGATTGTCATATTTTCTCCCCAAAAGCCATCAGTTGTGATATAACTCCGGTTGCCCTTTGGTTGCTCTTTGGTTGCCCTTTGATTGCTCCTTTGGTCGCTCCTTAGTTGACATCAAAAGATGACGAACTTAGACTTGGCACTTCACTTGTGTTCTTGATCTTTGTTGGAATAAGTCATTGGGACTTAGTTGTGGCTTGATCGGAGTATTGTCGGAGTATGGCCAGTTCTGACTCGTAATCCACTTTCAGTGTTAAGAACTCAATTTTAGCTCGTTTCGTCATTACTCCTTGAAATAGCCTGTAGAAAAAAAGTGAAAGTAACAAGTAAAAGTTGTCAAGATAAAGCGTCTAATTTGGTGGGTTTAACTGTCTTAACGAATCATATAAATATGGTCCATCAGATCACCCCATTCTTTTAGTTGTTCGTCCCGAACAATGCTTTTTAAGAGATGAACACACAATCCAAGTAAAAACTTCAAATAGGAAAGTGAGAATATGGAACTAGATTTATCCTATTCATGCATTACTTACTTATTACCAAACTAACCCGTGTAAATACTTAGAAGAAACTTGATACTTGTACCTTCGAGCTGAGATGCAATTTAATTTGGATGTTTCGGGAGATAGCCCTTTTCAGGCTTCTGGACTGCATTCTCTGGACGGACTCGCACTATATGGTTAACTTGTCGCTTTCTCAAGCACATGATTCGGTTCGGGTTTCACTGAGTTGAGCACTTTGATTTCCTTATGGTGAGGGACAGCTTCTGAAGTGAATTGGCCTTTGGCCTTTGGTGTTGAATTGGAGTTTCTTCACTTTTGTTCGGTTAAAACCTTCACATACTTTGGCTTTTGGCCTTTGATTAGCTTCTTCGAGCTTTTGCTTCTTTGTGACTTGCTAGTCCATTTTCTCAACCTTTCTTTGGGAGGTCCAATCATTGCCCGAGAGCATATGGAAATACCTCCCCGCTCTTTCTCAACCTTGCCGTTTCGCGCGGGTCAAGATGAGGGTCGCTCATCTATTTTCCCGGCTACTCTGACTAGAGATAGGACGGTTTGATTCCCGCCCCGCCTCTTTGCATAAACGCTGCACGGCGGAGATGACTCTGATCTTCTTTGAAACCCGAAGTGCAGCCTCCACAGACTTCGTAAACCATATAGTGAAATCCAGTCCTTCGATTGCTTGCCAAGCCTCTCTAGGGCAATTTATATCAATTCCACATCCCCTGTATATCTCAGCACAAAGGGACAAATAAGAAGTTACATCCTAAGTTTTTAAACAGTTGAGATTTCACAAGGTAAATGCATGAATTATGATCTATCTTTTTCACATTCTCAAGTTCATATTTTCAAAAAGATAATATTAAGGGAAAAGGAAAAAAGAAAGCATGTTAATTAACTATATACAAAGGCGGTTCTCACCCCACACTTTTGAACGAAGGCGTGCCTCACAGCACGACTTAGTTCAAAAGTCATGCAAGCAAATATATACAAGAGAAGGAAATGACATTAACGAAAAGGGAAGAACTGAACTCCCTTTACGGTGTCGTTACATGTCGAGGACATGCGAGCGAACGACATGGCTCGAAGTTGGATAATCGAGGGAGTTCGGCTGGGGCCTTGAACTCTCGACGCAGGCCCGGTATTTCTCGGAAGCTGCCTGGCTGATCTGATCTTGCTCCAAAATCCGATTCCTACATGTTAGACATTCCTTCTATGCAAAATGAGTGAGAGCGACTGACAAGGTAAAAACTAAATGACTGAAAATAAATGACTGAAAATAAGATGAGTGTCGGGTTACCTCCCGACCAGTGCCTTTGTTTAACGTCGTTGGCTCGAAGCATGGGGATCACAAGTTCGGATCCCATGGGTGGCTCAGGTCGTAGTGTTGTGGGGCGCCTACTTTCATTCTTGCCTTGACTTTCCCCGATTTCATGTGAGATGATGTGCTCGGGTCAGGACTCCTTTGTTTCGGTGGTTTTTCTTTCCATTGTCTCTGAGAAGGCAAGGGGCCTTTGACCATAGCTGCTGGTCTTTTGAGTCGGGCTCTATTGTGTTTATGGCTACCTTGTCTAGTTGTGGCGAGAAACTGCTCCATCAGGGAGTCGTTCTGATTAGACCCTTCTTCCATTCTTCTTTCAGGCTCTCCATTGATCACATAGTTTTCTGCGATTTGTATATTGATCAAAGGGAAAAGTTGCGAGGCTTCCGTTATAAGCGTCAGATCCATATTGGCCAGACTGTCCGTGAGGAACTGGTCTTGATTGATTTCTTCGGCTGCTTCGGTGGTGAGGGTTGGGTATGTCGCGGGTTGCTCGCTAGTGGCTGACAAGCACTAGTCGTGATCGTGCAAATCAAATATAAAATTTATAGTCCGCTACTTAGGGCTCACTAAAAAGATAGTAGAGCGGCAAGTAGGGGTCGAACCCAAGGGAGTTGTAATGGCTACTATTTGTTCCTTGAAACAAGAAGGTAAGGCAAATTGGGGGGGATTTTGGAACAAGTTAATACTAGTGCATAAAGTAAAGGAACGAAATGTAACAAGCAAGAGGAGCATTCGGTCTAGGGATCCATTGTCACACATTAATCATGGATATCGAACGATCTATTTCACATTCCGTAGAGTGTGGTTGCCCCGGCAAAGGTGACATCCCAAAGTACTCCGGCAAAGGTAGTACACCATGGTTTCACCGAACTAGGTAGTAGTGTGGTGCCATAGGCAACCCAAAGCATTTAAGCTCCACTACCTCACTAGGCCCAGATTTTAACCTTCTAATCTAGTCCTTATTAGATCGAACAATCCGGCAAGGGCATTGTTCTATCTATGTGTACTATCCATTATTGCCGCAAAGCATCAAATGGATGTTACAATAAGGGTCATTAGCTTGACTAAGCTTTGTGGCAAGACATCCACTTAGCCAAGCCTTTGACCCGTGGAGTGATATCCAAGGACTAGTGAAATGTAAAATAGCCTTACGTACTAGAATCTCAAAATGTGTTGACAATGTTATTATGGCTAGTTCATCATTGACCTCTAATGATCATACTTTGTGTCATGAGTGTGGTTCACTCCATTCCAAGAGGTCACCCAAAGTAAGGCCATTGCAAGCACTTACACCACAAGAACACAAAGAAGCATTAAGAATAGGTCTCAAAACCGTGCCTCAATGTAGAATGATCCCTAAACCGAAGAGGGAGTTTTAGCCACTCATATCCATGGGAAGGATATGAGGGCAATGGATGGAATGCAAGTACATGAAAGTAAGAACAGTAAAGTAAGTGCAAGAAAGTAATACAAGAATGTAAATGCAAGAGAAAGTAAAGAAGGAGTAGAGAGATGTTGATTCTTTCCCAAGCCAAATTACAAGAGGTTCCCCTAAGGGATTTTAGAGAGATTTTAGCATGTCTTTTACAAGGGCCAAGGTGCTGCTTATATAGAGAATGAGGAGGATTCTAGGCCCTTGGATAAGACTTGATCTTCAAGTTTGAGTGGCATTAGTGGTTTGGAAGGGGCCAAAGCATAAACTGACTTGTTCCTTGGCCAAAGGGGTGTGGCATGAGTCAAAGAGGTCTTGGCATGTGCAAAAGTGGCGTGCCTCGAAGGACGAGCCGAGATTTGAAGTGGGGCCCACTTTTGGCCTTCGAATGAGTCGAAATGGCTTAGTCTTCGGCCAAGGGCAGTTTTGCTCGAGCGTTTGGCCTGAAAATTGAGATCCTCCGATAAAGTGGGCATTCCAAACAACTTGGTCGAGCCAGTTTTCCCAGATTCGGCCGTTTGTTCGAGCAATTTGGTTTTTGTCCTTCAGCGTGCGCGGGGCCTTACTTGAATCTGGGCCAACTCCCAATCCCCTCGAGCGTTTTCTTTGGAAAGGTGAAATCTTCCGATATATCTGCTATTTGAATCACTTTGGTAGAGACGGAATTGTGAGATTGGCAGGTTTGCTCGAGAGAATTTATTGTGGGCCTTGGAGGCTCGGTAGGTGCTGGCCATTTCGGGCCTCCCTCGATTTTCTTCGGGAAAACCTCAAATTTTCTCGAGCATCCCTCGAGTCATATGCTCATAAGATGGTCAAGAACTCCATGTGATGATTTTGGCACAAAATGCCCTCTTTTAAGCTCGATTCCTCTTTGGACTCCAAAAGGCCCTGAAATCCAAAACGACATTAACAAGTAAATGTTCTCATGATCAAATGTCGTAATTGGTGGGATTTAATGGCTTAATGAGTCGTATAAATACGTCTCATCAAACCACCCCACACTTGAACTTGTTCGTCCCGAACAAGGCCTTAAGTCACAAGAGGAAAATCACATACAAACATCACAGGTCTCTCGCATCCAAGATAAATGCTAGTCTAGATTTCCCCTTTCCATGCATTCTCGATCATTACTCAAGCAATTTGCTAAAACATGAGATTCAACTTGATACATGTACCTTTGAGTCAAGATGCAAACCAATTCGGATGAGTAGGAGGTAGTCCTTTTTTAGGCCCATGATCTACACTCTTTGATTCGGATCTTGTTACATGGTTATACTTGTTGCTTCTTCTAGCACGTGATGAATTCAAGCTCAAGGGTTGAGTCCTTTTGATACTTTTCTTGCACATTCTTGTAGTGAACTTGGCCTTTGGCCTTTGTATGACTTTGATGATCTTTTCACTTTGTTTTGGGTAGGCTCTCACATGAGATGATTTTTTCTTTCTTTTGAGCTTTGCTCCTTTTGTGATGTTCTTGTCCATTCCTTCTTGGGAGGTCCAATCATTGCCCTCAAGCATATGGAAATACCTCCCCGCTCTTTCTCATCCTTGTCGTTTCGTGCGAGTTAAGATGAGGGTCACTCATCTATTTTCCCGACTACTAGGACTAGAGATAGGACGGTTTGATTCCCGTCCCACCACTTGCATAAACGCTGCAATGGTGGAGTCAACTACAACCACGAGTCTCAAAGCGCAGCCTCCACAAGTCCATATAACCATGTAACTCGAATCCCCGATCCTTGAGTGCTTTGTCAAGCCTCACTAGGACATTTCTATCAACTCCACATCCCCTATTTATCCCAACTCATAAGGTCACATAAGAAGTTAGATCACATGTTAGTCGCACAATTATAATTTCATAAGAGTCATGCATGTACTAGGATCCATCTATTTCACATCATGAAAGCACAACTCCCCCATTCCTACGCATTTTATTCACTAAACCACGCATTTTATTCAAAAAATTTAAAATTTTCAAAGGGAAACGTGCTGACTCATGCATGTGCAAGAAAAATAGACGTGAGACACAACAAACTACTAAACACCCCACCCCACACTTTTGAAATGAGACGTGGCCTCACGGCACAACTCAATCAACACAATCATGCACATAATCAATGGAAAGAAACAAGGTACAAGAGTGAAACGGAACTCCCCTCGTATGCCATGAAGTGGCAAGGCGGGTAATAACGTTGGACACCCATGGGGAGCTAGGTCAGGCTCGGCTGCTCCTATCGTACGAGCCTTGGCTTTGGGTGCGTCCCGGTCTAGGACCGTCGCTGGGTTCCTCGGGCCTAAGGTCTCGGAAAGGCGTCCTTGGGTCAAGCCCGATTGGAATAAAATGCGTAGCATAAAGAGCAAAGTGCGTAGCACTTGGATCCGACCTACAAAAACATCCTTGTTTCTTTCCAATCATAAAAGAGGTGAGGGTTAGTATAAAATGCAAGAAAGTAAAATGCAAAAAATACTGTAAAATGCCAGGCTGCCTGACAGAACCGCTCGTCGTCAAAGCGATTGTGCAAATAAATTTATATAAGTCCGCTACTCGCAACTATACTACTGGGTAGTACTTGGTAAGTAGGGGTCGAACCCAAGGGAACCAGGGGAATAATTGTTCTTCGGGGGGATTACGCAGCGTGGGAGCGTGTTTAAGGTCGGTTGGTTGGTTTTAAAGCTACCAACTATTTTGATTGATTGATTGGTCTGTTGGTTGATTTTAATACTGGAAAGTAAATTACAGTTTATAATTAAAGAGAAATGTTCGGTTTCAGGGGACTTGTATTATATCCTGTTTATCATTGACCTTTAGTGACTCTCCTAAGTATTCAAACGGTGTATCAAGGCCATTCCAAGCACTCGATTTGCGTACACTGTCTAGCCTATTCCAAGGACGTAGAACACTTATTCTATTTAGACTAATACTCCATTCCCGGTTATATTAGCCTATGTGCATCCATTTGATCAGTCATTCCCGATCAACCAAATGGTGTTTAGGATGAGTCAAACTTCTCAGATAAGCTTTGCCATTCCAAGCATCCACTTATCCGTACAAGTTTACGAACCCCGCTGTAGAGTTTTGCCATTCCAAGCATCCACTCTACCTTGGACGTTCTGACTTAATATATGGCACATAGAATAAGTTTTGAATACTAAGACTAGACACTAAGTTAATAGTCTTAAAACATTTTATAATACAAGTGCGCCCCTTAGACCGAACTACAAGTTTAGCTACTATTCGTCGCGCTAAACATTATACTAAGGAAATAAAACAGTTGAATAAATACGAAGAAATACTTACAACCGTTGAAGCGCCAAGGGAGCTTTCCTTTATTTCCAAAGCAAAATTACAAAATTACAAATATTACAACTTTTAGAGAGAGAAGTGAAATGAGATTTTGGTGTGTGAAATGAGGAGGAGGAGCTCCTCCTTTTATAGCCCAAAGGGGAGGAGATGGGTGGTGGAGATGGGTGGCAAGTGTTGCATTTTGATTGGAGGAGAAAATCAAGGGAGGAGATGGCCACACATGGAGGAAGAGGAGTGGTTGAGGAGGAGGAAGGTGGTGGTGACATGTGGAGGAGGGGCAAAAGCCGCCGGTCACCACCACCCAAAGCCGCCGGTAGGTGGTGGTGGAAGGGGAGGAGCTCCTCCTTTGGCCACCACTTCTTCAAGTGGTCGGTCATCTTGCCCAAATGTGAGTTTTGTACAGTTTTGTGCAGTTTTTTCACAAAACTGTAAATGTGTTTCTTCTCCGGGATGTCTTGACTCCACTCCTGATTCTTCTGATTAATTTGTTATGGTCAATTCAACGTCAGGATCCTTGATATTTCTTCAGTCGGCATATGATCTTGACCTTGGATTGACTCTTGTTATCTTTTCAGCATAAAATCCTCTCCTTAGCGTGTTTTCACTTCAGTCTCTAAAATGCCCTGTGGAAATATATCGGGACTAACACATAGAAGTTAGATAGACAAATAGTCTAATTTGGGGGGTTATACTGTGTTTCTGATTCGTATAATTTTGGTCCATCAGATTACCCCCCACTTTTAGTTGTTCGTCCCGAACAATGCTATTAAAGGGCGTAAGTTCTAAGTTTGGCTTTCGAATATGAAAATTAGACTGTGGTACTCGATCTATCCTAATTCATGCATTGCTTACTTATTACCAAATTAAACTGCGTAAATAAATAGAAGAAACTTAATACTTGTACCTCCGTGCTGAGATGCAAATTATATTGGATGTCTCGGATGATAGCCCTTTTTAGGCTCCTAGACTGCAATCTTGGGATCGTCTCTTACTATATGGTTTTCTTGTAGCTTTCTCATGCACGTGATTCGATTCGGGTTTCAGTGAGTTGAGCCTTTTTGATTTTCTTCTTTGGCGAGGGACTGCTTTTTTGTTGTAGTGAATCGGCCTTTGGCCTTTGATTTGACTTTTTGAGTGCTTCACTTTTCCTCGGTTAAAACCTTCACAATTTTGGGCCTTTGGCCTCTTTTGATTTTCTTCTTTGAGTTTTTCGCCTTTTTGTGACTGCAAGTCCATTTTCTCAAGCCTTTTTGGGAGGTCCAATCATCGCCCGCAAGCCTATGGAAATACCTCCCCGCTCCTCTCATCTTTGTCGTTTTGCGCGGGTCAAGATGAGGGTCGCTCATCTATTTTCTCGGCTATTTTGACTAGAGAGAGGACGGTCTGATTCCCGTCCTCGCCTTTGCATAGATGCTTCTTGGCGGAGTTGACTTCAATTATTCACTGAAAACCCGAAGTGCAGCCTCCACTGACTTCGAAAACCATATAGTTTGATTCGATCCTTCGATTGCTTGCCAAGCCTCTCTAGGGCAGTTTATATCAACTCCACATCCCTAGTTATCTCAGCACAAAGGACAAATGGAAAATTACATTCTAAGTTTTTAAACAGTTTGAATTTTCACAAGGTAAAGGCATGAATTATGATTTATCTTTTTCACATTCTTAAGTTCATATTTTCAAAAAGATACTATTACTAAAAAAAGAAAAAACAGCAAGCATGTTATTTATGTACATAGGTGGTTCTCACCCCCCACTTTTGAACGAAGGCGTGCCTTAGTTCAAAAGTCATGCAAGCTTAAAACTAAATACTGAATTTAAATGACAGAAATTAAAGTGCGGAAAAGTAAGATAGTGTCGGGTTACCTCCCGACCAGTGCACTTGTTTAACGTCGTTGGCTCGACGATACCTCGTTTGTGGTTCATTGGTTTAGGTCCCATGGGTGGCTGAGGTCAAACTTTGCCACCGTTCCAGTGTTGCTTCTTCCTGACTTCTTGCTGGAGTAAGAGCTCCATTGTTTTGGTGTTTTCTCTTTCCATTGTTTCTGAGAAAGCGGGAGACCTTTGACCATAGCTGCTGGTCTTGATACTTTTCTGGTTCCTAATGACAGGTCAGAAAACTGTGCACCGTGATCTGAGATAGGTGTTATGTCTGGCGGTTTCTTCATGTCCGGGCGGCTCTTATTAATGTAGAAGTGTGCAATTTTGCCGCCGAACTTAAGTGATAATGACCCCTTGCCCACATCGATTCTTGCTTTAGTGGCGTAGAGGAATGGTCGTCCCAATATTATTGTCGGAGGATCGTCTTCGCTGGTTTCTTCTGTTGGTATTACATAGAAGTCTGCAGCAACGACGAGCTCTCCCACATGGAGTATTACATCTTCCAGTTCTCCAACCGGACGGATGCATGACTTATCTCCTAGCTCGATATTTGACCGGGGAGGTTTCAACGGACCTAGTCCTAGTAAGTAATACAAGGAGGAAGGCATGGCATTCACAGCAGCCCCAAGATCGACTAAGCATTTGTGGATCTGGGTTTCACCAATACCGCAAGTGATTGTAAAGGCTCCTGGGTCTTTATCTCTTTCCGGTTGTGACTCATGGTCTGAAACGAGGGCTCTTTCTATTCTTTGACCAGTCTGCTTATTCCTAGGCCTTAAGTTGTTGTCGTCGTCCCATCCTGATGCTGGTACGTCGGTGTGTATAAAAGGCGGAGGTGTTATGCAGACGGTGAATGCATATCGTCCATTGTCGGCATGTGTAACCCATGTTTTGCCATCATTGGGTCGGTCTTCTTCTTGATTCCAATCAGGTCGACTCCTACGGTCGAAATGATTGTTTGTAAGTCTGTAGGTTGGGGACCGTGCTACTTCTCCTAGAGTAACCTTCATGTTTGACCTCCTTATCATGCTTATGTTCGCCTTAGGATTTTGGATGGTCTGTGAAGGAAGTCTGCCAGGTTCAGTAGTGAGTGTTGACATTGCGGTGGCGAGCTGGGACATTTGTTTGGTCAATTCTGAAATTGCACCGTCAGTTTTTGCCTGGTACTGGTGTAGTGAAGTACCCAATTGATTAATGTTTCCCGTGAGCTCCTTCATCGTGTCATTGAGCGACTTGCTTGGTTCCTGCTGATTGCTCGGTCTGGCTTGGTACTGATTTGGCCCTTTTTGGTGATATTGGCCTGCCAATGGAGTGTTCTGGTGATATTGTCGGTGGGGTGGTTAGTAGAATGACTGCGCTAGTTGAGGGACAGCTGGTTGTGTCTCCGTCTGAAGATAGCTGTTGTTGTTACGCCAGCCTGGGTTGGATGTTTGACCGTACTGTCTATTTTGTCCAGCTCTGTCATTGTTGTATCCTTGATATCCTCCTACTGTATTTACGTCAGCCGGTTCTTCTTCTATCAATGTTGGGCAGGCGTCCGTTTTGTGGTCTGTAGAACCAAAGAACTCGCAAGGTTTTACCGTAACTGGCTATCTA
The DNA here is from genome assembly GCA_033675215.1 of Rhodiola kirilowii. Lineage (NCBI taxonomy): Eukaryota > Viridiplantae > Streptophyta > Magnoliopsida > Saxifragales > Crassulaceae > Rhodiola > Rhodiola kirilowii. The sequence goes on from CM066193.1 coordinate 28,188,996, forward strand.
CGTATGATCTCAATCATCATCTCCTTTAACTGTTTCATCTCTTCAGTTATGGAGTTTACTGATGCCTCGGTTTGTGCTACCCTTTTTGATCGAGAGAATTCATCTTGGCGAGTGGTCTCTTCTCTAAATCGAGCATTTTCAACAACGTTGGCGATGAGATTTCTGATGCCACTTAATGATAGATTCATCATGGACCCTCCCGCTGAGGCATCCAAGAGCATTTTGTCTAATGGACCCTCCCGCTCGGGCAGTCCAAGGGTACAGCAGCTCCTTTCTAGGTGATTGAACTTTTCCAGGTAATCGTACATGGTTTCATTGGGACCTTGTTTGATTTCCTGTAGTTGCTTCCTTACTTGCATTGCTCTTCCAGCTGGATAGTATTTGTCTAAGAATTTCTTCTGCATCTGAGCCCATGTTCTGATGCTTCCGGAAGGCAATGAAAGGAACCAGTCGCTTGCCAAATCTATGAGGGAAAAATAGAACGCTTTTAACTTGAAGTCGTCCATATTCACTCGATTGGGCTTTAGATTCTGGCAAATGCCATGTAGGCATTGGAGGTGAGTTGCGGAAGATTCTCCTTGAGATCCTGAGAATTTTGGCAGGCTGTGTGCCACTGATGCGTTGATGGTTATATTTTCTAATTCAGGGCTCTCATAGATGCACCACGGCTGTGTCTCGAAATTAGGGGCATTTAACTCGCCCATAGTTGGTTCACGGTAGTAGTTATCCCCGTAGTAGTCGTCGAAAGCGGGTTCTCTTCTTGGCATGTATCGAGGTTGAGGTTGTGGTCGTGGGGGATGGATAGGAGGTTGTACTGGACCAGCTGCATTTCGGTCCTCGGGTAATTCTTGGTTTCTTCTAACTGCTTCCCTATCACGAGCTCTTCTGTTTCTGATGAGTTGTTCCGGATTGTCGACGAATGGAAACGGTACCTCCTCATTCTGATCGTACAGGTTTATTTCTTCGTCATCCTGGTAGTCAAGGTGACTTTCTTCGCGAGACATGGTTGTTTTGAAGCGCGTAACGATTCAAAGAACAGTTATCCGATGACTAGTTCCCCGGCAACGGCGCCAATTTGACAGAACCGCTCGTCGTCAAAGCGATTGTGCAAATAAATTTATAATAGTCCGCTACTCGCAACTATACTACTGGGTAGTACTTGGTAAGTAGGGGTCGAACCCAAGGGAACCAGGGGAATAATTGTTCTTCGGGGGGATTACGCAGCGTGGGAGCGTGTTTAAGGTCGGTTGGTTGGTTTTAAAGCTACCGGCTATTTTGATTGATTGATTGGTTGGTTGGTTGATTTTAATACTGGAAAGTAAATTACAGTTTATAATTAATGAGAAATGTTCGGTTTCAGGGGACTTGTATTATATCCTGTTTATCATTGACCTATAGTGACTCTCCTAAGTATTCAAACGGTGTATCAAGGCCATTCCAAGCACTCAATTTGCGTACACTGTCTAGCCTATTCCAAGGACGTAGAACACTTATTCTATTTAGACTAATACTCCATTCCCGGTTATATTAGCCTATGTGCATCCATTTGATCAATCATTCCCGATCAACCAAATGGTGTTTAGGATGAGTCAAACTTCTCGAATAAGCTTTGCCATTCCAAGCATCCACTTATCCGTACAAGTTTACGAACCCCGCTGTAGAGTTTTGCCATTCCAAGCATCCACTCTACCTTGGACGTTCTGACTTAATATATGGCACATAGAATAAGTTTTGAATACTAAGACTAGACACTAAGTTAATAGTCTTAAAACATTTTATAATACAAGTGCGCCCCTTAGACCGAACTACAAGTTAAGCTACTATTCATCGCGCTAAACATTATACTAAGGAAATAAAATAGTTGAATAAATACGAAGAAATACTTACAACCGTTGAAGCGCCAAGGGAGCTTTCCTTTATTTCCAAAGCAAAATTACAACATTACAAATATTACAACTTCTAGAGAGAGAAGTGAAATGAGATTTTGGTGTGTGAAATGAGGAGGAGGAGCTCCTCCTTTTATAGCTCAAAGGGGAGGAGATGGGTGGTGGAGATGGGTGGCAAGTGTTGCATTTTGATTGGAGGAGAAAATCAAGGGAGGAGATGGCCACACATGGAGGAAGAGGAGTGGTGGAGGAGGAGGAAGGTGGTGGTGACATGTGGAGGAGGGGCAAAAGCCGCCGGTCACCACCACCCAAAGCCGCCGGTAGGCGGTGGTGGAAGGGGAGGAGCTCCTCCTTTGGCCACCACTTCTTCAAGTGGTCGGTCATCTTGCCCAAATGTGAGTTTTGTACAGTTTTGTGCAGTCTTTTCACAAAACTGTAAATGTGTTTCTTCTCCGGGCTGTCTTGACTCCACTCCTGATTCTTCTGATTAATTTGTTATGGTCAATTCAACGTCAGGATCCTTGATATTTCTTCAGTCGGCATATGATCATGACCTTGGATTGACTCTTGTTATCTTTTCAGCATAAAATCCTCTCCGTAGCGTGTTTTCACTTCAGTCTCTAAAATGCCCTGTGGAAATATATCGGGACTAAGGGTCTGTCCATTTTGACTTATATTTGACTTAACTTAGTTGATCTTAACTGATATTAACTTATAGTGAACGATCTTAACTGATATTAACTTATAGTGAATGATCTTAACTGATATTAACTTATAGTGAATGATCTTAACTGATATTAACTTATATTAACTTAACTGAAACTTATGTTGATCGATGAATAGTAATATTATGATGATGATGGTTATGATGATGAATAGTAATATTATGATGATGATAAATAGTAATATTATGATGGTGATGGTTGTGATGATGATGATGAATAGTAATATGATGATGATGAATAGTAATATTATGATGATGATGATGGTAGTGATGATGATGATGATGGTAGTGATGATGATGATGAATAGTAATTTTATGATGATGATGAATAGTAATTTTATGATGATGATGAATAGTAATTTTATGATGATGATGATGGGGTGATGATGGTGATGAATAGTAATTTTATGATGATGAATAGTAATATACTGATGATGATGGGGATGATGATGGTGATGAATAGTAATTTTATGATGATGAATAGTAATATACTGATGATGGTGATGGGGATGGGGATGATGATGGTGATGAATAGTAATATTATGATGATGATTGTATGATGAATAGTCTGATGATCATGAATAGTATGATGGTATGATGATGATGGTGATGGTATGATGAATAGTATGATAGTATGATGATGATGGTATGATGAATAGTGTGATGAATAGTATGATGGTATGATGATGAATAGTATGATGGTATGATGAATAGTGTGATGATGATGGTATAATGATGATGATGGTATGATGATGAATAGTGTGATGATATGATGAATAGTATGATGATGATGGTATGATGAATAGTATGATGATAATGATGATGATGGTATGGTGAATAGTATGATGATGATGGTTATGGTATGATGAATAGTATGATGGTATGATGAATAGTATGATGATGATGGTATGATGAATAGTGTGATGGTATGATGATGATGATGGTATGATGAATAGTATGATAGTATGATGATGAATAGTATGATGATGATGGTATGATGAATAGTATGATGGTATGATGAATAGTTAACTGAAACTTAACTTAAATGATCTTAACTGATATTAACTTATAGTGAATGATCTTAACTGATATTAACTTATAGTGATTGATATTAACTTAGAGTGACTTATAAGTCGAAAATATAAGTTCAATTAGACAGGGCCTAACACATAGAAGTTAGATAGACAAACAGTCTAATTTGGGGGGTTATACTGTGTTTCTGATTCGTATAATTTTGATCCATCACTGCCTCCCGGTGAGCGCCTTAGTTTAACGTCGTTGGCTCGACGGTACCTCCTTAAGGAGGTTCGTTGGGGTCCCATGGGCGGGTGAGGTTGATGGACCAAAATTATACGAATCAAAAACACAGTAAAACCCAACAAATTAGACTGTTGGTCTATTTAACTTCTGCTTGTTAGTCCCGATTTATTTCTACAGGGTATTTTGGACTCTAGAGAGAAAACACGCTAAGGAGGAGTTTTTAAGCGGAAAATGAAGAACGAGTCATTCCAGAACCGTCGGCAAATGGACAAGAACGCAAGGCAAAAGCACCGAGCCCGGTAAAGGCCAAACAAGGGCAATTTCATCGGATTTGGGATTTCGACCATGTTCCAAGCAGAATTTGGCTTAGGTTCCTTCTTGAGATCATCTTAGAATGACATTTTCATTCAGAATACACTCTCCAAAATCCAAGAAGCTCCGGCCAAAGCTCCGGTCAGATCCGGTCAAACCGATGGCTTTTGTGAAGAAGTCACAAGCTTCTAGAAGGGTGGCTCCTCCACTCTCCTCCCTCCACTTGGCGGCTCCTCCTCCTCTCCTCCCATAGCCGCCGGCTGCTTTTGGACCACCCCCATGTGGCTTCTCCTCCTTGATCCTCCATGGAAAAGATGACAAGTGGTGGCTCCTCCTCCACATCTTCAAAGCCTCCTCCTCCACCCTTGGATGCTCCTCCACATGCCACCATCTCCACCACCCATCCTCCTCCTCCTTGGCTATAAATATGAGAGCTCCTCCTCATTTGTAACACACATCCCATATCCAATACTTGTACACACTTTAGAGAGAGAGGGCTTAACCCTCCTCTCTTCATTTTCAATAAAATTGTTCTTCGCTTTGGAAATAAAGGATAGCTCCCTTGGCGCTTCAACGGTTGTAAGTAATTCTTAGTATTTATTCAACTGTTTTATTTCCTTAGTTATAATGTTTAGCGTGATGAATAGTAGCTAAACTAGTAGTTCGGTAGAAGGGGCGCACTTGTATTATAAATGTTTTAGATCTTACTCTTAGTACACCTTTGTATTCAAAACTTGTTCTATGTGCCATATATAGTCAGAGTTTCCAAGGTTGAGTGCCTGACAAGCAAAAAGCTCTTCCGTGGGAATTCGTGAACATACTCGGTAAGTGGAAGCTGTTACAAGCAAAACTTATCGAGGAGTTCGGCTTATCTAAAACACCACTTGGTCAATAACGTAACTGGGAGATCTAGTGGATGCACTTACAGCTAAGATACTTTGAAAGGAGGAATTAGTTTTGCTTAGAACAAGTGTTTTAAACGATGTTGCAAGTCTTGCGCTACGAAAGGGCCTCGATTCATCTTTGAATACTTAGCATGATCATGTCTTGCGCTAGAAATAGCTTCAATTCATCTTTGAACACTTGGTATGATCATTAGCGGTCGATGATAAACAATTATAATACAAGGCCCCTAAAACCGAATCATTTCCTTATAGTCCATTATCAACTGCCGTAATTTACTTTCAGTTCTCAAAACACACTCAAACCCAACCCCAATTGTATTTAATTTCTGCATAAGCTTCATTAAAGAACAACTAATCCACACTGACTCCCTTGGGTTCGACCCCTACTACCACTTGCTACCCAGTAGTATAGTCGCGAGTAGCGGACTTATAAATTTATTTGTACATTTGCTCTGACGGCAAGCATCTGTCAAATTGGCGCCGTTGCCGAGGAGTTGTGCATCGGAATAGTTGTTCTATTTTCTTTTTTCTTTTATCATGCAATTCACCAAGTCATACTACTACGGAATGGAACCTTGGAACAATACGGAGTTTTCCCCACCACCCTTCAAACTTGAAATCCGCAAGAAGATCAACAAAATAACGCAATCCCGGGACGAAACATTGGATGAGTACTTATGGTACTTCGATTCCATTGTGACGAGCTGCCCGCACCATGGATTTACCAACTCCGATCTTCAAATAAAATTTCTCTGTGGAATGTTGCCACATGAGTGGGACCAGCTAAATAATGCAGCAGGATGATCAATGTGGGACTTAACCGTGGATGATCTTTGGATATTAATCAATGATTTGGCCGCAAGGTCAAGACCAAGCCAAGATCAGGCCAAGCCAATCGAGGACGGTATAACGGAGCTGGCATCTAGCATCCAGCAGTTGGACAACACGATGCAACAAATCAGGGCCAAAACTAAACTATGGGTGGCAGAAAAGGAGCTGGCAGCTAGCACCCAGCAATTGGCCAAAGACATGCAGCAATTGAGTGCATTGATGCACCAATTCACGGCTGAACCCGAGGAGCCGACTGAGGATGAGGACCCGCAAATGACCGAAGAAGAACTGCCCCAATCAGACCCGGTCCTTATCACCAATCCATCCGAGGAAATCACTGTCCTAACTGCCGAGCCTACAGAAGTCCCGAACCTCACTGCTGAAGCGGCCGAAGAAATCAAGCCAGGCCCGGTACTTACGCTCGAAGCACCCGAGGAAGTCCCGGACCTCATTGCCGAACTGTCCGAGAAAGACCTAATCCTCACTGTCAGAGCACCTGAAACAGACCTAGTCCTCATGGTCGAAGTGCCTCAACTCAAACCTTCGTATTTTATGCCGATCATAGCCACCGAAGATCATATAATCAATGACGATGCGGTACAAGGGGAGTTGGAGGCCGAGCATGAGCCAAAAAAACCGACAAAGGAAATCTCTCTCGTCACAAGCCAAGAAAAACCACTCGGGAACTCAATCATTCCAAGACAACCATTCGTAGCTACCACCAAGAAGAGGCCTCACATGGGAACATGCCTGTGGTCGCCGATGTTTGAAGGCACAAAACCCAACTTCCAAACTCGCGAAAGTGCCAACTATTCAAACATGAAGAAGCGGCAAAGGCATGGGCCGAAAGAATGGAAACCCGGAAGGAGAAACAAGAAAGCACGACTCAATGGACCAGCAGCTATGGTCAAAGAAGCCTCACCCTCCCGAAGAAAAAGGACAACCGAGAAGAAATTCGACCTTAAGCACCCATGGGATCCCTACTTATGATACAGGAATGAGGTATCGTCGAGCCAACGACGTTAAACAAAGGCACTGGTCGGGAGGTAACCCGACACTATCTTACTTTCTGTCATTTAATTTCTATCATTTAGTTTTTTTTTGCCTTGCATCATTCTCACCTCACCTGTATATATTTGCTTGCATAACTTTTGAACTAAGTCTTGCTGAAAGGCACGCCTTCGTTCGAAAGTGTGGGGTGAGAACCATCTGTGTACAAAACATGTTTTTCTTTTTTAGTGTATCTTTTTGAAAGTATGAACTTAAGAATGTGAAAAAGATAGACCGAAATTCATGCATTTACCTTGTGAAAATTCAACTGTCTAAAAACTTAGAACGTAACTTCTCATTTGTCCCTTTGTGCTGAGATAAACTAGGGATGTGGAGTTGATAGAAATGCCCTAGAGAGGCTTGGCAAGCAATCGAAGGATCAGATCAAACTATATGGTTTTCGAAGTCAGTGGAGGCTGCACTTCGGGTTTCAGTGAAAATTGAAGTCATCTCCGCCATGCAATGAAAAAGGCGAGGACGGGAATCAGACCGTCCTATCTCCGGTAAAAGTAGCCGAGAAAATAGATGAGCGACCCTCATCTTGACCCGCGCGAAACGACAGTCAAAGTAGCCGAGAAAATAGATGAGCGACCCTCACCTTGACCCGCGCGAAAACGGCAAAAACGAGAAGAGCGGGGAGGTATTTCCATAGGCTTGCGGGCGATGATTGGACCTCCCAAAAAGGCTTGAGAAAATGGACTTGCAAAACCACAAAAAGGCGAAAAGCTCGAAGAAGCAAATCAAGAGGCCTAAGGCCCAAAATTGTGAAGGTTTTAACCGAACAAAAGTGAAGTATTCAAAGCGTCAAATCAAAGGCCAAAAGTCGATTCACTACAAAAAGCAGTCCCTCGCCAAAAGAAAATCAAAGTACTCAAACCAGTGAAACCCGAACCGAATCACGTGCTAGAGAAAGCTACAAGAAAACCATATAGTAAGAGACGATCCCGAGGTTGCAGTCCAGGAGCCTAAAAAGGGCTATCTCCCGAAACATCCAATATAATTTGCATCTCGGCACGAAGGTACACGTATCAAGTTACTTCTATTTATTTACACAGTTTAATTTGGTAATAAGTAAGCAATGCATGAATTAGGATAAATCGAGTCCCACAGTCTAATTTTCATATTTTAAACCAAACTTAGAGTGCCGCCCTTTAATAGCACTGTTCGGGACGAACAACTAAAAGTGTGGGGTGATCTGATGGACTAAAATTATACGAATCAAAAACACAGTAAAACCCACCAAATTAGACTATTGGTTTATTTAACTTCTGCTTGTTAGTCCCGATTTATTTCTATAGGGTATTTTGGACTCTAGAGAGAAAACACGCTAAAGAGGAGTTTTTAAGCGGAAAATGAAGAACGAGTCATTCCAGAACCGTCGGCAAATGGACAAGAACGCAAGGCAAAAGCACCGAGCCCGGTAAAGGCCAAACAAGGGCAATTTCATCGGATTTGGGATTTCGACCATGTTCCAAGCAGAATTTGGCTTAGGTTCCTTCTTGAGATCATCTTAGAATGACATTTTCATTCAGAATACACTCTCCAAAATCCAAGAAGCTCCGGCCAAAGCTCCGGTCAGATCCGGTCAAACCGATGGCTTTTGTGAAGAAGTCACAAGCTTCTAGAAGGGTGGCTCCTCCACTCTCCTCCCTCCACTTGGCGGCTCCTCCTCCTCTCCTCCCATAGCCGCCGGCTGCTTTTGGACCACCCCCATGTGGCTTCTCCTCCTTGCTCCTCCATGGAAAAGATGACAAGTGGTGGCTCCTCCTCCACATCTTCAAAGCCTCCTCCTCCAACCTTGGATGCTCCTCCACATGCCACCATCTCCACCACCCATCCTCCTCCTCCTTGGCTATAAATATGAGAGCTCCTCCTCATTTGTAACACACATCCCATATCCCATACTTGTACACACTTTAGAGAGAGAGAGGGCTTAACCCTCCTCTCTTCATTTTCAATAAAATTGTTCTTCGCTTTGGAAATAAAGGATAGCTCCCTTGGCGCTTCAACGGTTGTAAGTAATTCTTAGTATTTATTCAACTGTTTTATTTCCTTAGTTATAATGTTTAGCGCGATGAATAGTAGCTAAACTAGTAGTTCGGTAGAAGGGGCGCACTTGTATTATAAATTTTTTAGATCTTACTCTTAGTACACCTTTGTATTCAAAACTTGTTCTATGTGCCATATATAGTCAGAGTTTCCAAGGTTGAGTGCCTGACAAGCAAAAAGCTCTTCCGTGGGAATTCGTGAACATACTCGGTAAGTGGAAGCTGTAACAAGCAAAACTTATCGAGGAGTTCGGCTTATCTAAAACACCACTTGGTCAAAAACGTAACTGGGAGATCAAGTGGATGCACTTACAGTTAAGATACTTCGAAAGGAGGAATTAGTTTTGCTTAGAACAAGTGTTTTAAACGATGTTGCAAGTCTTGCGCTACGAAAGGGCCTCGGTTCATCTTTGAATACTTAGCATGATCATGTCTTGCGCTAGAAATAGCTTCAATTCATCTTTGAACACTTGGTATGATCATTAGCGGTCGATGATAAACAATTATAATACAAGGCCCCTAAAACCGAATCATTTCCTTATAGTCCATTATCAACTGCCGTAATTTACTTTCAGTTCTCAAAACACACTCAAACCCAACCCCAATTGTATTTAATTTCTGCATAAGCTTCATTAAAGAACAACTAATCCACACTGACTCACTTGGGTTCGACCCCTACTTACCACTTGCAACCCAATAGTATAGTCGCGAGTAGCGGACTTATAAATTTATTTGTACATTTGCTCTGACGACAAGCATCTGTCAGAGGTTAAACTTCTTCCCAACTGCTCTCTTAATCTTTCCAAAGTTCTCATATGGCAGTGGGCTCAGTTCTGCCTTCAACCGGTCAGGTTGCCTTGTCTTTACATCTTTTCGAGGAGAAGTGAACCTCTTGAGCATAGCCATTGATCCATCAAGCCGTGCCCTCTTGTTTTTCCATCTCGGCTTCCATTGAAACATTCCATGCCTTGGTCTCTTTTTCATGTAGGAGTGGATGGCGTCCTTGCAATGTTGTAAGTTCATAATCTTGCCATCACTCACAAGTGGCATCAAGCATGTTTCATTGGTGAGCCTTGTCTTGGTAGCAAAGAGGTATGGTCTTTTCAGAATGAGGGAGTTCTCCGGGCTGCCTTGTTGAGTTAGGGCGAGTGAGTGCTCCACTATTGGCCATTCTTGCCCATGCTTTTCTTCCAACCGGCCTCGAACCTCTTCCTTGTTGGGTACTTCATCCGTAGGATCTGAGGTCATGCAAACTGAGTGAGAGGGGTCCAATAGGGAGCTTTCGGCAGTGAGGTTTGGGTCCTCCTCGGACAAAATGGGAGTGAGATCCGGGCCTGATTTGGACAATTTTTCTTCGGCCAAAGTTCCCTCGGTTTTGGCATGGTCTTGGTACATTGTTTCGACCGGCTCCATCACAAAGTCCTCAAGTGGCTTGGTCTGCTCTTGTTGTGGCCTTGAACTCTCGGCTTGATTCTGCAAGATTCTTTCATCTATTTGCGCATAACTCGCGGCTAACTCTTCCATCAAGTCTTCCAAGGACCGGCTTTGGTTTTTGTCCATCATGTCATCCATCATGTCCCCAAGTGCCTTGTGGTGTTCTTGCTTTAGCCTTGAGTCCTCGGCCAAAACATGTATCAATTCCCAAATACTACTTATGGTCAAGTCATAGACCGAGCCTTCTGCCGCCTCATTGAGCCTATCCCATTCATGTGGCAACATTCCTCCGAGAAACCTTTGAATAAGATCCAATCTAGTGAATCCATGGTGCGGGCAGCTTGTCACAAGGGAATCATAGTACCGTAAGTACTCATCCAATGTTTCATCCCGGGATTGCTCAAAGTACATGATCTTTTCGCGGATTTCTTGTTGGAAGGATGGTGGGAACAACTCCTCATCATACCAAGGCTCTCTATTGTAATAAGAGGCCATGGTGAACCAAGAGAATCACAACAAGAACAAAAAGGGAAACAAACAAAAAGAACAACTTCACCAATGCACAACTCCCCGGCAACGGCGCCAAAATTTGACAAGCACTAGTCGTGATCGTGGAAATCAAAGATAAAATTTATAGTCCGCTACTTAGGGCTCACTAAAAAGATAGTAGAGCGGTAAGTAGGGGTCGAACCCAAGGGAGTTGTAATGGCTACTATTTGTTCCTTGAAACAAGAAGGTAAGGCAAATTGGGGGGGATTTTGGAACAAGTTAATACTAGTGCATAAAGTAAAGGAACGAAATGTAACAAGCAAGAGGAGCATTCGGTCTAGGGATCCATTGTCACACATTAATCATGGATATCGAACGATCTATTTCACATTCCGTAGGGTGTGGTTGCCCCGGCAAAGGTGACATCCCAAAGTACTCTGGCAAAGGTAGTACACCACGGTTTCACCGAACTAGGTAGTAGTGTGGTGCCATAGGCAACCCAAAGCATTTAAGCTCCACTACCTCACTAGGCCCAGATTTTAACCTTCTAATCTAGTCCTTATTAGATCGAACAATCCGGCAAGGGCATTGTTCTGTCTATGTGTACTATCCATTATTACCGCAAAGCATCAAATGGATGTTACAATAAGGGTCATTAGCTTGACTAAGCTTTGTTGCAAGACATCCACTTAGCCAAGCCTTTGACCCGTGGAGTGATATCCAAGGACTAGTGAAATGTAAAATAGCATTACGTACTAGAATCTCAAAATGTGGTGACAATGTTATTGTGGCTAGTTCATCATTGACCTCTAATGATCATACTTTGTGTCATGAGTGTGGTTCACTCCATTCCAAGAGGTCACCCAAAGTAAGGCCATTCCAAGCACTTACACCACAAGAACACAAAGAAGCATTAAGAATAGGGTCTCAAAACCGTGCCTCAATGTAGAATGATCCCTAAACCGAAGAGGGAGTTTTAGCCACTCATATCCATGGGAAGGATATGAGGGCAATGGATGGAATGCAAGTACATGAAAGTAAGAACAGTAAAGTAAGTGCAAGAAAGTAATACAAGAATGTAAATGCAAGAGAAAGTAAAGAAGGAGTAGAGAGATGTTGATTCTTTCCCAAGCCAAATTACAAGAGGTTCCCCTAAGGGATTTTAGAGAGATTTTAGCATGTCTTTTACAGGGGCCAAGGTGCTGCTTATATAGAGAATGAGGAGGATTCTAGGCCCTTGGATGAGACTTGATCTTCAAGTTTGAGTGGCATTAGTGGTTTGGAAGGGGCCAAAGCATAAACTGACTTGTTCCTTGGCCAAAGGGGTGTGGCATGAGTCAAAGAGGTCTTGGCATGTGCAAAAGTGGCGTGCCTCGAAGGACGAGCCGAGATTTGAAGTGGGGCCCACTTTTGGCCTTCGAATGAGTCGAAATGGCTTGGTCTTCGGCCAAGGGCAGTTTTGCTCGAGCGTTTGGCCTGAAAATTGAGATCCTCCGATAAAGTGGGCATTCCAAACAACTTGGTCAAGCCAGTTTTCCCAGATTCGGCCGTTTGTTCGAGCAATTTGGTTTTGGTCCTTCAGCGCGCGCGGGGCCTTGCTTGAATCTGGGCCAACTCCCAATCCCCTCGAGCGTTTTCTTTGGAAAGGTGAAATCTTCCGATATATCTGCTATTTGAATCACTTTGGTCGAGACGGAATTGTGAGATTGGCTGGTTTGCTTGAGAGAATTGATTGTGGGCCTTGGAGGCTCGGCAGGTGCTGGCCATTTCAGGCCTCCCTCGATTTTCTTCGGGCAAACCTCAAATTTTCTCGAGCATCCCTCGAGTCATATGCTCATAAGACGGTCAAGAACTCCTTGTGATGATTTTGGCACAAAATGCCCTCTTTTAAGCTCGATTCCTCTTTGGACTCCAAAAGGCCCTGAAATCCAAAACGACATTAACAAGTAAATGTTCTCATGATCAAATTTCATAATTGGTGGGATTTAATGGCTTAATGAGTCGTATAAATACGTCTCATCAGTGGAGTTCTGGACTTCCTCTTCGGCCTTCTCAGGAGTGAATTCTAATGAAGACTTTTCTTCATCCTCCTCTAAATCGGCTTCCGGCTCTGGGTCTTCTGATGGCTCGGGGGTGATCTCCCATATAGGTTCCTCCTCTGTGCTTCCTGTTTCTGACTCCTCCCTCATGGTCTCTGCAAATTCTTCCCTACTCCTTTCTAGATTAGCTTCTACCATCTGCGTTTTATGATCAGCTTAATGCCTTGGCCTTCGTTTTGTAGCTTCGGCCAAGTCATCTATGAGATTCCACATGTCGATCAGGGATAAATGCATAGCTGATCCTCCCACCGCGTCGTTAATCCTTGATTGCTCATCTGCCCTCATTCCAAAAAGAAATTTTTGAAGAAGGAATACTTCTGTGAATCCATGGTGCGGGCAGCGCGAAACAACTGTATCGTAGTACGTATAATACTCGTCCAGTGTCTCGTCCCGGGATTGTTGAAGGCAGATGATCTTCTCGCGGGTGTCATGTCGTAAGGACGGCGGGGAAAATTCTTTTAGGAATTGGGCCCGAAGATCCTCATAATAATCTGCACAACTAGCAGTTGATGCGTAATACCATATTGCCGCACGGTCAGTTAAAGAGTGTTTAAAACATTTCATTTGAAAATTCTCTAATGTTTCATTTTCAGGTTTCATGTAGCGGCATATATGGTGGAAATGTTGGCAGTGTATTACAGGGTCTTCTCCGGTGGTACCTCCAAACTGAGGAAGATGTTGAGTCATCCAAGAATACATAGTGGGCAGTGCAATGAAGAAATGAAAAGGGAAAGAAAAGAACAACTATTCAGAAAGCTAATTCCCTGACAACGGCGCCAATTTTGACGGAGCGCACCACACCGTCGTTAATGTGTGATGGCTCTGTGCAAAAATAAATTTATAAGTCCGCTACTCGTACTCTACTATTGGGTAGTAAAGCGGTAATTAGGGGTCGAACCCAAGGGAATTAGTGGATAGTTGTTCTTTCGAAGATGGAAAGTAAGACAGTCGGGGGTTGGTTGTGATTTTAGTACTGAAAGTGACGTGTGTTGGTTGTGATTTTAGTATGGAACCTCCCCCTTCCGACTTGTTTATGGGAAGGCATGCCACCTTCCGGTGGAATTAGAACACAAAGCCTATTGGGCGCTCAAGCAGTGCAATCCGGATTTAAAAGCTGCCGGACTGGATAGGAAGCTTAAGCTATGCGAACTTGAAGAATTGCGGCTCAAGGCCTATGAAGGGCAGACAGACTACAAGGCACGGACGAAATTATATCACGACAAATTCATCCTCCGGCGCTCATTCGAGGAAGGACAACAAGTACTACTCTTCTCCTCACGGTTGAAGTTGATGCCCGGCAAACTAAGATCAAGATGGACCGGTCCGTATACCGTGACTAAAGTATTCAACCATGGGATGCTTGAGTTAGAAAGCATGAACAATGGAAGCAAGTTCACGGTAAACGGGCAGCGAGTTAAACAGTACCACAATGAAGTCAACTTAGCCCCACAAAAGTTTGACCTCAGCCACCCATGGGACCCAAACCAGTAATCCACAACGAGGTATCGTCGAGCCAACGACGTAAAACAAGTGCACTGGTCGGGAGGTAACCCGACACTATCTTACTTTCCGCACTTACTTTCAGTACTTAGTTTTAAGCTTGCATGACTTTTGAACTAAGGCACGCCTTCGTTCAAAAGTGGGGGGTGAAAACCGCCTGTGTACATAAATAACATGCTTGCTGTTTTTTCTTTTTTTTAGTAATAGTATCTTTTTGAACATATGAACTTAAGAATGTGAAAAAGATAAATCAGAATTCATGCATTTACCTTGTGAAAATTCAAACTGTTTAAAAACTTAGAATGTAACTTTCCATTTGTCCTTTGTACTGAGATAACTAGGGATGTGGAGTTGACATAAACTGCCCTAGAAGGACTTGGGAAGCAATCAAAGGATCAGATCAAACTATATGGTTTTCGAAGTCAGTGGAGGCTGCACTTCGGGTTTTCAGTGAATAATTGAGTCAAACTCCGCCAAGAAGCATCTATGCAAAGGCGAGGACGGGAATCAGACCGTCCTCTCTCTAGTCAAAATAGCCGAGAAAATAGATAAGCGACCCTCATCTTGACCCGCGCAAAATGACGAAGACGAGAGGAGAGGGGAGGTATATCCATAGGCTTGCGGGCGATGATTGGACCTCCCAAGAAGGCTGACAAAATGGACTAGCAAGTCACAAAGAAGCGAAAAAATCAAAGAAGAAAATCAAAAGAGGCCAAAGGCCCAAAATTGTGAAGGTTTTAACCGAGCAAAAGTGAAGCACTCGACAAAGTCAAATCAAAGGCCAAAGGCCGATTCACTACAACAAAAAAGCAGTCCCTCGCCAAAGAAAAAATCAAGAAGGTTCAACTCACTGAAACCCGAACCGAATCACGTGCATGAGAAAGCTACCAGAAGACCATATAGTACGAAACGATCCCGAGGCTGCAACCCAGGAACCTGAAAAGGGCTATCTCCCGAAACATCCAATATAATTTGCATCTCAGCACGGAGGTACAAGTATTAAGTTTCTTCTATTTATTTACGCAGTTTAATTTGGTAATAAGTAAGCAATGCATGAATTAGGATAGATCGAGTACCACAGTCTAATTTTCATATGCCAAATCCGAACCTAGAACTTACGCCCTTTAATAGCATTGTTCGGGACGAACAACTAAAAGTGGGGGGTATTCTGATGGACCACAATTATACGAATCAAAAACACAGTAAAACCCCCCAAGTTAGACTGTTTGTCTATCTAACATCCATCTGTTAGTCCCGATATATTTCCACAGGGCATTTTAGAGACTGAAGTGAAAACACGCTAAGGAGAGGATTTTATGCTGAAAAGATAACAAGAGTCAATCCAAGGTCAAGATCATATGCCGACTGAAGAAATATCAAGGATCCTGACGTTGAATTGACCAGAATAAATTAATCAAAAGAATCAGGAGTGAAGTCAAGACAGTCCGGGGAAGGAACACACTGACAGTTTTGTGAAAAGACTGCACAAAACTGTACAAAATTCACATATGGCAAGATGACTTGGTGACTTGATGAAGAGGTGACCAAAGGAGGAAAACCTCCCCATTCCACCACCCACTACCGGCGGCGCCACCCCTCCTCCTCCGCCACTTGGTGGCTCCTCCTTGGCTCCTCCTTGCCTCCTCCTCCTCCCTTGGATCAAACCAATCTCCACCACCCATCTCCACCCATTTTTCCTATAAAAGGAGGTGCTCCTCCTCCTCATAAATCATCCCAAAAATTGTAATCACTTCTCTCTCTACATTTTGTTACTTGTAAGTTTGGTTCGGTTTTGAAATAATACTCCTGTTTGTTCTTGAGTATTATACTGGAAATTATAATACTCTTGTCGGTTCTCGAGTATTATAATACTGTAGAGAATACTCCTGTTGGTTCTTGAGTATTCAGTAGGAATTAGGAATACTCCTGTTGGTTCTTGAGTATTCCACCCCTTTCCCTCTTACTGTTTTCAAAAACCCCCGAGTATTTAGCTATGGTATCCATCTCTATGGATATTCGTAGCTAAACTCTTTATTCGGTGGAAGGTATTTTCTTGTATTATATAATGTTGTAATATCTTTTAGTTTCATTTCTTTGTATTCAAAACTTGTTCTATGTGCCATTTATAGTCAGAATTTCCAAGGTTGAGTGGATGCTACGAAAGGGCAAAACTCTTCCGTGGGGATTCGTGAACATACTCGGGTAAATGGATGCTACGAAAGGGCAAAGCTTATCTGAGAAGTTCGACTCATCTAAAACACCACTTGGTCAATCGTAACTGTGAGATCAAGTGGATGCACAAAAGGCTAAGATACTTCGAAAGGAGGAATTAGTCTGAAATAGAACAAGGGTTGCTTTAAACGATGTTGCAAGTCTTGCGCTACGAAAGGGCCTCGATTCATCTTTGAATACTTAGAAAAGTTACTAACAGTTTATTATATACATGTTATAATACAAGAGTACCTGAAACCGAATGCTTTTCTTTACTGTTAAACCGCAATCACCAACTGCTGATCTACCGGAGGAATTACAATCACGCATCACCCACTGTAAGTCTTCTTTGTATTTACAGCATTTAATTTCTGTATTTACTTTTCCGCAATCAAAACCAAAAACCCCAAAAAAATCACGTAGTTAATTAGAGCGCTAAAATCTCAATCAACCATAAAACACGCTCCCCCCAGTTCAATCACCCTAAAAGAATAGCCTATTCCCCTAATTCCCTTGGGTTCGACCCCTACTTACCACTTACTACCCAGTAGTGTAGTCACAAGTAGCGGATATTATAAATTTATTTGTACAGAGGACACTGCACCTTAACGACAGTGCGGTGGCCCTCCGTCAGCTCAGTTCTGCCTTCAACCGGTCAGGTTGCCTTGTCTTTACATCTTTTCGAGGAGAAGTGAACCTCTTGAGCATAGCCATTGATCCATCAAGCCGTGCCCTCTTGTTTTTCCATCTCGGCTTCCATTGAAACATTCCATGCCTTGGTCTCTTTTTCATGTAGGAGTGGATGGCGTCCTTGCAATGTTGTAAGTTCATAATCTTGCCATCACTCACAAGTGGCATCAAGCATGTTTCATTGGTGAGCCTTGTCTTGGTAGCAAAGAGGTATGGTCTTTTCAGAATGAGGGAGTTCTCCGGGCTGCCTTGTTGAGTTAGGGCGAGTGAGTGCTCCACTATTGGCCATTCTTGCCCATGCTTTTCTTCCAACCGGCCTCGAACCTCTTCCTTGTTGGGTACTTCATCCGTAGGATCTGAGGTCATGCAAACTGAGTGAGAGGGGTCCAATAGGGAGCTTTCGGCAGTGAGGTTTGGGTCCTCCTCGGACAAAATGGGAGTGAGATCCGGGCCTGATTTGGACAATTTTTCTTCGGCCAAAGTTCCCTCGGTTTTGGCATGGTCTTGGTACATTGTTTCGACCGGCTCCATCACAAAGTCCTCAAGTGGCTTGGTCTGCTCTTGTTGTGGCCTTGAACTCTCGGCTTGATTCTGCAAGATTCTTTCATCTATTTGCGCATAACTCGCGGCTAACTCTTCCATCAAGTCTTCCAAGGACCGGCTTTGGTTTTTGTCCATCATGTCATCCATCATGTCCCCAAGTGCCTTGTGGTGTTCTTGCTTTAGCCTTGAGTCCTCGGCCAAAACATGTATCAATTCCCAAATACTACTTATGGTCAAGTCATAGACCGAGCCTTCTGCCGCCTCATTGAGCCTATCCCATTCATGTGGCAACATTCCTCCGAGAAACCTTTGAATAAGATCCAATCTAGTGAATCCATGGTGCGGGCAGCTTGTCACAAGGGAATCATAGTACCGTAAGTACTCATCCAATGTTTCATCCCGGGATTGCTCAAAGTACATGATCTTTTCGCGGATTTCTTGTTGGAAGGATGGTGGGAACAACTCCTCATCATACCAAGGCTCTCTATTGTAATAAGAGGCCATGGTGAACCAAGAGAATCACAACAAGAACAAAAAGGGAAACAAACAAAAAGAACAACTTCACCAATGCACAACTCCCCGGCAACGGCGCCAAAATTTGACAAGCACTAGTCGTGATCGTGGAAATCAAAGATAAAATTTATAGTCCGCTACTTAGGGCTCACTAAAAAGATAGTAGAGCGGTAAGTAGGGGTCGAACCCAAGGGAGTTGTAATGGCTACTATTTGTTCCTTGAAACAAGAAGGTAAGGCAAATTGGGGGGGATTTTGGAACAAGTTAATACTAGTGCATAAAGTAAAGGAACGAAATGTAACAAGCAAGAGGAGCATTCGGTCTAGGGATCCATTGTCACACATTAATCATGGATATCGAACGATCTATTTCACATTCCGTAGGGTGTGGTTGCCCCGGCAAAGGTGACATCCCAAAGTACTCTGGCAAAGGTAGTACACCACGGTTTCACCGAACTAGGTAGTAGTGTGGTGCCATAGGCAACCCAAAGCATTTAAGCTCCACTACCTCACTAGGCCCAGATTTTAACCTTCTAATCTAGTCCTTATTAGATCGAACAATCCGGCAAGGGCATTGTTCTGTCTATGTGTACTATCCATTATTACCGCAAAGCATCAAATGGATGTTACAATAAGGGTCATTAGCTTGACTAAGCTTTGTTGCAAGACATCCACTTAGCCAAGCCTTTGACCCATGGAGTGATATCCAAGGACTAGTGAAATGTAAAATAGCATTACGTACTAGAATCTCAAAATGTGTTGACAATGTTATTGTGGCTAGTTCATCATTGACCTCTAATGATCATACTTTGTGTCATGAGTGTGGTTCACTCCATTCCAAGAGGTCACCCAAAGTAAGGCCATTCCAAGCACTTACACCACAAGAACACAAAGAAGCATTAAGAATAGGGTCTCAAAACCGTGCCTCAATGTAGAATGATCCCTAAACCGAAGAGGGAGTTTTAGCCACTCATATCCATGGGAAGGATATGAGGGCAATGGATGGAATGCAAGTACATGAAAGTAAGAACAGTAAAGTAAGTGCAAGAAAGTAATACAAGAATGTAAATGCAAGAGAAAGTAAAGAAGGAGTAGAGAGATGTTGATTCTTTCCCAAGCCAAATTACAAGAGGTTCCCCTAAGGGATTTTAGAGAGATTTTAGCATGTCTTTTACAGGGGCCAAGGTGCTGCTTATATAGAGAATGAGGAGGATTCTAGGCCCTTGGATGAGACTTGATCTTCAAGTTTGAGTGGCATTAGTGGTTTGGAAGGGGCCAAAGCATAAACTGACTTGTTCCTTGGCCAAAGGGGTGTGGCATGAGTCAAAGAGGTCTTGGCATGTGCAAAAGTGGCGTGCCTCGAAGAATGAGCCGAGATTTGATGTGGGGCCCACTTTTGGCCTTTGAATGAGTCGAAATGGCTTGGTCTTCGGCCAAGGGCAGTTTTCCTCGAGCGTTTGGCCTGAAAATTGAGATCCTCCGATAAAGTGGGCATTCCAAACAACTTGGTCAAGCCAGTTTTCCCAGATTCGGCCGTTTGTTCGAGCAATTTGGTTTTGGTCCTTCAGCGCGCGCGGGGCCTTGCTTGAATCTGGGCCAACTCCCAATCCCCTCGAGCGTTTTCTTTGGAAAGGTGAAATCTTCCGATATATCTGCTATTTGAATCACTTTGGTCGAGACGGAATTGTGAGATTGGCTGGTTTGCTTGAGAGAATTGATTGTGGGCCTTGGAGGCTCGGCAGGTGCTGGCCATTTCAGGCCTCCCTCGATTTTCTTCGGGCAAACCTCAAATTTTCTCGAGCATCCCTCGAGTCATATGCTCATAAGACGGTCAAGAACTCCTTGTGATGATTTTGGCACAAAATTCCCTCTTTTAAGCTCGATTCCTCTTTGGACTCCAAAAGGCCCTGAAATCCAAAACGACATTAACAAGTAAATGTTCTCATGATCAAATTTCATAATTGGTGGGATTTAATGGCTTAATGAGTCGTATAAATACGTCTCATCAGTGGAGTTCTGGACTTCCTCTTCGGCCTTCTCAGGAGTGAATTCTAATGAAGACTTTTCTTCATCCTCCTCTAAATCGGCTTCCGGCTCTGGGTCTTCTGATGGCTCGGGGGTGATCTCCCATATAGGTTCCTCCTCTGTGCTTCCTGTTTCTGACTCCTCCCTCATGGTCTCTGCAAATTCTTCCCTACTCCTTTCTAGATTAGCTTCTACCATCTGCGTTTTATGATCAGCTTAATGCCTTGGCCTTCGTTTTGTAGCTTCGGCCAAGTCATCTATGAGATTCCACATGTCGATCAGGGATAAATGCATAGCTGATCCTCCCACCGCGTCGTTAATCCTTGATTGCTCATCTGCCCTCATTCCACAAAGAAATTTTTGAAGAAGGAATACTTCTGTGAATCCATGGTGCGGGCAGCGCGAAACAACTGTATCGTAGTACGTATAATACTCGTCCAGTGTCTCATCCCGGGATTGTTGAAGGCAGATGATCTTCTCGCGGGTGTCATGTCGTAAGGACGGCGGGGAAAATTCTTTTAGGAATTGCGCCCGAAGATCCTCATAATAATCTGCACAACTAGCAGTTGATGCGTAATACCATATTGCCGCACGGTCAGTTAAAGAGTGTTTAAAACATTTCATTTGAAAATTCTCTAATGTTTCATTTTCAGGTTTCATGTAGCGGCATATATGGTGGAAATGTTGGCAGTGTATTACAGGGTCTTCTCCGGTGGTACCTCCAAACTGAGGAAGATGTTGAGTCATCCAAGAATACATAGTGGGCAGTGCAATGAAGAAATGAAAAGGGAAAGAAAAGAACAACTATTCAGAAAGCTAATTCCCCGGCAACGGCGCCAATTTTGACGGAGCGCACCACACCGTCGTTAATGTGTGATGGCTCTGTGCAAAAATAAATTTATAAGTCCGCTACTCGTACTCTACTATTGGGTAGTAAAGCGGTAATTAGGGGTCGAACCCAAGGGAATTAGTGGATAGTTGTTCTTTCGAAGATGGAAAGTAAGACAGTTGGGGGTTGGTTGTGATTTTAGTACTGAAAGTGACGTGTGTTGGTTGTGATTTTAGTACGGAAAAGTAAAGTGCTTGAAGGACAAGACTTGCTGAAAGTAAGTGCGTAAAAGTAAAGTGCTTGAAGGACAAGACTTGCTGAAAGTAAGTGCGTAAAAGTAAAGTGCTTGAAGGACAAGACTTGCTCAAAGTAAGTGCGTAAAGTAAAGTGCTTGAAGGACAACACTTGCTGAAAGTAAATGCTTGAAGGACAAGACTTGCGGAAAGTAAGCAGTTGATATGAGACTGAAAGTGAAGTGACAGGTGATGTTTTAATTAAAGGAAAGGATTCGGTTTTAGGGGCCTTGTATCATAAATCTTTTTATCATTGACCTCTAATGATCATACTAAGTGTTCAAAGATGTATCAAGGCTATTTCTAGCACATGACTTGCCACACCGTTTAGAACACTTGTTCTCTTTGGGCTAATTCCTCCTTTCGAAGTATCTTAGCTTATGTGCATCCATTTGATCAATCATTTCCGATCAACCAAATGGTGTTTTAAAGAGGTTGAACTCCACAGTTAAGCTGTGCCCTTTCGAGCCTCCACTTAACCACGAAGGTTCACGAACCCATGGAAGAGCTTTGCTCTTTCGAGCATCCACTCAACCAATAGTGTTCTGACCTAATATATGGCACATAGAACAAGTTTTGAACACAAAGAGGCACTTAAGAGAAGAGTCTAAAACATTGTATGATACAAGCACACCCCTTCAACCGAATGAAGGGTTTAGCTACGAATATCCATAGAGGTGGATATAATAGCTAAGTGCTGAATAAAGTAAAGGTTTTGAAAGACAGGAAAGTAAAGGTTTTTGGAAATCAAGACAAGGAAAGTAAAGGGGAGAATACTCAAGAACCAACAAGAGTAAACTAAAGAACAATGAAAAGTAAAGGAACTACTTCAGGACTTCAAGAACCGACAAGAGTACTCAAGAACAAACTTGGACCTTTAATATCAAAGTGGTGTGTTTACATGGATTGTGCCCAAACTCTAGAGAGATAAGTAACAAGTGACTATGGGATTTTGCACACAAAATGGGATGATTTTACAAAGGGAAGGAGCTTGGTATTTATAGGCATGGAGGAGGAAGGAGGAGCCAACACATGGCAAGAGGGGAGTGGAGGCTTTAAGAGCCGCCGGCCTTAGGTGTCTCTTCCCCTTAGCCGCCCCCCATGTGTCATCTTGACACTCAAAGCCGCCGGCCTTAGGTGGAGGAGAAGAGAGTTTGAGTGGATTGTGATATTTTCTCCCCAAAAGCCATCGGTTGTGATATAACTCCGGTTGCCCTTTGGTTGCTCTTTGGTTGCCCTTTGATTGCTCCTTTGGTTGCTCCTTAGTTGACATCAAAAGATGAGGAACTTAGACTTGGCATTTCACTTCTGTTCTTGATCTTTGTTGGAATAAGTCATTGGGACTTAGTTGTGGCTTGATCGGAGTATTGTCGGAGTATGGCCAGTTCTGACTCGTAATCCACTTTCAGTGTTAAGAACTCCATTTTAGCTCGTTTCGTCATTACCCCTTGAAATAGCCTGTAGAACAAAAGTGAAACTAACAAGTAAAAGTTGTCAAGATAAAGCGTCTAATTTGGTGGGTTTAACTGTCTTAACGAATCATATAAATATGGTCCATCAGATCACCCCACACTTTTAGTTGTTCGTCCCGAACAATGCTTTTTAAGAGATGCACACACAATCCAAGTAAAAACTTCAAATAGGAACGGTAGAATATGTAACTACATTTATCCTATTCATGCATTACTTACTTATTACCAAACTAAACCGTGTAAATACTTAGAAGAAACTTGATACTTGTACCTTCGAGCTGAGATGCAATTTAATTTGGATGTTTCGGGAGATAGCCCTTTTCAGGCTCCTGGACTGCATTCTCTGGACCGACTCGCACTATATGGTTAACTTGTCACTTTCTCTAGCACATGATTCGGTTCGGGTTTAACTGAGTTGAGCACTTTGATTTCCTTATGGTGAGGGACAGCTTCTGAAGTGAATTGGCCTTTGGCCTTTGGCCTTTGATGTTGAATTGGAGTTTCTTCACTTTTGTTCGGTTAAAACCTTCACATACTTTGGCTATTGGCATTTGATTAGCTTCTTCGAGCTTTTGCTTCTTTGTGACTTGCTAGTCCATTTTCTCAACCTTTCTTTGGGAGGTCCAATCATTGCCCGAGAGCATATGGAAATACCTCCCCGCTCTTTCTCATACTTGCCGTTTCGCGCGGGTCAAGCTGAGGGTCGTTCATCTATTTTCCCGGCTACTCTGACTAGAGATAGGACGGTTTGATTCCCGTCCCGCCTCTTTGCATAAACGCTGCACGGCGGAGATGACTCTGATCTTCTTTGAAACCCGAAGTGCAGCCTCCACAGACTTCGTGAACCATATAGTGAAATCCAGTCCTTCGATTGCTTGCCAAGCCTCTCAAGGGCAATTTATATCAACTCCACATCCCCTGTATATCTCAGCACAAAGGGACAAATAAGAAGTTACATCCTAAGTTTTTAAACAGTTGAGATTTCACAAGGTAAATGCATGAATTATGATCTATCTTTTTCACATTCTCAAGTTCATATTTTCAAAAAGATAATATTAAGGGAAAAGGAAAAAAGAAAGCATGTTAATTAACTATATACAAAGGCGGTTCTCACCCCACACTTTTGAACGAAGGCATGCCTCACAGCACGACTTAGTTCCAAAGTCATGCAAGCAAATATATACAAGAGAAGGAAATGACATTAAGGAAAAGGGAAGAACTGAACTCCCTTTACGGTGTCGTTACATATCGAGGACATGCGAGCGAACGACATGGCTCGAAGCTGGATAATCGAGGGAGTTCGGCTGGGGCCTTGAACTCTCGGCG